>MU004187.1:1666829-2124749 GCA_010093605.1 Lophium mytilinum | reverse complement strand
CATGGCTCCCTTTGTGTGCTGCTGAGAGGCGGCGGGAGTGGGAGATGGTGCGGGAGTTAGGGAGGCTAGAGATTGGAGGTGTTGATGGCCACGGGAGAGGTGCGCCTGCTATCGTGGGGTCTGTGTGCGCTTTCTCGTGTGGGTTGGTGGTGACCATCGTTTTGGGAAGTGGATGGTGACGTTGGAGGTGGCTCCTGGAGGTATGAGATTGGTCAAAATGGTTGGTGGGCTGTTCGTTTGGATTTCTGATAATGCCTCGAAGCATGTCTGACGGTAGCAGAACTGTGTACAAAGAAGGGGGGAAAGATAAATCGTCTGGATGCTTGATAATGCTCCGAAGCATGACTGATGGTGGCAGATGAGGGGGGAAAGTACATCAGACCCTCGACGGAAAAAGTTTTCACAAACCTAGCTCCTATCACTGTATATACTGCATTGCTCTATTTATAGGGTATTAGATATATATGGACTCGTATACGCCGTGAACAAAATGCTGGCCGTTCACCGCTCCCAGGCTATAGAACATATTGAACGCTGAACTTGCCTTGATCATAACGCAACTATGTCAAGACGACATCTTCGCAAAAACGAAGCCGATGCTGCAATGCTCATCTCCTGCTTTCAGAATATCAAGCAAAATGTCATCATCCATAAGCGTCTCGATGTCGACATGGTCTTCTCGAACAGCTCCTTCCGACTCTGATTCTGCTCTCGTGGGGGACAGGTAGCGCGGATCCAGGTGCTGGTACTGCATGAGAGACCTCAATTTTGGCTTTCCGTCGGTTGTTAGCTTGGTTCTCGCCTCTCTTTGCTCTTTCAGTCGCTGCTCTTGCTCTTCCATGTTGACCTGAGATGCTCTCAGCAGAGTTGGTAGGTCTGGAAGTTCCTCATCGCTATCAACCACATCTGTAGGTTCGGTGTCTAAGACCAGTTCCGCGGAAGTGATGGGTACGATAGGGGCATCATGACCTTTACCCTCGCATGTGCATCCAATCAGGTCATGTGTCTGGCAGTGATCCTTTTCGTCCAAGCTGAACAAGTCTCTTAGCTCCTCGTGGGAGAAACTGGCGGCGCTGGCCTTTTTGTCGACAACAGCGTCCGCGAGACCCTGCTTGGTGACCTGTCGCTGGAAGATCTTCTCGTCTAAAGCGCCTTGCACAAGCAAACGATAGATTTTGCATGGTTTCTTCTGTCCATCGCGATGTATCCTCGCCATGGCTTGAAGGTCGGTGGCGGGATTCCAGTCTAAGTCGAATAGAACGAGTCGGGAGGCGCCAATCAGATTAAGGCCAACACCGCCGGATTTGGCGGAGAGCAGGAAAGCGAAACAACTCTTCTGGCTAGTCCTATTGAAGCGTTCCACAAGATCCTGGCGTTTCGACGCTGGAGTGGAGCCGTCCAGCCGGAGGAACGCATAGTCCAGAGAAGAAAGGAGGCGACCGATGATATCTAGTGTGGACGTGTAATTCGAGACTATGACAACCTTCTCATCGGTGTTCGTATGGATGCGATGTAGCAAGGCGTCGAGAACCCTGATTTTGGAGCTGCACCGATTGGATGAGAGTACTGAAGGTGCAATGGCAGCTGTGAAGCTCGCTAGCATCTCTGAAGGAGCATCGTCGGGATTTTTAGCTTTGAGAAGCGTCGGGCTGTTGCACACCTTCTTCAAGATGTTGATGAGTTGCAGAGCGGTTTCAGTGTTCCCAAGAGCTGCGGAGAAAAACGGAGACTTTAGCACGTTCGTGTAAACGGTTGACTGAACAGGTGTTGGTTTGCAGAACAAGATGTACTCGCTCTTGGGCGGCAGATACTTCGCCAGCACATCGGCAGTGCGGCGGATCATAAATTGGCCTGCAATCGAGACGAGTTCCTGCCATCGGGCTTCACCTTTTTCGTGATCCTTTGCGGTTGCCTCTGGTTGCCGACCTCGCATGATTGGGTTCTCAAATTCCTTCTTGAACACGTTCCGCTTTCCTAATAAGCCTGGATTGACGAAGTCGATAGCCGTGTAGAACTCGCTCAAATCGTTCTGCAGCGGGGTCCCTGAAAGTATGATCCTTCGGTCCGTGTTAAGGGACTGTATTGCTAGCATTGCCTTGTTGTTCGCGGTCTTAAGTCGATGGCCTTCATCAGCGATGACAATATCGATCCCGCTACCCTTCTTGAGTTGTTCCTGCACGTTACGAAGCATTTCATAGCCAATGATCATAACGCTGTAGGCTTTTCCTTTAGTGAAGTCAGCCAGGCGAACGTTCTTCCCTTCAACAACGAAGACTCCAATTCTTTCATTTCCAAGCCACTTTCTAAACTCTCTTCGCCAATTGTTCAGAAGTCCAGCGGGACACACAATGAGTGCCTTTTTCACCACGGGACCTTCTTGGTAGATTGGATTCTGCTTGAGTAGAGTCCAGAGTAGCGCGATGGTTTGCAAAGTCTTTCCTAGGCCCATCTCATCCGCAAGTATGGCCCCTTCGCCGTTAGATCTCATGCCCATCACACACTCGTACAGGAACTGGACGCCTTCACGTTGATGGTCCCGGAGATGCTTGGAGAGAACAGGATCTACTACCACGTCCACAATTTGCTTGCCCTGCGGACGTATAGTCGGTCTTTTCATGACGAGGGCGTTTTCTGTAGTTGGATCATGCCGGGGAAGGGGAGTCTCTTTGTCGACAGGCTTGGTCATGACAGTATTGGATAGCAAAGGATTCTTGAACTTGCTCTGGGTAGCTTTGCTGGCTGGGGCGGCAACATTCAGAACCTCTACTTGGCGGGCTGCTATCTTCTCCTCTTTCACTTTAAGCTTGGGTTTTGGAAGTGGTCTGCGTTCTGGGTCTGACACTGGCGCTGGCGCTGCAGCAGTCGACATTTTGCCCAAAAAGGGCTTGCCAGCGAGGAAGTCTTCCTTCGAGATTAAAGAGTCAACCTCGACATCTTTTCCTCCCACGGAAAGGGTGGAGCCTGGTAGTAATGGCGAGGTGCAGGCGGTCTTCCCAAGCTCCCTTCCGGAGATATCTTGGAGATATGCGTATCCGTTGAACACGGCAAGGACTCCGTCACCGTCCCAGGTTTTGTTTTTCTTCATCGTGAACTTGCGCCACAAGACTACATAGTATCCCTCTACTCCTCCAGACGGTTTTGCTGGAGCGCTGCTCAAGCTCGAAGGATTGCGGACCGGAACCAATGGCTTTCGGGCTGTGTTGACGTGGTTATGTGGTTTTGAAAGAGTTGTAGTGACAGCATCGAACTGGCTATCGTCATCGTTGGAGGAGATGCGTCGCTTTTTGGAGGGCGGTTCTGTATCTGCTGCGTGATTGAACTCTGGTCGGGGAGCTTCGGCCGGCTTCCTGGTCAGCAGCGGTGGTCTAAATGGCTTCTGAATCATCGCGAACGGGGACAATAAGAGGTTGAGTGCCCAGAGATTGAGTATCTCGGGCGTGCTGTAGAAAAGTTTCCAAGAACGCGATGCAAGACGCGTTGGTACGGGATGCTGCAGCGGGGGAACTCATGGAGTATGCCGTAGAGCAGCATCACGTGAATATCCCAGCTTCCAAGGTTTAGAACTATCCTAACTCGAAATGCAGAAGACAACCGAGAACTCAGCCTCGCGATCTGGAAGCGCCCCTCATGGCGCCCGTGGAAGGCGGCTCTCGCAGTCACTTCATGGACAACTTGTCCTCCGCCAGAAGCTTTGCCGGTAAAATGCTGCGATGGATCCCTTGTCCATTGCATCGTCCGCCGCAGGCATCGCTGGCCTCTGTATCAAGGTCAGTACCCACCCGAGGTGCTGGAGTGTCCAGCGTATCGAGCGTCAGACTGATTCGCAGTGAAAAGGTCTCAGGGATACTTTACACCTTCATAGACGATGCCCGAGGCGTAGACGATAGTGTAGCTGGCCTATGCGAAGAGATAAATGGTCTTCAACGCGCCCTCAATGCAGTCGGCCACTCCTGGAAGCAGAATCCGCTTCTTGCGACTACTCAGAAAACTGGAGATCGGGATCTATGGATCACAGTCCGAGGGTCGCTGGACGACTGCCAGATTACGCTAGGGAAATTGGACAAGCGGCTCGTAGAGGTGCAGAAGACCAGCTTCCTGGGGAGAGGGTTCCTCCGGAAGCCGACAATGTCGATAAAGTTGAACATGATGATGAAAGATATCACGGCCTTCCGGCAGCAGGTACATTCCCATAACAGTGCAATGCAATCCGCCTTCCAAATGATCAACGTGTAAGCTCTTTGATTGCCGTCGTCTCATATGTATGCGTATATTTTCATTCGGGGAGTGCTCACATCATTCTAGACTCTTGTTGCTAAGAAGCGGCTCGTCCCAAGAATCAATGTCCCGGGTTCTTGGTGATCTTAAAACCCAAATTGGCAGAGTAGAAGTTGCGGTTAGGTCTCGAAACGATTCTTCCGAGCCGCCATCTTCCGACGTGCAAGAGGATAACGAACGCATCTCACGCAACTTGAGACAATTCGTTCGTGTTGCAGAATCATTCCATTCCAGTGCCAGCACAGTTGTAGGCGAGGGTACGATATGGGGCGGTTCTGTTTACGGCGATCCTTTGAGCGATGATCAGGCCCAGCGCATTGAAAACTGGATACCTCCTCCTACAATCGAAGAAGAAGGCACAGAAGCCAATGAATCAGTTAGCGGTACGACCGAAGATGTCGAGCTAGAAGACTCCGATCCGGACTCCGATATGGAGAGAGACTTTGTGAAGAACTTCAATGACCTCGCTATATCAAGTTTCACAGCCGGAGACTATCCGAATGCCGAGAGATTCCTATGCAAAGTCGTGAGCCGTTCAACAGACGACTTGCCAGGTGGGGTCTCCAAAATCAGGTTGATGCAAGCATACGCGTACGGCAAACAAGCGCGATGGAGAGATGCCGAAAATGTTCTTGCTAGCCTCACTACCCTTAAAAAGGTCAAGGAGCCGCTGGCATATGACGGTCTCCATGCCTTAGCTCTTCTAAAGCTTCAAGGCGACGCACATGATGCCGCTATCCGATACTGTAAGAAGGCGCTGATGGGGAGACGGAGGCTTGGGGGCAAAGAAAGTGCACCATTTCACGAATCCATGGCACTTCTCGCGCTCATTCACGAAAGAAAGGGTGACATGGCTGAAGCTGAGGGCTGCCGTGGCTTCTTACCTGCAAAGTACGACGTCGAGGTTGACGCTGGGTTTCTCCAATACTTAGCAAGGCCTTTGCGCGATCTAGTCCACGAGGACATTGTTTCTGACACGACCAGTGCAGCAGGAAACTTCCTGGTTCCGTCAGTCCAGGAGCCGGGAAATCCTCTCCGCAGCCGTCTAGGGCTACCTCCCGCAAATAGTCCCCTTGCAGAGTCCCCCGGAAAGCGCTGGGACGGTACCGTTCACACCCCAGATTCAACATCTATAAGATCAACAGGGCCAACATCTCCTCCTCCTCGTCAACCCTCACCAGCCAGATCAGTTCAATCTCAGCCTGCCCGACCAGGATATAAGCAGCCTAGCTCATCCCTTACGCCTTTTGGCAGTTCAAACCCTGCACAGATCCAGTCCCGAAAGCCATCGTCTTCTACTAATCCTTACCTAAATCCAAGCAGCCCCCATGTACGATCGCCATCCGCTTCAACACCATCGTCATCTCCTAATCCTCACATCAATAATCCATACAATTCACATACACGTTCGCCATCCGCTACAAATACTCCGTCGGCCGTGCTCTCAAAAAACCCTGTAAATCCATTCGAGGCTGGTTCTACGACTTCTCAAGCGCTTGGTGGTAGCAGCATCGAGTTCCTCCGCAGCGATCCTCACTTCCAGCAGTTTTGTCGAGTTGTTCAGCAACAGCCCCATATGTTAGAGCCGATTCTGCAGCAAACAGCCACCGTAAACCCTCAGCTGGCAAAACTCATTGCCGCTAACCCAGAGCAATTCCTCCAGCTTCTTGCTGAAGATATCGACGAGGTCGCCGAGCTCCCTCCTGGATCACACACCATCAGTGTGACAGAAGAGGAACGGGTCGCCATCGAGCGAGTCAGTTCACTATTCCCTTTCTTACTCTTTTTGATCTCTAATATCTCTAGCTACGTGGCCTCGGTTTCGAGCTAGATCCCGTGATCCAGGCTTATTTCAATTTCGACAAGAACGAGGAACTGGCCGCAGATTTCCTCTTGAGCCAGCCCAATGATCCTCGGCCATCTACGCGACCTGCATCGCATTATTCGCCGGGTACCGCTTCGCCAAACTCCTCACAGCTGCCGTCACCCATCAAGTCACCAATACAGTGGGTCACAAAGAACGACCGGAACGCGTCATCGAATCGACCTTCACCAGTATCGCAGGTAGTAGCGCCAGCGGCGATGCCTTGGGTCACAAAGAATGACGGAAGCACGACTTCAAATCAACCTGCATCGGCTCCACAGATTTATCAAAGCTCGTCAGCCAAGTCAAACGCCCACTTGATAATTGGTATCGACTTTGGGGCCACGCACTCGTCGGTTGCTTTTGCATATGCAACTGACACTGAAGCTAGAGAAGACATCATAACGGAATGGCCAGGAGCTGGGTTAATTACGAAAGTAGGCTCTGACGGCTTCCTTGTTGTCTAGCACATTTTAGCTAACGAATCAATAGCCCAGGGTTCCATCGTCAATATATTACGATATTTCCTCGAATGTTGTAGGTTGGGGCTTGGACACTGCCGACGCTCTCGGCCCAAATGGACAGCCCAAAATTGGAACAACTAAAGCAGAATGGTTACACGTGTATATGCAGCTGGAAGGTGGAAATCCGTACCTCGACGCCAAATCCTTACCGCCCCTTCCAGCTGGAAAGTCGGCTGTAGATCTAGTCGGCGACTATCTTTCCCGCCTGCGCGAAGCCGCTCTGGTCGCCTTAATGAAATCGCTCGGTCCACGAATTCCTAACGATGCATCAATCGTTCGATACTACTTTTCTCATCCTCCAATATGGACAGAAGGTGCAAAAACGGCTTTCAAGAAAGCTATCGTACAGGCTGGATACGTGCAAGATGTTCACGATCCCCGAGTGACTCTCATCCCAGGCCCGGAAGCGTCAGCACATTATTGTACCAGATCCGGGCTACTCGATTCGAAGAATCACGACGGAATATTGATCGTAGATTGCGGTAAGAGTTTTGTGGACCTTGTTGCGCTCGAAGTGCGCAGCAATTCTCCTTTCAAGGTCCGGAAATGTACGGGCAGTAGTGGTGATGCTTGCGGGTGAGTAAATCGACCCTAGCAGCACAAGCCGTTTATTAACACATATTTCATCTAGACATACCGCGGTGGATCGCAACTTCGCCAACATCCTGCGAAGCAAGGTCCGTAAAATGAAATTGCCAGATGGATCTAAAACTGCAGGCAGGGTGTACGCAAAGAGCATCATAGAGTTCGATAGCCGTATCAGGGACGATTTTAGGAACAATGGCCAGAAGTGGGCGACCGACGTCGGGATCGAGCGCGACTATGTGGAAGCAGACATCGATGATGGATACATGACGTTCACCAACGAAGAGATACTGGGATGCTTCACTCCTGTCATCGAGAGGATTTTAGAGTTGATCAATAATCAAGTCATCGCCGTCCAAGCATGCAACATCAATCTGCAGGTAACGTACAAGTCCAAGCCCTCTCTGTCAGCGACTATCTAAGTTTTCAACAACAGTACGTGCTAATTTGCGGCTCTTTCGGGGCCAACGAGTACCTCTTCCAGCAAATCAAAAAGCGTATGCCACGGAACTATTGCACCGTTGTGCGACCGATGGATAGCGAAGCAACGGTCGTCAAGGGCCTGGTCACTGCCGGACTCACAGACAGACTGACTAACTTCAGCTCCGACATCCTGCCGAAAGCCAGCGCATACTCTCAGCAGAGCTACTACCTCTCGGTCGCCGACTTTTTCATCCCCGGCGTGCACCCCGAACGCTTCCGAATGAGGTGCCCCGACCAAGACCGCTGCAACAACTGTGTCTGCATAGTACTCAGTGCCGGCGCGCCACTCCAATCAGGCCACAAAATACGCATTCCGACGTCCAAAATGGTCAAGTTCGACCACGTCGACCCGTTCGTGCTGGTGGATAAGCTGTGGGCAGCTGATGCAAACCTGACGCTGGACCCGTCCGGGAAAATCTACCTGTTCGAGGACGATCGCGGGTTGCCGACGCTTGAGTGGGGCACACCGAATCCATACTTGTATTACCCTCAAGGCTCTCAGCAATGTATCGTCCAGTGTGCCGCGGAGATCAGAACGGATTTCACGAGAAGAAATCCGGATGCCGAGTTTCGGAAGTTTAGGAATGATCAGGGGATTTGGTATCTCGTTGAGTATGAGATTGAGATTACGTTCCCGGCGCTGGTAGTCAGCGTGTTCTTCAGGGGAGAGCGGGTTAGGGATGTCACTTCGAAGGTCCGCGTACAGTAGTGTTGGCCAAGGAAACGAGATTTAGACTACCTTTTGGCGTAGTCGGCACTTGCTAATGGGGGCCACCCTTACAGTGGTGTTGAGCGAGCAAACACTCGTGCCTGTGTGCCCAATGTGAAGGTCAATGTAATAGAAATTGAACTATCATTTGATGAAGTCGGCAATTTTTCGCACCTTTAGAGGCCTTCAGACGGCAGCAAACATACACTGGACCCACCCACGTCAACGCAATACGATCTGAACCTCCTGAATTTTGACATCCTATCTCCCAATGTTGGCAGCGCCAGAGGACTTCAGACGGTGCCAAACACCTCACAGTGGGGGCGCCCCTGACGGAACGGAGTTTTCGACTACCTTTTGGCGTAGTTGGCACTTGCTAATGGGGGCACCCCTGACGGTGGCGTTGAGCAAGCAAGAACTGGTAGACACCTACCTAAAATAAGAACGTGCTAGCTTCGGTAGGTATTGTTTATACAATCAACTACGTAGAGGGGGCCGTTACGTGCAGTGGTTACTTACACTTATATTGCAAGTCTAGGAATTGTTTACATATTTAACCACGTAGAGGGCCCATTGCATGCAGAGGTTACTTACACTTACGTAGTAATTGTGGGCATTGTTCACATATTCAACGACGTAGAGGGGGCCATTACATCTAGAGATTACTTACACTTACGTTACAAGTCTAGGCATTGTTACATATTTAACGACATAGAGGGGGCCATCACCGTTATAAGTATTCCCTGATGTGGTCACGCAAAGTCTAATGTTGAGGAAAAAATGGGTACGGTCTGAGCATTAAGGCGCCTTCATCGAGGTCTTTGAACTAGGAAACGGAAAGGCGATCATCACGGCGCCTGGTGAGAAAAAGGAACAATAGCCATCCAGAACACCACGCTTCCGACCCTCCAACTCGATCATCTTCCATTTAGGCCGGAGAATCACGCTGAGGTTCCAAAGCGGAGGTCGCGGACGTCGACGTAGTCGGTCTCGTAGTCGAAAGGCTTGCTCGGGCTCAGCGGCATGTGGTTGTATCTTCGCGAACAAGCAGTATTAGCAACCACCAAAGCTGGAAAAAGAGTGGAAGATGCGTACCTCCAGTCAAAAATACTCGCATGTGCACCCCGGTACGCCACTAGTGCGATAATGGTCCCAATGGCGGCACCAGCAACAACATCCGACGCGTGGTGGTAGCTATCAGCCACTTTGCTCAGTGCAATCAGGGTGGCGCCGAGCAGTGGTCCTAGGAGTGCGAGGAACTTCCACTCGGGCGTTTGGTAGGGGCCATAGACTTTCAAGACTGCATTAAGCCACAGAATGAGGTACGTCGCGGCAGCGAAAGCGCTCGATGCGTGTCCTGACGGGAATGATTGCTGGGCATCTCGGATACGCGAAGCGTCGTTTCCGGTACAGACTGTGGCGTTATACCAGTCTTTGTCAAAACCAGTCCCACTTAGAGGAGGCAGAGGGGCGCAGACGTCGACGAAGTGTGGGCGAAGGCTACCAAAAGTCGTCTTGATCACAACAGTGGCGAAAGTGGTGTAGAGTAGGGCCATTTGGAGTCCCCGTATCTATACGCATTGTCAGTAAGAAAGGGACGTGACGTATGAAGAGTAACGCAAAGGGGGTACGTACAGCAGCCATCAAGCTACGAAAGCTTCGAATCCAGGTGAATTCAACGAGAACTATCACCAGGAGGGGGACACCCGTCGCGATGCCGGCGGACGCAATGGTCGAGATGATTTCGGGAGTATAAGGGACGGTAATGTCACCTGGGACCGTTCCGTCTGGATATACTTGAAAAAGCGGCGGCCGTAGGAAGGCTGGAGGTTGAAGAAATAGATAAAGGGACACGGCGCCTACAAGCCAGACAGTCCACATTTCTATGGCGGCGTGCAGTGGTGAGTTGCGGAAGAAGTGACGGAATCCTGGCCAGTCCGGGAAGAAGCCGGATTCGGGCTTTCCGGCCTCGACATCTGCGCGGTTGTTGACGGTGGCGAGGGTGCTATCACTCATTATGGAGTGCGGAAGGATTGACGCCGGTATGGAGTGATTTGAAGGCTAACAGGATAGTGATGAGAGTATGGGTGCGGATTGATGATGTTGGATGGCTGATGTGGAAGAAGAGTCGGAGCCAGCCCACGGAGGGAAGTGTTTTGACACCTGTTGAAAGAGTTGAGGAAGGCATGACGTGGTGAAGAGGTGTGGAAAGCAGCGGTGAAGACATGAGGAAAGCCATGCCGGGCATGTCGGGCACTGGTAAGAGCGTGGAGAACGACTCAGTGCCAAATAGATGGAGAAAGTGCCATGGAGTTGGGGTGGCGACGACGCTGTCTTTGCCACTTGTTCAGCGCCGTCAGAGTGTCGCCAATGAGCTTTAGAAAAAGTTGAGTGTAGAAGGAAGGGTGTAGAGGCGTCAGGTAGGCCTCTTATATACTCAGGTTACACCGCTCCGAATCACCTGCCACCGCTCCGGATCACCGACGTCTCCATGTGGGGCATACACCTGTCTGCCGCTGTTTGGGGTGCTTCAATACAATCTTAGAGACACCAATAAGATTGCTTTGGGCTATCTGGAAACTTGTTGAAGTACTCCAAGCAGTGGCAGCCCCAAATACGCCAAAAAGACCGACATGTTCAAGAGCCACCAGCATTCAAAACATTTCATCCAACCCGGAATCATCCATACCTCCCCCCCTTTTCTTTTTCTCTCGAAACGTATCCTCCAACCTCCCAGTATCGTCATCGTCGTCGTCATTCTCGTAATTGCTCATGGTATCATCTAGCCTCGGTATCGGAGTCCGCCCGGTTAGGATGTCGTATAGCGAGTCCTCACTATCGTCGTCTCCGGTGGGCGTACTCTCCCTCTCGTCTCTGTCGCGTTCGAACCGTAAGATCGGGTCTCGGCCATTCGGCCAGAGGAGAATGTAGCCTTGAGAGTGTCCGTATAGTAGTGTCGGTTTCTTGTCGCTGGGAGTGTTGAGCCAGCGAGCTTCTAGCCGGGCTGGAGCGGTTCCTGAGGGTTTTTGGAGGCCTAAGGTGATGATTTCTGGCCCATCGCCAGATGCGGACCAGAGATATATTATCGAATCGTCTTGTGTGCATTGAATGAGCAGGAGGTCTGGCCTTGTAGGATGCCAAAGGAGATTTTTGACGGGAGCATGTTGTATTATGACGGTTTTTGGCGCAAGTTGGCTAAGATCCCATATCCAAACCGTTGTGGGCGTGGACTCATCTCGCGTAGCCATCATTGTGCCATCAGCGTTGGATGTTGTTAACGATATTCCAAGCTTAGGGTCGTTTGGTGGTGAGGCAACCTTGGGAGGGGAGACCGGTTGCGCTGTAACAGCGTAGCTTCGTGAAGAGAGGGCGGAGACCATTTCGGTCCACACAGTACCAGTGCTTATATGAATCGAAGGTGTGTGGTCGAGGAATACGACGGGTGAGAACTGTTGTCATCAGTCTTCTTGGACTCCAAATTTGATAGATACGAAGCCGAACTCACAGTTCTTGTACTCAGAAGCGTAACCCTCTTATCCCAGCCAGCGACCGCTAAGTACTTCCCGTCAGGCGTCCACTCTACGCCCCTGACTCCTAGCCCGCACACATCGCCCTCCGCCAGCTCCCCACCGTACATCCTATATAGATGCCCGTCCGCGGTGTACACAAACAGCTTATACCCCGCGCTCGCAGCATCCCACATCACAAACCACCTCCCGTCCGGACTCCACTTAATTCCCTGCGCATCCACACTCGGCACCGCAACCGTCTTGACCACGAAATACGTCCTGGGCGCATGCAGCGTAACCACATCCTGACCAGCCGGCCTACTCAAAAGCGCCATTACGCCCACCCCCTCACCCTCTCCCCCAGATGTCAGCCTGCTTGCACACCCTCTCCATCCCACAAACTTTGGATCCTTGATCTCGACACTGCGTCCCGTCTTGAGACACCACACGGTGACTTTAGCTCCGAAGTCATTCCACAGCAGCACCTCTTCCCCGTCTCGCCCAAACTCCGCGTGCGCAATCTTTCCCATGCCTCCGCTGCCGTTACTGATTACGGCGCTCCATTTTTCATCGTTCAAGTCCCAAACGCGCGCGCCGTCGTCGTCGGCGACAAGCACACGGCGCGAAATTGTGGAGGTTTTTCTGTCATTGCGAGGGGCGACGGGTGCCCAGCGGATGAGGGCACCGCGTGGATTGAAATCGGTGGGGAGGGGAAAGCTGCGCACAAGGTCGAGGGTAGTGGTGCAGCGGATTTGGAGGCGGGCGCCGTTTAGGGATGCGATGTGGCGGGAGTCGGGGGAGGGGACGGGGTGGTTGGTTGCTGGATTGGAAGAATTAGTGTTTAGGTATATGTAGTCGAGATTGGAAGGATGCTAACTTTTGAATTGCTGTGTCGTTTCCATTGTGAATGGAGCTGGCTGGTGGGTTGAGGTGGGGTTGTTTGGGGCAAGTAAACACCAAAAAGTGCGGAGGAGCATCGGCCAATCATATATGACATTGAGCGGAGGGATCACGTGCGCTCGCGGGAAAGGAGAACTTCGCAACCCACAGTCTCTATAGTATAGGAAAGAGAGTTCAAGCTGTCGACTCTCATATTTTGACATGGGCAACACTGTTTGACAGGTTCAAAGCTCCTGAGGTGTCCGGGCAACGTCAACTTTACTCGCGTGCCGTGAGACGGACTCGCTCGCCGAACCTCCTCACGTTTCCGGAAATGAGGAGGCAGCGCTCCAGCGTTGACTGATGGCTGAAATGTGATGTCACGATCGTGAGGGCATGTTTGAGTGAGGAATCCTGCGTAACTGGTGGAGTATGCATGAGGTATTAAAATCGCACCGTCTATTGCTGTGAGACTAACTAAGGGCGTACTGTTACAGATCCTGCCACCGCAAGCAGGACATATACCTTCTTCTCTATAACATAACAACCCAAAAGGGTAGTAGAGGAAGCAAAAAAGAAAAATCCCGAATAATGCCCGATATGCAAAAACGAAGACAGACCTGCTTTTCCCCTTGAGAAAAGAACGCCCTGTCATAGCCGCGGTTGCATAATCGTCGTTCCGTCCGCTGTTTGCGTTGTCATATTTACTTGGCGATCTCAACACCACCCGTAGCACCAATTGCCTTCTTGATATCGCCGTAGATCGCAAATTGTCCCGCCGTAAGCGATCCAACTGTAAAGAGGTCAACAAACGGGATTCGAGGTCGGGGAGAGGGCAGAGAGATTTACCCATGAATAGACGAGCTCCAATACCAGCGTACGAGCCCCTGAGACCAAGTTCCTTGGCGATCTTGATCAAGCGGCTGGTGGTACCTTCTCCGGGAAGGCCCTTGGTCTTGTTGATCTTGCTGAGCATGGTATCGGCGGGTTGAGACACGACGGCGGCGGCCAGACCGGCAATAAGACCAGAACCGAGGTTGATGGCGGTCTGGGTTCCTCCGGAGGCAGTGGACTTGTCAACTTGCTTGTAGATCAATTCCGAGACCTTCTCGTAGACGACGAACTTGGCCATGGTGTACGGTACTCTGGTTGATGATGAGCACAGAGTTTGCGGAAATAGCCGGTTTGGGCTGGGTGGCCCCAGGGAAAACTTACTGCTTGAACAGGATGGGACCGAAACCAGAGTAGAAAGCGCCGAAGCCCTCGGTCTTCGCAATCTTTCCAAAGCCTCCAATGAGACCATTGGCAAAGGTGGGCTCCGAAACGAGACGGATACGGGTGGCTTCTAGGGGGCAGAGCGCAATATCGGCGAAGAATTCAGCGCAGGCGGCGGAGGCCAGGTAGACAGCCGTTCGGTTGTTCGAGGCGGTCTCATATCCGAGGAGGTTGATGCTCTGTTGCTTGAAGAATTCGTATCCGCCGAACTTGAATGCGCCCTGAAGGAAGTATCCTGCAGCGGTCGGGCCAAACCCAGTCCATACCGCGCCCGCTCCCTCAGACGCGATGACTTGCCTGAAGCCGCCGATGAGGCCCTTGTTGTACTTGACGGGGTCGAGTTGGATTCGTGTCTTGACTCTGTGGGTGTTGTGTTAGCCGCTTTTTCATTGAGGTACCGAGAAAACCAAGGCGGGTCTCGGGAATGCGACACCGTTCATTGAAGCCAGCGATAACCTCCAAATTGGCAAAAGTAACTTACACGTCCACGGGGGTGAGGCCGCCATGAGTGACCGAACAGCAGACGGCACCGGCAAAAGCGAATCGCGAATACAGTTGGAGGCCGGTGAGTTTTCCGGGTTCGGCGGCGGCAACGTTCTGCTTAATGGCATCGAGCTTTGTCGAGCCGGTGGATGTAGGAGGAGCCGACATTGTGGTGGATGTGGGCGTGTGAATATGACGAAGTGAGTGGAGAGGGCAAGCTGAGGTGGTGATGGGTGGTGCTAGGAACTTGGAGGATGTTTTCCTGGCAAAGCTCCTCTGAGCCGTCGGAGCAGAGACCTCTTGGCGAGACTAGCAACAAATTTTGGTCGGAGGAAGACGGAAGGCCAACCCGAGCGAATGGTGGGCCAATTACAGTGCGTTGTACGCTCCCGTGCTTTGGTGCCGAGTCCCGATATATATCGAGATGCTGTTGGCTCCATCAATCCCGCTGGTGTTTTGGACATCACGGAAGCCATCGGGACTATGACCAGGGCGACCTGATTCACTAGATGATAATTCTGAATACAGTGACATTTGAGATGCGGATGAAAGAATGCAATTTTGAAAAGGGTATCGATTGTGTGGTATCAACTATGTGGTCTCAATTATGTAGCTCCTGCTCCTTCACAAAACACTGGTCCCAGTGTCCACCGGCCTGTGAGAATGCCATACTCTCAACAAACCTACTCAACTTGCATCGACCATGCTCGTCTCCATCGCAATAGCTCAGCGGTACCACACGATCGTTGACGATGATTCTGACAAACTCCTCGTCTTCCCCCTCGCACATCATCTTCTCGAAGTATGCCCGCGCTGCAAACGGGACAGTCCACGAGGCAGCATAGCCTCTCGTATCCTTGACGGTTTCTAGAGTTGTGTTTGATAATGGTGACGTGCTATTGTGGAGACCAAAAGCACTAAATATGCTCGCCATGTCGTTGTCGTGGCTGAAGTCTGCATATAGTCGCCTGTCTAATGGGAATGTCTTCGAATCTGAGTTCAAGGTGTGGTTCGTACACGTCTTGTCTTCGACTGGATTTCCCGTCATCCGAGCAATCAGTTCGTTCACAAAGCCCGCGCCTTGCGTAGCACCAAGAGGGTTTCCGTCCGCATAGCCGTAGTACTTTCCTAGTGACTGGTAGTAGTCGTATTGTTGCCACTCCTTTTCACTGAAGAGACCGCATATGCCAGACAACTTGGCTGTGGGATGTGCAACTGTCTCGAAGGGGCAAAGGTCCATGAGGTATATCACCTCCGACTGTGTAAGATCTGCGCCTACAAGGTGGGTGTTGACGTTTTTCTGGATCGGTGGAATGAATATCCCCGCCCACGCAGCCTGTGCAGCACTGCCAGTGTGGGAGTCTTCGAAAGCCGTGCACAGACCATGGCTCAAGGTGTTGTTCGAGCCCTCATCCTCGCTGATTATGACCATATCTGGTGCTGGCTTCCCATCATTCTTAGCTTTTCCAAACCCTTCGAGCCACTTTTCTCCAGACTCAATGACCCGATGTTGCCCTGATGACCGGACAAATGGCACATGCTTACTCGCCAATGCTTCATAGAATCGGTAAAAGCGTATACCGGAGTTGACCATCTGTTGTCTCCCGGCCGCTGTAAGCTGATCTGCGCCGAGGGTGTACTCATAGTCGGCTAAGATCGCAAACTCATTATTGTATTCCTTGGTATTCTGCTGTATCTTGTTTATCGTGTAATTATACCAGATACTCTTCCCAAACGTTGGATCTCGGCCTCCATGTCTTGAGAGTATCTGGGCAAAGGTGATGGAACAGCCTTTAGGAGGTTCTGGAGGTATATCGGAGGGGACGCTGAAGTAGAGCGAGTACTGGCCCCAGAAGTGCGAGATGTTGGGACTGCAACGATAGCCTTCATCGATCGAGTCGCATGGTTTCGAAGGTTCTAGGGGCTCGATGGAGTATACCCTATTGTTCATGAGTACAGGAAATGGGAAGTTTGAGATGAAATACCTTGAAAAGGCCCAGAAAATGAAAGCAATACCGGTGAGGACTATTGCCCATGGCCAAATGACAGCGTAGGGAGAGGGTCGTTTCTTCAGAGCACTTTCGGGTTCATGTTCTCCTAATGGTAGTCTGTCGTAACGCTGGGCGCGAGATGCAGATATGCGGTTCCACAGCCGGGTCATCCGAGTCATCGTTGCGCGCCGTATCGCAGCTTTGCAGAGTCGATGCGGTGGTCCGGTACTGGATTAGGTGGAACAAAAGTGCACCGTCATGCTGGTCACATGAGAGAAGTAGCGCTCTGGGCACTCTGACAGGTTATAAGGGCTTTGCTGTTGTTCTTCGTAGCCGAGAGAGACTGAGATAGTTTCGCGAAGAAGCTGTAAGACTGGGCGCTGTCGACACATCGAGGGGTCGAGAAGCGGGCAGTGAATGCCGAGCCGTGCCAAGCATCTTCAGGAGCTTGTCGTAACATCCTCTCCTTCTACCCCACGGTTGCATCTCGAGTTTGCACTAAGACCCGCAGGTATTCTGATACACGGGATGGAAGTGAGGCATGAGGGACAGATCACCCCATCGCACGGTCAGGTACACGGCGCTAGAAGCTTTCGAAGCCTTTGATGAGCCGCCACTTCACGCCCGCGGGAGCAGTATGGGCACACTTCGGATCTTTAGGAAGAAACCTTATGCTAACCCTTCGATACTAGTCTCAGAGGAGGCCTACAATGCGGACGATCAGGTAAATATGTTACTCTCATATCTTGCTCGCGTGAGGCCACAGAGGCTGTCGCGCAAGCCCTTCCTAGCCTCGGATGACAAGTTCTCATTACGGAGACCGACGTCGCTCTTACTCTATCCCACGCTGGACAGCGTAGCGCGCATTCCTATGCCTCATGAGCGCATGCTCACCAGGGCATCCCTCCTTGTCAGCAAACGGCGCCTGCGTGTTCTTGCCCGCAACGGCTTGGTCAGATCGGCACCGTCCCCCCTCTCGTGCTTCCGGGTGGATCCAGCACGCGATGACGTCTCGGAGAACCCGGTGTAACCTCCACGCCGCTCTGATGGATGGCCCAGAGCCATGGTGAGGAGAAGGAGCCGTACCATCTTCTTATCTGGCTGACCCCATCCTCCGACGGACTCCATCGGGCTCTTAGGGTGCCCATAGCTCAGACTGCATCGCTGCTAATATATATCTATCTCATTGCTCGTTGCGAATTCTCTTGCATTTAATAACAACTTTAATTTTGTTCCAATCCTAACCATGGGTGAACCACAGGGAACCAACGATGAGCTTCAGCTCGAGGCTCTCGGCCACAAGGGAGAATTGAAGAGAAACTTCTCCCCTCTCTCCATGCTTGGCCTGGCTTTCGCAATTCTCAACTCGTGGACTGCTCTCTCCGCCTCTCTATCTCTGGCCCTGCCCTCCGGTGGATCAACGAGTGTGATCTGGGGGCTCGTGACTGCAGGCATATGCAATCTCTGCCTCGCCGCGTCTCTCGCCGAGTTTCTTTCTGCATATCCCACAGCCGGGGGCCAGTATCATTGGGTGGCCGTCATCAGCTGGAAACGATATGTTCCGATTCTCTCTTGGATTACTGGCTGGATCAACGTGTCTGGGTGGATCGCGCTGGTCGCATCAGGTGGCCTTCTGGGCTCCCAGCTGATTGTGGGCGTTATATCCCTAATGAACCCGAGCTACTCTCCCCAGAGATGGCATCAATTCCTCATCTATATCGGCTACAACGTCTTCGCCTTCGTTGTAAACGCATTCCTAAACTCGTCTCTCCCGTATGTCAACAAAGCCGCCATCACATGGTCTATTGCCGGATTCTGTATCATTTCGATTACATGCCTAGCCTGCGCATCCCCGAACTACTCCTCTGGCTATTTCGTCTTCCGGCAATTCATCAACGAGACTGGCTGGCCCGATGGAATCGCCTGGTTGTTAGGATTGCTCCAAGGTGGTCTTGGCCTAACCGGCTTCGATGCTGTGGCCCACATGATTGAAGAGATTCCAAACGCTGCCACAGAGGGGCCAAAGATCATGATTGCTTGCGTTGCTATTGGAATGTTCACCGGCTTCATCTTCCTGACCGTGCTCTTGTTTGTCGCTGGTGACGTACAGACGGTCACTACCTCAGCGGCAGGCCCTCTTCTCCAAATCCTTTACAACGCGACTCAAAGCCACGCGGGAGCTATTTGCCTTCTGATGTTCCCACTCGTTTGCTTGTTGTTCGCTACCACCTCGATCATGACGACGTCGTCAAGGATGTCGTACGCATTCGCTCGCGACGGCGGTCTCCCTTATTCGAGATTCTTCGCTAAGGTGCATCCAAAGCTGGATCTTCCCCTCAACGCGCTTTACTTGACGACTGCACTGGTTGTCATTTTTGGCTGCATCTTCCTTGGATCTAGCAGCGCATTCAACGCCATCATCTCCGCTTCAGTTGTGGCCCTCGGCGTCAGCTACGCCATGCCAATCGCGGTGAATTGTCTACAGGGACGAAACAAACTTCCGCCACGGGCTTTCGTGCTTCCCACCTGGTTTGGATGGACTGCAAATTTAATTGGCATTGCCTACGTAATTGTCACAACCGTTCTATTCGTCTTCCCACCGGAGCTTCCTGTTACAGGCAGTAATATGAGTAAGTTTGATTATAATCACATGGAATATCGGTTCTAACGCGCCCAGATTATTGCATAGTCGCCTTCACCATCATTCTCATTATCAGCACTGTCCAATGGTTCGTCGACGGACGAAAGAACTTCACCGGGCCCAGGACTGGGATGGGTATGGATGTTCTGGAGGCTATAAAAAGCCAACAGAACGACAGTGATGGAGTATTGGGGTCAAAAGATGCAGAGATAGGCAAATAGAGATAGGGAATTAGAGATTAGATTGTTCAGTTCACCTTCCACCAGATTCTACAGTGACCGGCCATAAATCCGTATAAACACTTTGAACAGCCCCACCTGGTGTTGACCTGGCAGTTCAGATTCGGGGAGCCTACTAGAAACTTCTGAAAAGTAAGTCACATTGAAAGTCATGCTCGCTTGTAATGCTTTTGTCGGCAATCAGCTTATTGGTGGACTAGGATGTATTGAGGCAGATACTATAGTGCCAGGGAAGACCCTAGCGAAGTGACAAACTAAATTCGCCAGATTAATCCCAAACAGACTTCCTTTATATGATCCCGGAACGACTATCCGCAACCAACGCAGTCGTTCAACCAAAGGCTACTAATCTAGAAATGTCCTCCTACTCTCCGGTTACTTTCCTTGGAACCCCACAAGCACCTTCCCCCGCTTTTAATAAGGATCTTCTCCGCTATACAAGCTTTCATCATGTTTCACTGCCGGCATGACAACTTCTTTAGCCGGGCGGCTATTGTGTTTTCTCGGGACAAGCTGTCCTAGTCCTTGGGTATAAAGCTGATGGGCGACATAGCAACAAAATGTATCAAGAGTGCTCGAAAGATGCGATCACTCATTGTCCTTGCAACAGCGATTGCTGCTGCGGTCGCCAGCCCCTTATTCGTACCGGACGAGCCAACCTCCGGTCGCGTCAATGCCTTGACGACTAGGCAAACAGGCAGCCTGCCTAGTAGCTTCAAATGGAGCTCGAGCGGAATACTCATCAGCCCGAAGAGCGATAGTCGGAACATTGCTGGAATCAAAGACCCTTCTATCGTCTTCCACGACGGCAAATATCACGTCTTCGCCAGCACCGCCCAGTCTTCGGGTTACAATCTAGTCTACTTGAGCTTCACGGACTTCTCTCAAGCAAACTCTGCTACCTTCAACTACCTCGATCAGACACCCATCGGCTCTGGGTACCGCGCTGCTCCCCAGGTCTTCTACTTCGAACCGCAGAGCCTCTGGTAGTAAGTCACAACCCCAACATACGTACGACCGACAAGTATCTAACCTGTCACACCATGTAGTCTCGTATTCCAAGACGGCAACGCCGCCTACTCAACCAACAAAGACATCAGCAACCCCTCCGGCTGGAGCGCCCCGAAGCACTTCTACAGCGGCACGCCCAGCACCGTCACCGCCAACATCGGCAGCGGCTACTGGGTCGACATGTGGGTAATCTGCGACGCCTCCAACTGCCACCTCTTCAGCAGCGACGACAACGGCCACCTATACCGCTCGCAGACACCCCTCAGCAGCTTCCCCGCCGGCATGACCGAGCCCGTCATCGCGCTATCCGACGCCAAAAACGCCCTCTTCGAGGCGTCCAACGTGTACAGCGTCGGCGACGGCAAGTATCTCCTCCTCGTCGAAGCCATCGGCAGCGACGGCAAGCGGTACTTCCGCTCGTGGACGGCGAGCAGCATCGCGGGCCCGTGGACTGGGCTGGCGGATACCGAGGCGAATCCGTTTGCGAGGGCGAGCAATGTGGCGTTTGAGGGCACGGCGTGGACGCAGAGTATTAGCCATGGGGAGATGGTGCGGACGGATGCGAATCAGACAATGGCGATTAGTCCGTGCAATCTGAGGTATTTGTATCAGGGGGTTAGTCCGAGTGCGAGTGGGGACTATAATTCGCTGCCGTGGAGGCTGGGGCTTCTTACGCAGACGAATTCGGCGTGTTGAGGGGTTGGAATGATGAAGGGATGGGTGGGAGGTGAGACGCGAGCGGAGGGAGGTTTTGTGTGAACAGCTGCGTGAATCCTTACGATTCTGTACCCTGTTGGCGCACCCAGACAGTGCCAGACCAGTACAGGCCAGCGGTTTGAAAGGCCAGCTTGAATGAAAGCGCGAAAAACTTCACATCATACCCTGAGCGTACTTCATGTTCAACCCAGTCCAACTATTGCTAAACGCAGTTCACACTTGAGCTCACACCCATTTACCACTGCTTGGGGTACCCCCGTACGATTTCCAACATCTAAGCGCGTTGTCAAGTTCCAGGCAGCGCCAATCAGACTATTGCTCATCCCATCGCAGTTCACTTGAGCTCACAAGCCACCACGCTCTCCCCAACAGACCCATACGTCCAAACCCCAAGGATCCTAAGCCCGCGCCCCTCCAGCAGGACGCGCCACTGCTCACGCGTACGCTCCATGGCGCCGAGGCAGCACATCATGACCATGTCCAGCTGCACCGCTTGCCAGGGGACGCCGGAGTCTGGGAGGACTATCTCATCAATCAAGAGAATGGAGCTAGAAGACATGGCCTCGGTAAGATGGTCCAAGATAGTGATGGAGGCGGCGTCGGGCCAGTCATGGAGGATGTTGCGGAGGTAGTAGTACTTGGCGCCTGTCTTGGCGGTTAGAATAGGGGTGGTGAGGGGGGAGGTCTGATGCATACCCTTGATGGTCTGCGGCTGAAAGAAGTCATGTGCCATCGTTTCAATTCCATCGTGTGGGATGGCGCCGTTGAGCGTCTCGGGGATGTCCTGCAGAATCACGCGTCCTGCGATGGTGGGGTGGCGTGTCTTCAGTGCGATTACTTGATCACCGATTCCACCGCCGACGTCGACGAGGAGGACGTCTTTCTCGGTGATGGGCTGCTCGGCACACTCCTGAGCAAATGGATAGACGTCCAGCCAGATCTTTCGGCCAGTGCGGTCATATGCCAGGTACTTTCCGAAGTAAGAGAGGAAACTTGGTTGGCCTTGGGCCCAGGCGAAGATGGTGAGGTCGGTGTTGTAGGCGGCCCGGAAGGGTGTATCTTTAGGGTCGGTGATATCTTGGTATTTGCGAGCGGCGAGGAAATCTGGGGCGGCTTGGAAGACTTTGTTAAGGTTATCGAAGCTAGGAGTCGGGTTAGTGGGACATAAGCGGGGGGAAAGAACGTGGCATGTACTAATGGTGAGCACCAGCTTGGAAGCCTTCTTCTGACATCGACTTGGTGATATGGTTTGCGGTGAACGTATCGACACCGACTTCTTTAACCATGGAGAAAGCAGCGAGAAACCGGAGGAGGCGGCCTAGAAGACTGTGAGTAAATTTTATATCGATAGCCGGGTGGGACGTTGGTCTAACCAAGAAGCACTGGAGAAGCACCCGTCTGCTTTGCAAGTTTGGAGACGGTCAATGGGACAGGAGCGCTTTCAACGAGCGTTTCGAATAGCTTCATATCCATAGCTACTCTGGCTATTGCAAGACGGAGGTTCTATCGATCTGTTGTTACTCATAGCTCAAAGAAACATATCCGAGAGTTGTATTAGAAAAGTGGTATTTACGTAGTAGATGGTTCTGTTTAGTGTATCGTGCGGCGACTCCACAGAGTACTGCAGCTCTCTGAGAGAGTCGATAATCTTTCTTCTCTCGACATCATTGGCGGTGCTAGCAATTGTCTTCACCTCAGCAGCGAGCTTTTCCATCTTGTTCGTCTTTGGCAAGTGAAGGAAGGACAAGCAACTCATCTTGAACTTGATACCGAATGTTGAAGGTCTTTGACCGCTTCCTCAATTTATATGATAAATCCAGCGTCTATATGGAGACTGCTCCGTCGTTTGTGACGTGATGACCGTTGTGGACATATGTTTACTTTCGGTCAAAGAATGTCGAAATAAGGACGCGCTAAATTGATTTACATTGACGGGTAGCGGAAGGGACGGTAAACTGTGCACAAGATCCTTGATCCTTCGCACGAACTCGAACCTTCCGGGGTTCCGAGCCAATGGGCCCACGTGGGTGAAGGAGGCCTATTGCGAGACCGCCACATCTTGGTGATCCTCTCAGCTAGATGGAGGCCTTGGACTCCCCCCCCCCCCCTTCGGACGGATTGGTAATTGATGCGAGAGAACATGAGAATGGACTGATAGATACGTAAAGAATGCATCAGGTCCGGTGATCTTCGAGCTGGTTCCCTGATCAGCAGGGAAAGCGACTATTTGGAGCGCTTGTATTCGTAGGGATCGGAGACGCCGTGTCACTCGAATTGCCTGGTAAATCCTCCTATCTTGAAGAGCTGTAATAGTTGGCGGACATGAGTTGATTCCAGGCAGCGTCATGCATCGTCACTTCCTGATTCAGGAGCAATATTGTCAGTCCGAGATGCTAGTAAATCATATCATAGACTGCCTGTGGTTTTTGAAACATGCAACAATGATAGGTTGAGGCAAAATGACAATTAGGGCGTCCAGATGCTGTCATCGACCGGGTAAGGCTAGGCCAATGTTGGGGCGAGACTCGGGTTCCTGTGTCGATCCTATGCAAGCTGCTATTCCAGCTCCTCGGCAGGTTCAACCTCATAGCTTTTACAGGCCTTGTGGTGGAGAAGGTTGCGGTAGATCGCTGGAGTATGCCGAACATACCTTGCCAGTCCCCCCCGGGATACACGGGGTTTGAACTCGATTAGAGAAAGACTGGACGAACAACTTGAATAGTTGGTATCAAACCATTGGTCGGCTTGATAAGGACAACAGAACGGAGAGCACGTCAGTCTCCCACATGTCAATGAAAAGAACCAACCGTTAGCATTCTACGACCTTCTTGATCTAATTCGTTGTGTGCTTTGACGACTGGGAATGTTGGTAGCCGTGTACCCGACTACTGCTGCAATACACAGCAAGTAGTCGGAGCAAGACACGTCTTCGCCGGTCAAGATTCAGGGGTCTGTGGACGAGCGTACAAATACGGTAACTTGCCGTCGGAATCGGACGAAGCTTTGTTTCGAGTCGCGGATGTAGCAAAAGGGTACATACATGGTCCGAAGGCTAAAAGACGTTTGGTATCTCCTCCGTACGAAGTACTCGCACGACATGCCATTCGGCGTCTTTGGGTCGGTGTGAGAAATATCCTGGTGGAAGCTGATGCTAAGCCCAGTCGTTTGAATGCTTGGCAATGGTTTCCTATTTCTGGGGCTTGATTGCAGTGTTCAGAGTGGGCTCTGAAGAGGCTCAGAGGATGTCCAAGAACGGGGCCAAGTTTTGGGGAGAAAAGACGTTGTTGCGGTGTAATTTTCGGGTTATTTTCGGACCCTTTGAGAACGGCCCAAGGAGCCTCTAGCCCAATACAGTCCTTTACATTAGGTATGTTGTCCAGTTTTCGACCCATTCGAGACACCTCAGACTGTACCAACCGCCTTCTAAACACCCCGTTACCACCCACCTACGCCCCTACATACCAGCTTCAAGTAGCGATCGGAAACCCCAAAACGAGGCCCAATCTAGCACATCGCAAAGCGTCACGTAAACGTAGGTGAAGAGAATTCAATAGTAATTTCTTAATACAGAGGGGTATAGAGCGCCCGTCCCAACGTAGTACCATCGCTTCCTTCAGCGATGGGAGTGAACCTCTTTCCTTTCGTTGGCCGTCATGAGCCTCTCTTCAATCCTTCCTAACATACACTTTCGAATGTGTGTTCACCGCATGACATTCCCATGTGGCCCAGTCTATTTTCAGTGTATCCATTCCATCCATCCGAAGCCAAATATCAGTTGCCACTCTCCTCTGATCCCCTCCTCCCTACATTAGGGAAATTGTAATCCGCTCCCCGTCTGGACCCGCTAGCGAAGTTGTACTCGTCATCGAGATCATCTTTGGCGGCTAGGAGTGATGTCGACCAGCCTTTGAAGGGTGCTTTGAGGGCTTTCAGAAGAGGATTTCGTTTCGATGTTGTTGAAGAAGATGAAGATGTGAATTCGGGTTGGCTGGTGAAGGAGGATTGGGTGGATGTGGATGGGCGGTCTGCTGACGTTCTGGGTATTGAGGCAGGCATTGTTGTTGTTGTGGTGGTGGTGTGTTATGAGGTGGTACCAGGTCTGAGTAGAGTCCGAATCCTGAGGGTAGATTCGTGAAAGACTTTTGATTTGTGACTTAAGCCTAGTGGTATTTGGTAGGCTGGTTGCTTGTGGTATAGAGAGAGGCTTGAAACACGAAGCCAGCCGTGAGAGTCTTATATGCTTTCATGTAAAACATAAGGGGACGAATGTGCTTCTTGTGCCGAAAGAAAGCCGAGTCGTCCAAGGACAGCCCTAGTGGTGATCTTGAGGCTTGAGAGCATTGGTCCATACGTTGCCACTGACTGAGGGGCATCTAGACGCCCACGCCTTATTTCGGGGATAGCTGGGAGGCGTAGGCCCGCACGGGGATAAGTCGGGTGGGCCCGGAGCATTTTCGCTGGCTTCAAATTCTGAATATTGACAGGGGTAGGATCTGGAATTGCGGTCCACGAGGGATTACTCCAAACAACGAGCCAGAAGCTTCTGTCGCACAACCTTTCTACAATCCTTTAAATCTCCTATGTGAGTGCGTCCTAGGGGCTTGTGGGGTTATGGCGAGGGGATTCAGGACGTGGAGAGATGGAGAAGGGGTTGAATGATTGTAACGTGATAAATTGAAAGGATTTGGGGGTTTGCCCGCCATGACAACTCTAAACTCGACCCCACGATTCGTGGTAAGTTCAGTCCTTTAGAGAGGTATAGAGCAGGAAGGAAAGTTGTAGTGGTCCGACTTCGTCATTACCCGAGGTGCCGTCCCTAGGGCATTGCGAAGAGAGAATTTCGTCAGGACACATCGTATACGTATTCCTCGAGGCCTAACATCTCTCTATCCTTGACGTGGGGAGTAGTTCTTCAAGAACCTCATATATCATGAAGTCAATGGCACTGAATGGTGTCCTAGAGGGAGAGTCGGATGGATGGACGTTAGGTATCCATCTGATTAGTCATTCTTTTAGTACACCAAAACAGCCCACCATCGTCCCGCGCTCCTCTTCATCAAGCGTCACCACTTTTGACGCGGGTATGTCTTCCACCTGCAGACGTCCCTGGCTACGAATACGCCCTGCTGCGATTCAGATCATCTGATCTTCCTCTTCACGGCTCGTGCGCTATTCTGCAACCTAGGATCCCAGAGAAACTCCCGCCACCAAAAACCCCCTCCAGAACGGCCCGCAATTATGGACCTTACCCCAGTATCTCCGGTCAGCATGGCCTCGCGCATGGCCATCGAGCTCGAGAAACTCGACACAACAGTCCCCTTCCGCGCCTCGCAGACGTACGTCCACCACACATGGGCGCGAACCTTTCACTCTCGGCCGGAGCTGTATATCCGGCCGCAGACGCTGCCAGAGATACAGAAGATCGTGACGCTTGCGCGGCGCATGCGGCGGCGGATAGTCGTCGTGGGATGCGCGCACTCGCCCTCCGACTTGACCTGCACGAGCGCGTGGATGGTCAATCTGGATGACTTTGCGAGCGTGCTGAAGGTGGACAAGACCAAAAAGACGCTGCTGGTGCAGGCGGGCATGAGGCTACACAATTTGAATCTGAATGCGAAGAAGCATGGGCTCACGATGCGGAACCTAGGAAGCATAGACGAGCAGTCGATTGCTGGCGCCATTGCCACGGCCACACACGGGAGTTCGACGCGGCATGGCTTATTAGCACAGTCTGTGAAGAGCTTGAGGATTGTTATGGCTAATGGACAGAGCGTCAAGTGTTCGAAGGAGCAAAATGAAGAGATATTCAGAGCTGCGCTGGTCAGTCTGGGTGCGCTAGGAGTTGTAGTGGAAGTGGAGTTTGAGATGATCGATGCTTGTGATATTGAATGGGTCCAGACTATTCTGCCCACCTCTACCATATTACGCGACTGGGAACAAGATTTATGGACTCAGAAAGAATACACCCGGGTTTGGTGGATGCCGTATATGAAAAGAGCAATCGTTTGGCGAGCCGAGAAGACGACAAAACCACCGCGAGCACCCGCGTATAATTGGTACGGAGGCGGTGTGGGTTACCACACTTACCACATAATGCTGTGGGCTTCCCAATACGTCCCTCGACTACTACCGTGGGTCGAGTGGTTCGTTTTTGGCATGCAGTACGGCTTCAAGGACGGGTTCACAATCTCCGCGGTGGAAGAACTACGGACTGGTCTGCTCATGAACTGTCTTTACTCGCAATTCGTCAATGAATGGGCATTGCCCCTGCACAAGGGGCCCGAAGCTCTCACGCGTCTTACCGATTGGTTGCACGGTGATCAAGAAGGTTCCGATATTCCCTTCAGCCCCAAAGGCCTCTGGGTGCATTCACCCATAGAAGTCCGCGTCTCCGACACTTCGTCCGCAGACCCGCGACCGTACCTTGACAACACCATAAAAGATGGCCCCACACTCTACCTCAACGCTACCCTCTACCGCCCTTACGGCCAGGACCCGCCATGTCTAGCGCGCTACTACGAGGCCTTCGAATGGCTGATGCGCGAAATGGGTGGCCGTCCACACTGGGCGAAGAATTTCACTTCGCAAATTTCACACGAGGTGTTGGATTCCATGTACGGAGAAGACCTACAGGAGTACCTCCGCATCCGCAACGAAGTCGACCCAGAGGGCATGTTCGTCGGCGAATGGCATCGCCGAACCATCCTCCCTCCGAAATCAGTCTTCCCTGCGCTCGCTTTAGAAGAAAAGGAGGTCATTAGACGGCCACATACTGGTGGCGGTGGCGGGATCGATTGGGTTGGCGAACAAGCCCGCTGGTGGGACGGTGGCATCGACATGAGTAGTAGTGGAAGGAGTGAGAGCGAGGAGAGCTTTGATCTCATGCACGGTGCAGAGGCAGAGGCAAGCGTCTTACTCGAAAGCTTAAGAGAAGATATGGAGGACGACGAGACGGAAGGTCTGCTGGGCCGCACGCACGGGAATCCAGTTGATGGATGGTCCGGGACGAGGGTGTTTGATAAAATGTAGAGCTCATCATTTCGGCATATATAAAACCTCGTCGAGGTGCCTCAGGTGGTGGCTCCAGGTATTCATTAATACATTTCGAAGCACCTGAAATATGAGATATTGATACAAGAACCCAAACTCCAACCAAAGCAGACGTGATCGATCATCTACTGGTCATCTGCGAATCCCCACCTCCCCGTCTGATCCAAACCCAGCGGGTTCTCCCCATCCTGGACCTTGCCCCCAATACTCTCCTTCTTCGCCTCGTAGCTATCCTTGTTCTTGCCGCCCAGCGGCTCTGCTTTCTCGTCCTCGTTCCCTGCCAGCGGGCCGAGGGCGGGTTTGGTGATGCTGCCCACAACGTTGCCGAGCGGCTTGGTCACATACCCCAAGGGTGCGCCGATGGGTTTGAGGCCGGTTTCGAGACCTTTGCCTACGGGGTCGAGGACCGGTGCGAGGAAGCCTATGAAACATGTTAGCTGCCGTCTGAAGTATATAGTTCTGGTTAAGGAGAATCATGGCTATTTACCTCTGGGCTCCTTCTGCTCCTCCTCTTGTTGAGGTATGGGATCGGTTTGGTTCTCTTTGGAGGACATCTTGGTTGCAGTCGGTCTAGTTTATTTTGAGGATTAGGTATGGGTTAGTAGTCTATACTGGGGCTTGCGGGGTCTCTTATGTATGCTCGCTGCCAGGGTTCGTGAACGATGACGTCGGTTGAACAGGGAAGGGCTGTGGTGTTTGGTGGGACATCGGCATGGAAAAGGTGGCACACTCAACCAGCATACTGCTCTCACTATACATCTGTCTGCCATTGTTTGTGGTACTTCAATGCGATATCCAAAATATGAATCAGATAAATATTCTTAGCTTTGGGCTGTATGGAAGCTTGTTGAAGCACTCCAAGCAGTGGCAGACACCTATATACGCACATGGGACAGAATACTTGCTGAGTGTGCCGCCATTTTCATGCCTAGCGTGGCAAGATTGATGTCAGATCTTTCATACCTCCTATGGTCAAGATAAAGCTCTCAAGCACATCATTCAGTTCTTATTACTATTCTACGCCCACACAAACTTCTTGAGCGAGTACCCAAGCTGTTCCAGATACCCAGTGCTCTTCTTCGCATCCACAAGACTAACAACATCCTTCTCCTCCACCGCCAACGGCTTCCACCCCTGAGCTCCCTCTCCCTTTCCCTCCGCTGCTTCTCTCTCCCCCTTCCTCGCCTTATTAGCAACCGCAACGATCTCCTCACAAATCAACTTCACCACCTCGCCCTCACTCTCCGCCTCCTCCGCGCCCTCTCCACTCCCAAAGCTACTCTTCGGCGGCAGCGCCTTGAAAGCCAGAAACCTTCCCTCCTCCTTTCCCTTCGCCGCGCTCTCCTGCACCCCACTATCCAAACTCCGAGTATTAACTCTCACCAACTCTTTCCCCAGCTCGGCGCGATACCTGAGCACAAAGCCGACGTTCTTAGTCTCATTCACATGCCGCTTCGCCAATGTACTCGTGATATACACGCCTCGACTGACCGCGTCCAGCTGATCTAGTGCAATACGTTCAAATGCTGCGACTTTCTCCGTGCCCCAGTCCAGCCGACAGAAGTACAGCGCATGCTCCGTAAGTAGCAGTACCGCCTCCTCAAAGCGCGCCGTCTTCAGCGAGTTTGCTGCACTGGGACAGCTGAGCGTCCAGCCCGCTACTAGATCTTCCTCAGGATCCTCAATGACGATCCCCGCACATCGCTCGATCGCCGCCTGCCGCACTTTGCGTAGGTCGACCGCGTAATCTGCGCTCTTCATATCGGCTTCGAACTCCGCGAAGATGGAGTCAGGCGCGCGGCCGAGGAGATAGTCGATGAGGGCTTGCGCGAAGTAGTCGTCGACGATGTTGTTGTAGTAGCGGTTGAGAGTGAGGCCGAAGTCAGCGAGGGCACCCGCGACGCCGCGCTTGCGGGTTCGTGTGAAGTCGCCTTTTAGGGCAGCGGTGCCGGCATACTGCTTGCTGATAGCGTCGCCGTTGTCGGCCCAGAGGGTGTTGAACCAAGCGGTGGATGGGTCGGTGTGGAGGTCTATGTGGATTGGTGGGGAGTGCGATGCTAATTGGGATTCGAGAGCGGTGCGCGCGCAGGCGGACTGAACGACGTTGGTGCGGTCAAGGCAGTCCATGCAATTTGTGCGGAGGACGCCGCTTTGGGTTTGGATGGGCTTGTCGTTTGATATGACGGTGAAGCCGGACGTCGTGAGGAAGGGGCCGAGAGTGTCGATGAGGAGCGAGACATTCTCGAAACGCATCCCGCGACAAACATTATGGAAGTCAAACCATTCGAAGCCGAGCTGGGTGCCTTTGCTATCTATTCCACCATCGGAATTGAGCTCGCCGGCATGCTTTTCAAACGCTCCACCTATCTTAGATTCGGTTCCGTGCTTATCGACTAAAGATGCACAGTATATGCTACCGTACCGGGAGGCGAGCGTTGCAAAGTGTAATTTGAAGGCAGCGGCGTTGGTTTCTGGGGACCCAAAGAACATGGGTAGAGGTTTGAGGCTGTAAGGAGACTGTGAAAAGAAGAGCGGAATGGATCCTCGATATTGGGTAAACGAATAGATTTTGTCTTCGGTGGAATCCCAAGTCGTGGTGGAGAGTATCTGCTCAGTTTCCACGCTATTGGCAGCATTACCTTCATCATCGACACCGCGTCGAAGATACCGCAAACCAGCACGCTTGATGGATCGTCGTGATATTATAGTGAGCAGGAAGTCTTTCTTTCCCGGTTCTTCAGTGGCTGGTGGTTTAGCAGCTGTACTAGGAGATGTGTCCGTTGAATCTGCCTCTGGCTGTGCAGCAATGACATCTTCCGGCTTTGAAGCCGAGTCAACTACTGCACTCTTCGACGAGTCCCCTGAAACGTCGACCGTGAATGCTCGTTGTCCAACGAATCCTTGGATCAGTGGAAGAACGAATGTGTGCTGTCCAGCGTCTATGAGTGGGCTCATTATGTGACGATTCCAGAAGAACTAAGCCATAAGAATCAGCGAAGCCCCATTGTTAGTACGATCATGCTCACAAGAGGATCAAATTGCTTGAAAAGCGGCAAACTCGACCCCATCCCCTGCTGCCGTCCCAAACTCCGCGAAACATCATAATCATACGAAAAGAAGAAGCTCCTCGAGCTAAAGTATAGCTTCGTCGTCCTCAAGATCTTCGGCAGCAGCTCCACTGTCGAGCTATCCACCGGCTGCACGAGCGCCTTTGGAATCTCCTCCGGGCTCACTGGCATCTCAACCTCCTCTTTGACCCCCTCGGGCGCATCCTCAGGGTTCACAGGCCCCTTCGGCGCCTCTTCTGATTCTTCCAGTGTCGACTCCACATTCGGTGGTGTCTGTGCCTTCTTTGTCGATATATCCTCTTCAGAACTCATCCCCTGCATCCGCCTGCCCTCAGCACTCCACCCACGCTTCGAGAACCATTTATCGGCAAAACGCCCATACACCCCCTTCTTCCCGATCACATCCTCAACCACACTCGTTTGCCGCTCTAAAGGTCCCCGCTGTCCCGTCACCGTATCTTTAATTTCCTCGTGCACCGGCGGCGTAGCCTCCTCGTCCAACGAATCCCCAATTATACTCCTGCTCTCGTCATCATCGCTCTCGCTATCCTCTTCTACGCCCGCTTCATCCGCTTTGGCGTGCCGCTTCACATGCTCCTTCGCAGCTGTGATAGCTTTATGCGCCTCCTCTTGCGACGACAGCGGAATAAGCGCCACGTCTGTGATCACGTAGATCGGCTTCCCGCGGACTTGGGCGACTTGTTCGCGGCCGCATATCGAGATCAGGAATGTGGCCGAAGCGACTTTCAAAAGCCCTACAACATGCACGCGTCAGCATTTCCGCTCTCCAATAGATAGGTATATGAGGGCAGCGGGAAGGGTTCTTGCTGACCAACGATGCCATGCGCCTCAAGCGAGACAGGCGTGGTGTCTGTCTCGCGCCTGTCCTTGAGAAGCGGTGCGACATTGCCCTTGTAGTCGATCTTGATGGCTTGTTGGGTCGCGGGGGGGTGGTTCCGCGGCGGGGCGGGCTGCAGGATCAAGCCGTCGACGGCGGCGAAGATGAGGAGTTTGCGGACGAGGGGGGGCATGGTCAGGGTTGCTGGATCATCGCGGGGCCTTAATTAGGGCTGGGGTGTGTAGCATTATCTATAAGGTTCGTCGTGATGGCGCGTGTGGTGTTGATATGCAGAATGGCTAGATGACGTCGATGGTGAGGTGGTGACTTAGAATACTCTAGTGGGGCAGGAAAAAGCAATGGAACCTCTTTGCTCCTTCACTCATCTACTCGTAAAGTTTGAAATAAGAAACGCAGCGTAGCACTCTTTGTGGTCAATTTAGAGTGCATTCTAGAAAAGCTGTAAGTATTCACAAATTTAACCGCGGCGAACCCATTCTGGTCATTTATACACAGCGCGGGCACTACATAACGCTCGCTGCAGCCTCTTCGAGGTACCTCTCTAGCCCCTTCAATTGGACACAGACACAAATCTTACTGCGAAAGCCCGTGTAAAACACGCCGTGCGGCAACCACGGAGCACTCTGCTTGAAAGCTACGAGTCTCACAGTATACATAGTCTTATAGTAGGGTAGTTTGGTACCGTCTGAGGTGCCCTGGAGAACTTTAAGGAATGGGAAAACCGTCCTTTTCATGATTTTGATGCCGTAACAGAGGACCTCAAATGGTGGTAGGCAAGCGTAAATGCAAGCACTAATTTACACAGTCCAGGTTCAGATATACGGGATTCGTATTCAATTCAGGCCAGCTATCTCTAAGGCCTCCAGATCTCGTTGCAGCTTACTGGCTGCTGCCTTCAGTGGCCCAACAGTCTGATACCGTTTGAGGTGGCCCAGCGAGCTATCAGGGTTGGGAAAATCGTCGGTTTTAAACGTGTTATGCTATATTAGAGGACCTCACACGGTGGTAGGCTGCGAAAGATTACTTCTAATAGGCCTAATTATTTTTGCGTCTTACCTTCTCGTATACTATTCACTATAAGTTTGGGTACACGGAAATCAGCCTCGCTGCTTTCTATGACGATAATCCTCTCTACAAGGTCCAGGCGAAGTCCTTCACCATCGAAGGCTTACTATCACCATTACGTCTTCCTAGCTCTCATCATCACTACTCGAACTTAATCCCACACTCCTCCCCTCTCCCTCCAAATGATAAAAGTTATGTTCGACTTTTTCGATCCCCCGACCTTGAGCCCGTTCCAGCTTCCTGTAGGAAGATTAAGAGGGGGTGGAAGGGGTTTATATACCCCACAGAGAGAGAAGTGGAGAATAGGCACGTGATTCAAAGAGCGGTAACACGCATTGAATCGAGATCAACATCCATACCCAGGTCGAGCGCTATTCTTGCTCGCTCGGCACCGCTGTAAGGAGTGCCCTAGCCATCACATCTCCACTTCGTCAAACAATAGCCCCATGTCCATTGTATAAAGTTTTCCATCATATTCAAACTCTCAATAGACTATCTGGATTCCTTAAGCAGATAGATGCAAGACCTATCATCTTCCGACTGAATCTCAGCCTCAACCTCTCCCCTCCCGCCAAACCTATCGAGTACCCCAGCCTACTCACTCCCTCGTCGGCAACACCAACCCCCCCTCCCCCCCCTCATCCGCCGTAAACCTTGCCACCCTCCCAACCACCCTCCCAACCGCCCCATCAATACTCTCCAACCACGCCGCGCCCCCACTGCTCCACCTCACCACCGGCGACGCCGGCAACGACATCGCACTGGGCAGAAACGCCGCGAGCCCGAACCCCGAGCGCGTCTTCTTCATCAGCGGCGACAGCTGCGCATGTGGCGTCTGGGCCTCGATGTCGCTCTCGTTGGCCGCGAGGAGGGAACGCGGGGTGCTGGGTTGCGAGGCGAAGGCGGCGCGGGCGGCGATCCAGTCTTCGCCGGTGCGAGAGCGGGGGATAGCGCGCCCTCGTGGGTCTGTGGGGAGGGGGGTGAGGTTTAGGGGGTGAGGACGAAGCTCGGCGCGCATTTTGTGGGCTGTTTTGTCCCGTGGGGGAAGCGGGAGGAGGGGGATGGAGGGTTCCGCGGCTGGGAAGGGCGTGCCGAGGGGGGAGAGGAGGATTTCTTGTTTCTTTTTCGAATTACGGTTCGGTGTCCATCTGCTAGGAGGAGAGCGGGGTGGGCTCGGTGACGGAGAGGGCGTGGAGTGCGATGAAGTAGAGCTAGAGTGGAGGAGAGGCGTGCGACCTGTCGGTGACTCGCCCCCAGATTTCGAGTACGAGTACGCAGAAGGTGAAGAAGCTGCGTCTATCCCATTCTCTAGATGTCGCGCTCTTGTCCGCCGCAGCGCCGCGGCGCCCTCGAACTCCCTCGCCGTCGATACCGCACTCGGCGGCGGCTCCATCGGATTCGGGCTCCCGTTCTCGAAGCCCTGATACCGCCCACGTCCCTGTTCGTCGTCGGCTCTGCGGCTTGGAGCGCGCATTGATAGAAAGGCGGGTGGGAAGTTCACGAGATACACCACCGCGCTGCCGGCCGCTCCTAACGCTAAACCTAGGAATAGCAACCATACAAGCGGCGCCGGCACGTTGGGCAACTCAAACCCAAACTCCCACGGCTCGGTGGAATTGTTAACCCATTCAGCCTCGAAGCTCGGGACGCGGTTCCAGCGATTCAGTGACGGAGAGGGCGTTGGAGGTTGTGTGATTGTCGACGTAGGCGAAATGGTGGGATTCAAAAGCTCGAGTAAGAGCGGATCTAGCTCCTGGCATACGCGGCCGGTGTACATTTTAGATGTCCTTTGGTGGGATGGGGAGGGTAGATGGGCGGTCGTGAGGTGTTTCGGGATACCGGGGACGATTGCTGCCGGAATCAGTGGCGAGGGCGTTTGCACGCTGGCTATGTCCTTTCCATGCTTCCCGTCCGCGATAATCTCAGCGTTCAAGGAATCTTGAGTTGCGGGAGGGTCCAGAGTTGCAGATGTTGACGTGGTGACGGTTTGGGCGGTGCCCCACAACACTTCACCGTCACCTCCAACTTCGCCTTTCCCACCACGTGCGAATGGCGTAGCTGGGACACCACGGCGATCTCTGTTGATTCTCCAGATTTCCTTGATCTTCACTTCATCATGTTCGTCTTTCTCCTGCAGATCTCCACCCCGCTGCATCGCCTCCTTCTCCTTCTCCAGCACGCCTGTCGCTGACTCCACCACTGGATCACCACAGCCATCGCACTGCGAGGGACGCGAATGGCGCACAGCGGCGCGCTCTAGAAACCGCGTTTGCGTTTCTGTTTTCGTATGCCACACCGTCGTCCGTTTGACATCCGTGACCTGCTGCGGCGGTTGCTCGTCCTCATCGCCGCCAGTACCACCGTGCCTTGCGATAGTTGCGGTGGGTACTGATATGGTAACGAAGCCTTGCAGCTGGGTCGTCTTCGATATCATAATCTTTCTTGACGTCTCTTCATCGCCATACCAAGGCGGTTTCACGCCCCACATCGCCTTCCCCATCTCCTGCGTAAACGTCTGCTGTGGGAAAGCTTCGTACGGGTTATGGTTCTCCCAGTGGCGGCTCTTTAGAGTATCGGGGTTGGTTAAGGCAGTATTGAGCCCTTCTATGCTTTTCTGAGGAGCGGGAGGTGTGGGAGGGCTGGCAGAAGACGTAGAGACGACGATGCCGCGTGGTGCCATAACTGGTAGTCAGAGTAACAAAAGTTGTCGGGTGGGTATGAGTTCACATCGACCGGATCCTGTGAGTCAAAGGGCTGGCCCGCAGCAGAGAGTATAAAAGAAGAAAGGAATGGGCAGGGAGGGACAAGGACGTTGATATATTCGACACTTCAGAAACGAGCAAACAACTAGATAAAGCCCTGCGCGTTGTCATTCTCTTCACTATTCAAAGAACAGGGAAGATCAGGCCAAGTCAGATATCAAGCACTCGCAAGGAAAACTGGTGAGACTTTGCACGTTGTGCCAATTGAGTCTATGAAATTATAATGAGTTGTCTAGTATAAATGGTGAAGGTTGGCCGTGTAAAGGGGCAGCTACGCAGCGAAGGTGCGTATGACCTATTCGTTTGCCAACTCACAGCTGCCAAGCGTCCATGCTCCCAAATTTTACAGCCCGCTCGCCGTCTATACAGTACACCGAATCTTTTGGGTGATCCAACGCTTTGGGTATCCTAAAAGCCCATTACAAGATCCGTCTATCGTGCTCCGATCACACGGTCGCCTCTATGGGCGCTGGTGGGATATTTCCAGAAAATTCTAAGGCGATGTGGAATTTGGTAGCCTCAACGGCGGTTGAAGTTGAGATAACGAGCCTAGTAAATGTCAGTCATTGTTCGATTTGTGAGGGCAAGAAAACCGTCGATGAACATACCGCAATGAACAAAATAATCAAATTGCTGCCGATGAACGCAGCGAAGATACCAAGGTCGCGCCACCTATTCTCAAACTTATATCCAAGTGGCTGGTAGAACTCGTCGCCAACTTTGTAGGCGCAGTACTGGCATGCATCCGTCATGTTGTTGAGAAGGTAACCCGGGCCACCGCCGGCAAAGAAGTCCTCCATGTAGGACCCGCAGTCCTGTCCGGGCGGCGAAGTGAAGCTGTTGAATTCCGCGGTTTTGCACCTGACCGGGCGGTCATGGAGCTCGGTGACAACCATACCACCAATAAGGCGAGTGAAGGGGTCGAGCTCGTAGAGCCAAGCACGCCAGAATTTGGGGATGGATGGCTTGGGAATTGTGACACCACAGAAGAGGGCAAAGACGATGATGATGAACGGGTTGACGAGAGAGCTGATGAAGGGCGTGGGTGTCAGAGCCGCTACCATTTGACCAAGAGTGACGGAGAATATCTCGGTGATGAGGACGATGAAGAACTGGTATCCAGCGCGGCTCGAGGCGGGGTTGAGACCGGGAATGTAGTAGATCGGGAGGAAGAAGGCTACAGCACAGATGATACTGTAGGGCATCTCAGCGAGCACCATGGACAAGGCGAAAGGGAAGGTTTTGTAGGCTTTGGCGGCCTGTTCGCGGTAGCTGATCATCCTAGCAATGGCGTACTTTGGCTCGACTTGGGCCAAGATTAGAGCGGGAAGAACGGTGACCTGGAAGATGATGAAGACACGGTATTGGAGAGACGACCTGGAGTCGTCGAGTTGAAGATACATGAGACCAGTGAGTAAAGCAATTATGACGTGATTGAACAGTCGGGTGAAACCGTAGTTTGGTGTCCTCCAGAAAGACATGTGGGTGCGAGCATTGACCATCTTGATCTGGTGCCAGAGAGGTGTGGCATATTCAGCTTGTATCACTTCCTCGGCTGCGCCCACCGCTGCCATGCGGTCCCTCTTGATCTTGACGATATCTTCTTTGATGATGTTAAACTCGTCCGAGTCTTGCCACACATCTGCCCAATCTCGGTTTCCAATGCGAGGTGCCTGACCAGCTCCTATCGCGTCAAGCATCCATTCAGCAGGGTTGGCATCTGAAGGGCAGTCGGCACCGTGACGGGCGAAGTAGTCAAGCAAAACATGAGCGTCCTTGCCGATGTCGCCAAAGTATACGCACTGTCCTCCCCGCTGGAGCAGAAGCAGACGATCAAAGTTCTCGAAAAGCGCAGAGTTGGGCTGATGGATGGTGCAGAGAATGGCCTGACCAGCAGCAGCGAGTTTACGCAGGAAACGGACGATGTTGAAGGCACTCTGACTGTCGAGGCCACTGGTGGGTTCATCAAGGAAGAGAAGCAATTCGGGTTTTGCGGCAAGCTCCACACCAATCGTAACTCGCTTCCTTTGCTCAACAGCAAGACCGGATTCGGGTTCACCGATTATGGCGTCGGCCATGTCCTCCATCTCGAGGAGAGAAATGACCTCTTCAACATACGCATACTTTTCCTCCTGGGGAGTGTCATATGGCTGGCGAAGGTCGGCGGAGAATCGGAGTGCCTCCCGGACAGTAGTTGCAGGCTCGTGGACATCAAGCTGTTCGGCATAGGAAGTGCCACGCTGGAAAGCAAGACCTGGAGTCTTACCATCAACAAGCTTATCTCCAGAGATGACACCGATGTTTTTACGAGCAGCGAGAACGTCTAGCAAGGTAGTTTTGCCGGCGCCAGATGCTCCCATCAAAGCGGTCAATTGGCCAGGCTTGACATAACCGAAGATGTCCTTTAGCAAGCGGAGTTGGCCGGAAGGAACGGGGACATCGTAGCACAGGTTTTCCCAGGTGATGACGGCTTCGGATGTGATGTTGAGCCCAGAGGTAGCATCACCACCACCCTCCTCCTTGCGGTTCCTTTTTTCCTTCTTCTCTCGAAGAGTTTGGTTAAGTCTTTTGAGCTCGTCATTTTCTTTGGCAAAGAAGGTAACAGTCCTTCCTCCAGCGCCCCACTGAATGTACTCTCCGAGGAAGGCGTTGGCCATGAGGAAACCCACGATGAGAACGACGATGATTCCCCAGTTGCGCCAGAGATCCTTGGGGTCGTAGGTGAAACTCTGCTCAATGTAGCTGGTTCCCGAGACTAGCGGTTGGCCGGGTTTACTTCCGGTTAAGGTACACACTTGGTGGTTGATATCAGTGTAGCCGCCACCGTTGGGGATAAGGGACGCTCCTTCGCATTTGAGGTCCAAATGCCTGAACTCATTCATCATAAGCGCGCTGAACCCTAAACCCAGAGCGTTGATGTAAAAGATCCACCTCAACCACACTTGTTCAGATTGCCACTGAATTAGATAACCAGATGTGAGGACGAAGAGTGTAATGATAGTTGCGGCCAGTCGCATGGCAACATCGAAGTCGGGACAGAGACAACCAACAGTTCGGAAGAAGAGCGTCATGGCTAGATATCCAGTAATGATTACCAGGGTGAAGATAAAGAAGGCACCAGCGTCTCGGACTAGTCCACACATAAAGTAAACCATAATACTGAATACTATAATCTGTGCGGATGCAAACAGCAAGTCGACGCCGATCTGAGCGATCCATAGAGCTGATGGCCGATGGAACGTATATGCGCGGTGCTTGTTGATAATAGGTCTTCCGACCATGGTAGAAGCTAGTTCAGAGAAGGCCTGGAAAGCGTTGAAGAGTAGTGCGATGAAGAGAACGCCACCACGGGTGAAGGCACCAGCACTGGTGACGGGGAGATCTAACCAGACGGTTCCGAGGATAATGGCAACGACGATAGCAGTGATCCAGGAGACAACGAGAGAGAACTTATCCTGCCACTTCAGGAGGAATTGACGTTTCGACAATGCCCAGAGCTGCAGGTAGAAGGGGATGGAGTAGACTGATTTCTGTGGGGCGTGTCGTTTGCTTTCCTTAACAGCAGTCTCGAAATCATCATACACTTGCTTCTCTTGCGCCATTGTCTGGTGGTAAGCCTTCATTTCTTGCTCGAGGCTAGATCCTAGCTTGGAGGCGTTGAAGGCGGCTACAAGAGCATCTGGTGTGCTTGGGACGTCATCCGAGCTCCGGCCGGCTTGGTATTCACGCTCGAAGGGATCGGTGCAACCAGTGAGATAATCAGGGGTGGTCTGACGAGGCTTCTCAAGAAATCCAAGACCCTCGAAATACGCACGAGCTTCTTTAGCAGGGCCAAAGAAGACTTGACGCCCGCTGTCAATAACCATAACCTTGTCGAAAACCTTGTAGATGTTCTCGGATGCCTGATAGAGAGATACAAAAGTAGTCGTCTGATAGATGTCGGTGAGGACTCGCAGAGACCTGGCATAATCCACGGCAGTCGAAGCGTCCAAGCCCCTCGTTGAGTTGTCCCACGAGAGAAATGATGCGCCAGTGACCATCATCTCGGCAATAGAGACACGCTTCCTCTCACCACCAGATACGCCGCGAACGAAGGGGTTGCCGACAATTGTGTCTTTGGTGTGTTCGATATTGAACATCTTGAGAAACAGATCTATGACCCTTTCCTTGAATTCCTTCCGGGAGAGCCCTGCAGGTCGTTTTCCAGGGACCTTGCACTCGAGCGCGAAATCCAGAGTCTGCCCAACAGTAAGAGTGGGATGATGGTTCTCATCCTCCTCGCAGTATACAGCCTCTCCGCGATACCGCTTCGCGAAGAAATCGCTGTCGAAGGGTCCGTATAGCACATCCCCGTCAATCTTGGTGTATCCGAATCTTTGGTTGCTAATGACTTTGAGGAACGTGGTACATCCAGACCCTAGTACGAATTAGCACTCAACGTCAATTGTTCCGCAACTTTGAATTGAACTCACCAGGACGGCCAAGCACCAGAACCATCTCTCCGGGCTTTGCCACCCCCTTGAAATCTTTCAGAATATCGAACTCCTTGCCCTTCTTCCCGAGCTTGAAAACACTCATGAAAGTTTCCACGACATTGAAAAAAGACACAAAAGCCCAGGGAAAAGTCTACATCACAATTAATTTCAGCTCCTACATAGTCCAGTCCAGGGCAGACCTCACCTTGACAAAATTCTTCACACCCCCAATCCCACTAACAGTAAGGTTGTCCCACACCACCCCAATTCGTTTCGACTTAATCCCCGCCTCGTCCGCCTCGCTCTTGTTTCCCCTCAACGTGCTCTCCAGATCAAACTGCTCCGCCTCCGAGTCCTCAGAACTCGCAGCCTTCTCGATATCCGCCGCAGTCTCATGCTTCATATGGCTTCTGCTCTGAGTCCTGGATATGCGGCGCGAGTGCTGCGACGCGCGCGACAGCTCCTTGCTGAGCTCGGCGAACTCGGCCTCGGCACGCTCGACATTGACGCCGCGGTCGACATGACTGTAGCTGCGCTCCAGCTCCTTGATCGAGTGCTTCTCGTCGTACTCGTCGCGGGGGCTGTCGGGGCCGTGGTCGTTGTGGATGGGCTCGTAGACGCGACCCGAGGTCTGCGAGGTTTCCTCGCGCTGGGTCGAGTGGTTCAAGGGTGTATCCGTGTCCATCGCTTCGGCAGAGGGCCAATGGGCAGGCGGGTGACAGAGCCTTGGGTTGCCTACGGTTTGGTGTCGCACCTCACGCGCGGGTGCAATTGACGGTATGAATGGGAGAAAAAAGTGAAAGAATGGATAAAGATAAAGAAGAAAGTCAGAGGAAATGAGGGAGATCTCGGGACTCCGACGCTAAACAGCGGCACGTATGGGTCTGGGAAAAGGAAGGGTCGCTAGCCTTGCAGCCGTCACCGGCGTTAGCAGGCGGAGTTTGTTCAAGTGATAGCGCAGTAGGTGGAGTGGGTCTACCAGTCGGGTGAATCCCTTTCTTTTGAGTCGCGGAACGGGCGCCCTCATGATTGTCTGCAGCTCAGAAGGGCGCACACTTTGCGGAGACTTTGGCGGAGACTTTGGCGGAGCGCTGAGTCTTGATGAGTCGAACTCACCTCTTAGATCTCCCTAACCACGAAGGATCCCTCTGCGATCTCTCCCGTCGCCATGCAGCGCAGCCCATGACGCACCACACTCCTCCAAACCGCCTCCCGTTTGGTCGGGCGCAACCCATACCAATTCCGGATAGACGACTCGGGATGGGGAGTGCTGCAGTTTGTAATCCAGTGCCTTTGGCGGTCCCCACCCGCAAGCATCATAGCTCACCGCCCGCGCATCCTCCGCCTCGCGCAGCCAACCACTGCGTGAAATCTGACGTCTGACTCAAGTAGCCATTCTCGGGTAGATCGCGTTTGTACGCGGAACCCGCTTTTCCGCTGACGCCCAAGCAGCCAAAACGCGCTGCAACACCACGCTGGCCTGCCGCAAGAGGAACGACCGCGCGCAACCGCTAGATCACTCCTGTGAGCATATTACGCAGCGGTCCAATCTTTGTCCGTGGAAGCTCTTCGGCCGGAGCAGCTGCCGCTGTTTCACGGAGCGCCGGGAAGCTTTTTTCAAAGAAGACGAATCCGAACCCGAGGACCTGGTGTAGGGCTGACAGCTGGATGCCCCACCATACTCCAACTTCCAAACAAGACACCTCCACCCGCCACCTCCCGCCACCCCGCCTAGAAGCTTTGGGGATTGTTTGTTTAACGACTCATGGAGCTCAAGAGCTTGGCGATAGTCGACTCATTCGAACATAAAGGCGGAGTTATAGGCGTCCGCAGTTGTGTCTATGATAAATCTGTTCACTAGAATACCTCAGAGTGCTTGGTAACCGAGAAAGCCGAATTGTGGGTCGCGATAAGTCTGCGAAACAATTGGAAGGCCCTAGGTACCCTTCATGCTGGCACGGCTGGGTATAGGAAGCTCCAAGGGTATAAAAAAGACCAATCACACCAGACCCTCATAGCTTAAACACACCAGAAAAAGCAACACCATCCCCATTCTCGTCCACAGTATCACTCAGCACTATCCACTCCGACAGCGGAGCACGGGACTCCGCCATTGAGAAGCCGAGCTCCACTTCTCTTTCGTAAGAAGCTTGCGGCTGTATAACTATCCGCGATCCCTTCAAGCTCATCATTAGAAATCACTTCGTCGACTCGGGAGACGTGTCGCTATTCTACCCGGCGACACTGGGCGTGACAAATGTGGCACTCCCTTTAGGCCCACCTTGTTTATATCCCGCATTCCCGCGTTTCCGATAGGTCCAAAGACGTATAGTCGAGCATGTAGCTCCGCTCATAAACGAAGATAGATAATTAGCTATTGGTACGTCGAGGAGCTCGGCCCTGTTGAAAATGCAAATAAAAGATCAAATGATGTTAGCAAGTGTGCGTGTATAATGTGTAATCATAGCCCCCAAAAGAGAATATATCTCAAATCCACCTCACAACCTGCAACACCACCAACGCCTGCGCCACGCTCCCCGCAAAAGAAAGAACCCAGCTCCACGCCATCGACAGCCAGACATAGAAAAAGACCGCCGCGATAGTAGAGCACGCACTCGTCCCCGCAAGTACCCACGTCCAGACCCAGCTCATCCTCGCCAGTTCGGCGTGGAACATTAGGGGCCACACCAGCGTTAGTAGACTCAGGAGCTGCAGCGCGGAGCTGGAGAGCAGTTGGTAGAAATTTGGGTCGAGCGTTGGGCGGGGTGCGGGCCCGGGGGCGGTGTGGATCCAGGCGATTGCGGTGGGGATGCAGGAGAGGAGACAAGTTGCTGGCACGATGAAGAGGAGAGTGGAGGCGAGAGCGAGGTTTGGGGGTTCGGTAGTGTTTTGCGCGGCGAAGGTGGTGGCGGGTGTTGGTTCGTCCATGACCGTCTTCTCTGGTTGCTGTTCGGGCTCCCTGGACATGCCTGAGTGACTGTGCTTTTCTCAAGAAGTTAGTAGAATAGGTGACTTACCACCATCGCAGGGCGCTAGGTTTTATGAGATGTACAGCGGGCTCGCCGATTTCTGCACACACATCCGCGAAGTTCTCATCTAGTGCCTCCATCTTTTCTTTCAGGACTAGCATGTCCGAGGCGCTCAGCGATCCGTTATCGTGTGCTGATGCGATGCAGTTCCGTAGCGCTCGGCATTTCCTCACAATCGCACGAAGCTTGCTTCGGTATATGCCAACAGCTGAAGTGACAAATGCCAGCCAATCCGAATAAAGAAAAAACTCTGCAGGAAGCTCGGCAGTCGTTGTTGTTTCGACGTACGTCCTATTCGACTTTGAGAATTGGTATTGTGCTGTCCACGTCTGCATTAATTCGGAGTAGTAGCCACTGGTCTTGGTCTGTCTCACATAGCTGACCATTTGATTATCAGAGAAAGAATTCAAGCAAGCAATGAACTTCGGGCTGGTTCCAAAGGGAGCTTCGAAAGCGGCCATGCCAATGGCATCCGCTAAACCGGCCAAGCCGAGTACGAGGTGATCTTTGAACTCGTTCGTTTCTTCCTTGTCGGAGATGAAGCGGCCTATAGTTACGTTGGGTTTAAAAAGCGTCTGAAAGGTCCAAATGTCGAACAAAGCAAGACAGTGGGCAATGCTGTGGAAGGCATCAAGTTTAGTGCGATCGTACTGGGCCGTGTCCTGAGATGGATCTATTGAAGCCAATGAGAGTTCCGCGTTAGCACAAGACGAGCGATATGAGAAAGATGAAATATGAAATACATACGTAGGTGTGCTAACGCATTTGGTAGGGGTCGAATACGTCTCCGGGCATCGGATTCGGTGGGTGTTGACTCGATAGCAGAAGTCGATGAAACTTGCAGCCTGATCAGCTCAGCCTCGTGCTCATCTTCGTTGCTCTCAACGTCACGCTCCATATTCTCTCGTCCAGATTTCAAGTATTTCGATGAGCGTGAGATTCTGTTAAGATAGTTCTCCAGAGTAACTTGAGCAGGCTACATAGTCGTTAGCTGCTGGGCGAGGTCGAGGTCGTCGGTAAGGTTTCAGCTGCGCCACTATGCATGCAGTCTTCAGCCACCTCCACCATCAAGGATGCAAGCTGTGCGTTGGTCAATGAATCAGCCTTGGAGGAAGCCCAGCCTCTCAGGCGGTGGACGTTGCAAAGAAACCCAGAAAATCCGGTTGGCACGTGTAGAATCGATTTCTCGTTTCCCGTATTGAGTTGATCATTGAGCACATACTCAATCCTACAAGAGCTTCACTAATTCCGCTGAGAATCCTGGTCAGCTTCAGCCTGCCCTCTTATCTCAAACCCAAATGTTATCGCCACCCACTTGCCCATTTCCCATTTCCTCATATGCCTTCGTACTGGCAGTACACGTGCGTGTATAAACCCGCAACAACACCGAGCTAATTCCACCGCCCTATGCGTTTGGACCTTTATACAGCTCCCTAACATGTACTGGGAACGACAGCAATTGTTTGATATAGTCTTCAGAGAAGAGACCGAAACACCCCCTCAGCTGGTACGCCCTGCTAGAGCGATGAACAAGGAATAGAACCCGAGGAAATAAAAGTGATTTTGAGAAGGTACAGAACATGTTACCTGAAAAGAAAGTAGGCGAGCGTTGCCGGAGGGTGGCCTGAATCAAGCGAGCCGGGTATAAAAAATCGTACAAGGGAAACTTATCCAGGTATCGAACAAAATTGGAGCCAGCAACTTTTACATATGCTTCAAACGTCCTGGAGACTTTTCAGGTGGCGCTTTTCTCTCCCGCGAAGTCCACAACCCGTGTTCGTTCCAATCCGCCCTCTTTCTCTGAGTCGCCCTCATCTCTCCTCCTTTTGCCCATCCTGTCCAGCCACGTCTCGGCACTAACCACAGTCCCATCAACCACAGTGCTCACTTGCGCCATCATATCCAACCCCTCGCGCGCAAAATTAAGCATACGATGCGCCGTCCTCACCTCACCGGTCTGCTGCTCCCCAGAGCTCGCTGTCCGCCGGTCCGCCGCCTGCCACCTTTGCGGCAAGCTGAGAACCTGGCGAGAGACAACAGCGCGAGCGTTCTCGGGTAAGGCGCCGCCTGTGAAGCGGTTGACCGAAGATACGACGGTTTGGATAGTCTGCCAGATATCTGCACTTAGCGCCTTCATGCGGCTAGCAATTGCGCGCACCTGGTCTTCGCGTTCTGGGGACATGTTTTGGGTCGTCGAGGATATCGTTACTTCATAGTTCACCTCGGCTTGGCCGTCAGATTGTTCTCGTGAGCGCATAGCTCTCTCATACTCTTCAAGAACCAGCTTCAGAGCGTGCATGACTTGATCGACGTGGGTCGTCGCAGTGCGCAGTAGTCCCAAGCAGAACTTCAAAGACCTGAGGGAGGAATCCGACAGCGCGGCACCGAGACCAGAAGTTGTGATCATGAGCTGGGTCGGCCAATTGACACGGCGGTCCTGGCTCTGGTCCTGGTCTTGCGGGTGCTTCTCGACGTCGAGCTCTCCGACAGCTACTTCTTCATACTGCGGGGAACGATGATCATCGTATGCTGGGAGAGTCTCCGCGTACGAGCTCTGCGAGGCGGCGCGTGTACGTGGGGTCTGGAAGCCGCCTTCGACTTCCATGGGCTCGCCACTCATAACGCGTCGTCTCTTGTGGCCAGGAGTGTCTGCTGGATTGCCGTCTTCGAGATCGCTGGGGCGACGTTGATCGGAGAGGTAGCGACGTATATTCTTCTCAACGCCGGTGCGCCGTCCCACAGAGCTGACGGTGTTGGTAAGGGGAGACCCGATGTTCCTCTCGATGAAGTCGGCGCTGTTTTGAACAAAGCGTGGCGTGTATGACTTGGTGGTGGTGTAGACAGTGTGAGCCCCGTTGATAGTACCCCCTACCCAAGGGTGGCTAGAGGTTATGAGCTTAAGAAGAGGCTCTGGGTCTTGGTCCTGACCCAGAGGGAGTGTAATACTGCGATTGGTAGGTGAACGGACAAAGTCTTAAGAGTATTAGTCAGTATATATAAGACAGTAAAAGACGTGAATCTAAGCGACGAAACATGCCCCGGAAGTGACTAGATTGCAAGACGAGGTAGAGGAGACGGAGTGTAAATGCTCAAAGTGAAGACACTCCATCCCAACAGAGACGGGCCTGCAAGCATGGTATTGAAGGCGTGACTGACCTGGGTTGCCCAACCCTGACAATGCTTCAGCGGCCAAGCGAACATCGGGATCATCCATGGATATGACGCTAGCCGACTTGTAGCTGTGCTGATCCTCCATGCTGGCCATGCTCTGCACATCGTCCATGGGACTGCCTATGCTCTCTTCTGCTGCAGCCCGCGGGGCCGTCGTGGGGACCTGAGGAAAGTTTGTATGGGATAAGGGGGCTCCATAGTGCCATTGTAGCGGGTCGGTGGAGGCGTTCTTGCTCACGTCGACGATAGCATGGCCGTTGTTTGCGGTGTAGGGTCGAGCGACAGTGGTAGGCGGGAGATGCAGGGCCTTGATGCCAGGAAGGTGGTGTCTTGTATTGGACTGTGAATTGGAGGGTAGGTCGTGCTGCGGCACCGACGGCAGCTGAAGCTGGTCTGGCTCGTGGGCGTAGGCAGGAGGGTGCTCCTGTTGCACGTTCATGGTGGAGAGAAGGCTCAGCGCACCGGCGCGAAGGGGGGTGACGTCGCGGGAGTGCTGAGACGATAGCCAAATCAAGTCGGCGGTCAGGAGGACAAGTAGGGAGGGTGCGAAAGCGGCACGCTCGTATGCGCTCTTGGAGGCTATCGTCGCCGCGTGAGAGGGGATTTGGAGTCGTCGAGCGATGCGCGAGGGGGGAAGTGTTGGCTGCGTGGGTTAGATTTAGCCCCAGACACCGCTCGTGACATGTGATGCCGGCCGTGCTGCTTCGGCTTCTAACTTCTTTGTAGAATATCGTCGGGAGCCCCTCCACAACTCTTCAACGACTCGGCACAGCGAGCCGACACTGTTTAACTGTCTGCAAGTACCTTTCAATATTTCTCTACGGTCCTACGGTAGCGGTTCAACTCGCATTTGTTGTCCGGACCGACTGTCAGATGTTATAACGCTGGGGTAGCTCGTGTTAGCCACCCTTGTTTTAGACCACCAGCACGGCGCCATGGGCGCTTGCTGGCAATCTGGATGTCAGTCCGGGAGACTCGTCAAACGCACATGCTGGACTCGAGTTGAGGCCCGTCATTGGCTCATTCTACCCTTTCGCCACCTCACGGCACCCATATCCGGCCTCACCTTCCACACTTTGGTCCGTGAGCATGAGCCGACATTCAAAATATGCCAATTCTCATCTTTCATCGTTTTCCATGTATATGATTGCAAATATATTAAATCATATTCACACCATGCAGCCTTCACCTTGCTTTCTTGTGCACCCTCGGGTTAACACGTGCTGTTATTCGGTCAAACTTCACAAGCAACTGCGTCATCGTCGCTGTCTCATCGTCCCAACGACCATACTGTGGGGAGCCCTAGTCCACGGTACCCATCACTTCCATCTCAGCGCCGTCTATTTTCCGTCAGCGTTCAGCTGCTTAAAGATGTTGCCTACTCACGCCACCTATCATACCTTCAATCAAGGAGGCAGTGGAGTGGCATGTGACGCGCCCCCAACAATGGCTCGTCAGAATCCTCAAACTGGTACACGGCATCACGGCATGATAGCTGTGCTCGTTCTCCACAACATCTTATCTCAAACTTCCACTTAATCTTGCTCCTAGACCCACTATCACACCGTCTCCCACCATCCAGCTTCCAATTCTGGCAACGGGTACAGCGGCAGCACATGTTATTCTCTCCGGCTTGGGTGTCATGCAGTATCACGATCTAAATTGAAGCAGGGCCATGCTTGAGATCCACTCGGGACCCTTTTACACAGTAGTTTTAGCGTCCTGTCTGCACAACCCTTCTCTCAAATTCCCGCGAGATCGTCACATCTGAGTTAAACCCCCGCGGGCCCTGGCCGTCTCTCATGTGAAGCGAAACCTTTCACAAGCCGATCGCCCGCCTTCACAAGCTAGGCTATATGCTGAGCTACATGAATCATGTGGCAGTGCAGGGTTCAGCAATATGAGTAGGTAAAACATCTCGCGGGAAAGCGCCAGTTGCTTTGTGCCTGATGATAAAGGCGTTGCTGAAAAGAGTATGCGCGGTACGTGGCGGCAGGCGATTAGAAGGGGGAAGATGAGTACTTTGTGTGCTGCAGTAGATCCAAGACGAACCAATTTGACGCGTCTGGCATGAGGAACGGGCGCAGGCACTCGGGGCGTTCTGGAGGACCAGCGAAAAAGAAAAGGAGTGTGCTATAGACGCTGTAGGTTTCTCAAGTAAGGTTGAGGCTTGTTACGTGATATGAGGTTAGCTTCCAGACGCTGGTGTTCCTGCTTAACAAGAATAAGATAGATTGTGTTTCTTTTGGGATACGTGAATGGTGGTAGACATCTCTGCTTTTCTCGCACAATTCGCGGGATGGTAGCCGCCTGCGGCAGAGGCTATGAAATTCAAGTGAAGCTAATGAACAAGAATGGACGAGGGGATGACGGGAGACATGTGAGAAATCCAAAACTCATGCTTCATGGCTGTGCGTTAACTTGTACGAAAGACCTCAATCCAATGACTGCAAGAATTCCCGCATACCAAGCTTACTGTATGTATGCCAATGAAAGGTAAACAAAAGAACAGAGATAGCAATGAGCAATGACAAAGATACTGAGAAGATTGGTATCAAAGGAAAAAGGAATGGACATGAGATTCTCCGCCTAGGTAGGTGTAGGCTTTCGTAGTTAATTCAGCTACCTCCAGTCAAATCAATTTCCTCTACCCCGGGTTCCGGAGGTGCGTGTTTTGTGATGAACTTCCAAAGGTCGACCGCAGCATCTTCGGCAGGTTGCATCAGGCTCGCGATGCCGGGGACTTGTTGGAGAGTCTCTGGCGTACGCGGTGGATTGGCAGCAATGTGGTTCAAAAGGTCGTCGGTTACTATTGAGAAGGGTGGTCGGGACAATTGGTGACTGAGTCGATTTCGAAGGCCTGAGAGGGCGGATAAGAACCTGCGAGACCGTGGCGGGAGGAGTGTTGGATCTTGGACTGGGTCAGGGACGGTGGAGGGGCTCGCATCCTTTCTCTCGCTGTCATAGCTCTGTGTCAGGGTATCCGGGTCTTGCGTTTCGTCGAGGCCAATTGTCCCTAAATTAAAAGATAGGCCAGTTGAGAGAGTTGCGGGGAGTGGCGTTGTGTTCGAAACTGTCTCTGTTGCAAGTACAGGAGCAGGAGGAGGGAGCGTAGAAATGAATTCCTTGACAGTGGCCAGGAAAGCGTCGCCGTAACTGGCTACGAAGCTAGGGCCGATGCCTTTAATAGACAATAGTTCGTCGGAACTCTGAGGGTTGCTCCTTGCAATTCGCTGCAGGATCAAGTTCGATGCAACACGAAAAGCGGCTTTTGTCCCAGCTAATTCAAGCCGTGTTTTACGGAGAAGTTCAAAGAGAGCTTGCGAGTCGGTATCCAAAGGCGCCTCCTCGTCTTTCTGGAGAGGTGAGCGTTTCTTTTTCGATGGTGTGGCGTTATCTCCTTCGACTTTGTTGACTTCGAGCTCGATGGGCACAAGTTGAATAGGCAGTTTTAGTTCGATGAAATCAGGCATAGGCTGAATTGGTTTCGTTGACCTCCTCTTCCAGTCCAGTGTATGGTAGAGGATGAAGCCCGCGTAAGCGTCGCTCGCTGCATAGTCAATTTGTTTTTGGTCCAATCGCCTGGACCAGTTGCTATTCCTCTGTTTGGGATCTTTGCTTAAGGGCATGAAGAGATGTTCCTCAACGATCTTGTCCATTGCAATACATCGGCCCCGTGCGGCCTGGGGGTCAGTCGCGCCGTACTTGACCACGCGGTGCAACACACTCAGGTCGACAATTCCGCGGGGTTTGAGGCCAAAGAATTCGATTAGCCGCGAGCAATCCGCTCTCCATATATTGTTGCCCACTTTTGCAATATTTTTAGACTCGATGATGTAGCGGAGTGAAGGAGCCAGGATTTCATCGACAGTGGTCCCAGTGTGCAGTCCGAGATGAAAGAGGCCAATTTGAGATTCGCTGGCCACCTGAATCAACGCAATCTTCTTTTGCAATTGAAGGCTTTTAGTGTTCCAGGGCCACTCCATATCAAAGCCTAACACATCTTCGTTCAAGAATTTTTGCGCTGCGATCTCTGACGAAGCTTTCGTTGCGCAATAGTGAATTTGGACGCTTTCGTCCTTGGGACCCCGATAGAGGTTGTGACTCCAATAAAATGGTTTTCCAGAGACCAGTCCGCTTTTCAACTCTTCCGGCTTCTTCATTCTGAAGGAAAGCGGCCATGGCGGCGGCTGCTCATCGTCGACACCAATGGGCTCCTCCGGTTCCACCGTCTGGGACGGTGTGTATGTTTCTCCGTCCATTCAATATGTAGAACTAAGTAATATGCGAGAGAGTTTACGTTCAGGTCCGTGCTTGTGGTAATCCAAAAGTGACGTGGTTGTTGTGGTTGCTGTGTTGTTGATTAGCCGCCGATGAAGTCGAGGTTGCGGTGCTCGGACCACAAAGCCTCCTTTTCATGGCCTTCCCGGCCCTGTCCTCTTCACTCAATGCTCACCATTCCTAATTCACGAGTCCATCGCATTAGACGACTCAAAGCGATTCACCGGCGTCCTGGTGTTTCTCATTTAGGTTGAACGGCTGAGAATTAACGAGTATCTGGGACTGACCAAGGCTACGCGGATAGGATGCTGGTAAGATTTTCACTTACACCATCTCAAAACCAGCAGCCAGGCTACCATCTGCCAACAGGGACCCGGGACATGTGCTCGAATCATCAACTACATGGGTCTTGCTTGGATTTGCAGAGTCTCGGAATGACCTCGACTGAGTACTTGACCGCCAACTATCCCATTGATAGCGGACAGCATCTACCAAGAATTATTCTAACGAGCTCTGAACTTGTTCACGTTCAGCACATATCAAGGTCTCGAGGTGTCCGCATAAATTTACGCCTCGCCCCGCTTTAGAGTAACTCGGCATCTGGATAGACTCCTGAGCCAACGAAGGGCGATGACTCAGAACACCCCATGGAATTGGGGCATATAGAAGTGGATGCTGGTTCAACTAATACAACACCGCCATAAGTAAACCATATTTTCTCTAGTCATGGGGAGCTAGTTAGCCTAAGGATCTCGTATCTCGTTGAATATACTCTGCTTTTCCATATGTTACCGGACACTCGAGTGCATCAATAGTGCACAAGGAAAATAGATTGTGGCAATCCGAATGAGCCCGAAAACCCATTTATTCTTGATCCTTCCCCTTCGTGCTCTCTATTTTTTATCTAAGTGTTCTTCCGTCCATTCAGCCTTCTTTCATCTTCGTTCTGTGGTGCTCTAAGCGATCACGAAGCGTCCAAAAAATCCCCCCACATGACCCTTGCCGGCTCAGGTTTCTGCTGCATCTCAATTGCCGAGACAAGCAAAGGAAATGACTCATCTTCTCGATACAGCACACCGGTAAGGCGAACAGATTCGCGATCCCACGTTCGACGCGTGTGCCTTACGCGTAATCACGTGCATCATTTCACGCACGTACCTCCATATTTGAAACACTATAACTTCAAGATGACCTATTAGGGATCATACATGTAGGTGATGACCCGTTTTAGACCAATAGAAATAACAAGCTTGACTCTAGGCAGCCAGACTATCCGTGCGTCGTCATTTGGTCGCCTTATTCGAGATCCAGGCATCCACGCAAGAGGCGAGCGTAAGAGATATAAGATAAGACACAGCGTGCCCCTCAGCATTTAACGTTTGCCCTCTAGTACCGTGCTGTCGCAATCCTTGGCGATCAGGCCACGCGGAGGTTGCCCGTGACGACAGCCGCCATATATCTCCAGCAAATGCAAGCCTTTGCCGACAACTTACCTCATCTACTTCCACAACCTCGTCACCCGAAGACTCAACCCGACATCAGACCTTACCTCCTCCGCACATCACATTCACACTTCGGCTTGTCTTTAGCATGGCGCGAACGAAGCGCGTCCGCTCGTCGAGCGTCTCGGGCCCGAGTCACGACGAGAAGAAACAGAAGCGTTCTCTCGAAGCAGACGAAGGCACTACGTTCGAGGACACTACCACTTCAGCCAAGACTCTTCCATTCCACGAAGATCTTCCTACTAGCACTCTTGCACCCACCAACAGCGACATGGATCATGGACAACGTGCTGTATCCGAGGAGACCGTACCTCTGAAGACGAATTGGTGGCAAGAGATGCCTCCAAATGAGCGCGGTGATGAAGACAAATGGGATGAAGGTGAGAGTATCAGTAGAGACAGCGGCTATGACAGCAACAACGACGCCACTAGTTCTAGTGAGCCTAGTTTCGTTCCGTCTAAGTTCGCTGCTTGTGACATTATATTTGTTAGTATTTCAAATGTTGACAATCAAGCCAATGACGGAGACGACGAAGCGGAGACGGAGACGGGAACCAGTACAGGGCTTTCACAAAGCGTATCATCACCGCCAGCATCACCGTTCGATCTGTCACCAAAGGCAACCTCCGCCCTCCACACCAGCGACCACCAGCCTCCTAGCTCAGCACAAGTCCGACGATCAGTCTCCGCGTGGCTCAATCAGTTCTCTCCTCCAGGAACATACCACGCAGCCCAGACTGATGATGGACTTGATGACCAAACGTCTAGCTCCGCGTCCAATAATGCTGGAACTAATGCCAATTTCGACAGCCTCAGCGTCAGTGCCCAGGCACATCACGCGGAGGGTGATGTGTACGCAGAGCGGTCAAATATGACGATGAGTGACGAAGAGTTCTTTAGTGAAGAGGAAGAGGCCCCAGCGAACACAGTGGAAGCGGCGATGGACTATTGGTATGACTGAAGGCTCTATGTAGTTGAAAACAATGGACAAAGGTAGCTTGGAGGGGCCTCGTGGTGCGCCAGGTGGACGCTCACGGCATGAATGTGTAAATTATTGGGCACTTCGGAGGGGTTTTGTGATTGGAAGATCCAATTATGATGGTGTTTAGGTGTTTCGGGTGTATTATTGCGATTTTTCACAATGTCTAATGAATTGCCTTTTTGCTATAATGTTGGATGATGCTGTTTTACCTCATGAACTGACAAAAGTGCCCGTCATCGTCCTCTATAAGTGCTGGTCATCGTCATCGTCATCCTACCCTCTTTGTGGTGGTTGTTATTACATTCATGTCCTAATTCAACGATGCATGTCAACACGACAATACTAGGCCATAAGTCTGGGCAACTTGCTCACCCGACGCCACTGTTGGGGGTGGCCTGGTTGGTGAACAGCTACCTATTCAAGAGAGTGTCTGACATGTACTGCTTGAACCTTGACATCGATAATACTGGGCCATAAGTCCTGGCGCATGAAATCATGTCTGCTTTGCTCCAACTTTGCTTACTCCACACCACCGTCAGGGGTAGCCTGGTTGCTGAACAGCCAGTCAGTCAAGAGATAGCCTAAATTGGACTGCTTGAACCTCAACATGGCTAGTACTAGATGAAATCATGTCTGCTTTGCTCCGATTTTGCTTACTCGACACCACCGTTAGGGGTAGCCTGGTTGCTGAACAACCAGTTGGTCAAGAGGTAGCCTAATTTAGACTGCTTAAACCTCGACATCGAAAGTAACAGGCTATTCGTCTAAGCACTGGAAATCGCTTCTGCTTTCCTCTAACTTTGCTTACTCGACGCCACTGTCAGGAGTAGCCTGGCTGTTAAACTACCAGTTAGTCAAGAGATAGCCTAATTTAGACTGCTTGAATCTTGACATCAGCAGTACAAGGCCATAAGTCTAGGCACTGGAAATTACTTCTGCTTTGCTCTAACTTTGCTTACTCGATACCACTATTAGGGGTGGCCTGGCTGTTAACTACCAGTTAGTCAAGAGGTAGTCTGATATGTACTGCTTGAACCTCAACATCGGCAGTACTAGGCCATAAAGTATGTGCACTTGATATTATATCTGCCTCGCTCGGACTATGCTCACTCGACACCACTGTCAGGGGTAGCCTGATTACTAGATTTCTAGTTGGTCAAATCGACTGACCCACCCGTCCTTTCTCCACGTCCCGGACCTGCCGCCCTCCTTCAACACCACCGTAACCCCCTCAACCACCATACCCTTATCAACCGCCTTGCACATGTCCACAACTGTCAGCGCCGCGCCCATCACCGCTGTCAGCGCTTCCATCTCAACGCCTGTAGCGCCAGTACACTGCACCTTCGCTTCGATCTCGACAGCACCGTGGTCGGTTCCTTCATCCCCGCTGTCCACAAGAGCGAGCTCGACCCCGACGTGGCTGAGTAGGATTGGGTGGCAGAGCGGTATGATCTCCGGGCACTTCTTGCTCGCCATGATGCCCGCGACGCGCGCTACGCCGAGCACATCGCCCTTTTTCAGCGCGTTGGACTTGATGAGCGGAAGGGGCGCGGGGTTTGAGAAGCGGACGCGGCCGACAGCGATAGCGGTGCGGGCAGTGGCGGACTTGGCTGTGATGGAGACCATGTGGGCAGAGCCGGAAGGGGTAAGGTGGGGGAGGTGGGAGGGCGTGACTGATTCCGAAAATGCTGGTTCCTGTTTTGTATCTCGAGGTTGATCTGCTTCAGGTTTGGGACGCAGGGTTGAGTATCTCTTTGTCCGAGGAGCGAGGGCGAGAGGCTGCAAGCGTGGACCACCCAAAACCAGACGAGGAGATTGCAGCGTGGACGTGGGCGTAGCTCGCTTCGTGTTCCGTATTTCGAAGCTATTTGAGGGCGTAAATGGGAGTGCTGCCGTATGAACATGATACCTTATCTGGACAGACGGCGACTTCTTCAACGCTCCAGGAGCGGCTACGTTTGAATCACTCCTTACTGTTGTGCTCTGTAATACCTGCTGCTCCGATTTCACTTGTTCTTGTTCGAGTGCAAGCGTCTTCTCCCTCAGCTCCTGCTCGGCTGCAAGCTTCTTCCAATTCCGCTCGGCTGTATTCGATGTCTCAGTATTGGCGTTACTGTCTGCATCGGGTGACAACCAGTGCAGCGGAACCCTTTTCGCTCCAGGGAAAGGCTTCTGCTCCTCACTTAGCTCCGACCCAGATTGCCCCTTCAGTCTCGTGTCTTCTTCTTTCTCCGCTCGCTGCTTTGCCCGCAGCCCCGCCCGCCGCTCCGCCCTCTTCGACACGCCTGTCAGTCGCAACTGAATCGACCCAACCGACTCCTTGGAAGGGGGATCAAACCGAGCCTTTGGCAGCTTTAATTTCAAAGTTGTACCTATGAGTTTTGCCCCTTCTGCGAGAGCGCGATCAAAGCGTGCTGTTAGAGGTACCGTGATCTTGGCTGACCGTGTTTCTTCTATGCCAACTTGACCTGCGACTTTCGCGGGACCTCCAACTTGTAGTGACCAGCTATTCTTATCGCCAGCGCCTATGTCATCAGACGGTATGTCGGCCCTGGTTTTCGCACCCGGCTCTTCAACAAGTGGCGAAACCACTTGCATCCCTCTTACTTGCAACCTTTTTAGTTTCGGCTTTAGTGTTTGTAGCGACTTTGTAACAGGACTTGTTTCGATCTTCTCTATCCCATCGGCTTGCACATCAATCCTTCGCGATTTAGGTAATTGTTCCATGTTTATAGTTACTGGCCTAGAAATCCCATTTCCCTCTGTATCTTCCACCCTGGAGATAATGCGGGCACGGGATCCTACTGTTGGCCGGTACACTTCGGAACGGGTCGCTCTCAGATTTTTCTTCGCATAATCAGCCAAAGCCAAAGGCGAGACCGAGGCCAGCGAGATCCTTCTCTGGCGGGGCATGACATCCCGCTTCTGATTCCGTCCAGATTGCAGGTGGTAAAGACCCTGCGGATCTACTGTCTGTGCCCCTTCCGCATACGCTAACCTCCGCGCCACCTTCAAAACAGCCATGCGTAATTTTGCCTTAGTTCTTTGCTGAGGCTCTTCCACTGTCAGGGCCTCAGGGTTCAGGCATTTCAGCCGACGGTTGAGCTCTTTCAACTTCAGGACCAGGTGCCTTATGTGAAGAATAACACGATAGCGTTGGAACAGCTCACCCGTGGGCAGACTCGGGGGTGACTCCGATGAAAGGAATGGAGTGCGTATGCTGATGGGGGTTTCTGATATCGACTGGTTGGCTACCCACGCATCGTAACGTCTGATCAACTCTTCCGTGGGGATTAGTACAGGCGGTCCCGAGGCGGTAAATCGTAACATCATTGTGTCGAAGTTACGCCTGGTGGTAGTCTCTTTCCCGCCTGCGTCCGTCGTATCTTCCTCTAACCGCGGTTGCATATTTGAGCCGTCCTCTTCCACCCTCGCCTTTCGCTTGGCCTTGATGAGTTTACGAACGATATCTGCCAAATCTTCTGATCCTTCGAATCGCGGCGTCTGCATAGACGAGGTCTGAGCCTGTGATTCGTTCCGCGTCTGTGAAAGCGCCTGTGCCAATGAGTCTTCCGTTTTCGCCAGCTTAAGAGCGAATGCAAGAACATCATCCCACCGTGCCCCGCGACTTTGCGTCGCGAGGATTCTCTCATTCTTACAGGGATTCCGAATCGCATTGAATCTATTCTCAAGCTCCCACAACTTTTGCTCAAGCTCTTCAGTTCTAGCTTTGGAATCAATCTTGTAACGGCTCAACAACAAGTCTTCTTCTATCCGGTCTAGAGATGGACGAATGATCTTGGTGCGATAGGTCTTGCTAGGGAGGGGAGGGGGAGAAGGACGAATGATCTTAGTGAGGTAGGGAGGTTGTGAGCCGAGCGACTCTCCTATCGATTGAGCTTTGAACATTTTTCGGCGTTCGGACCAGATCTTTGCGAACGCCACCCACGACCTGTAGTGCATCCGTTTCCTGAATATCCTGCGCATCGCCGAGCGACTTAGTTGTAAAGATCTCGATTTCCGAGCCCGACTAGTGATGCGTTTCGCTGGCAGGACTGGAAGACGCGGCCTGTAGCCTGGCTTCTTCCTACCTGGGCCCCTGGAAATTGGACTTCTGCCACCAATGTACTTTTTGATGTGGTTGGAGGGAAGATAGGTGCGAAAGGAGCTTTCTGGCGACTTGGAATCATCGGCGTCTTTCCTCTTCCTCACGAGTCGAGTCCGATAGGCAGTTCTGTAAGTTCGAATGCTTGTTCTAAACGGGGACTGCATTTGGTGTTGTACCGCAAACAGCTGCGGGGGTATTGAGCTCCAGGACCGTACAAGCGAGTTCGGGGATAAAAGACGAGTTGAATGGCTGGACGGGGTAGTGGCAGAAGACAATGGCGAACTTTGGCTCGATTCATCTATACTCACGAGTTAGTCATGACACACGAGGCAGCCGATGATAGGACATGAAGTGTTTGATGGTGGAAACAGGGAAGAGAGCGTAGGTATACGAGGTATATATGATGCCGAAGAATCCAAACTTAGATCCATAAGACAGAACGCCCAAAATGTCCACACAGCATGACCAACATAGCCTTTAGTGTGATGCAAGCTTTGCCATAACTTCGTTACATGGACTGTCGCAACACAAATATAGACAAATGAAATGATGGCAAAAAGACCGACCTACCCACCAATTAAAATCATAGGCCTGTTCTTCATATTCTCCAACTCGCCCATGCCCGCGTGCTTTTCCTTCTTCCTCTTCACAGCGGCACCAATGACGTGCAGCAATTCTCGCTCGCGCTCGCCCCAACCAAGTGCGGTTTCGTCGCCAAATAAGCCCTGCCGCCGGTCCATTTCCTTCTTCTTGATAGCCTCAAAGGCTTCTTCGTCGATCGGCTCGCCGTTGTTATCTTGTCGTAGTAGGTCTCTCAATGAGACCTCAGTGTTCCCGAATAGGCAGACTTTGAGATTGCCATCACTTGTAATCCGAAGCCTATTACAGGTCCCGCAGAAGTTATGCGTCATACTGGTAATGAAACCAATCTTTCCAACGAAGCCCGGGACCTCCCAAGTCTTACTCGTATCATTCTTGTGGCCCTTGACCTGTCTGAGCCCAGGATACTTGACGCGGATAAGATCCAGCATTTCCTGGTAAGGTATCATCTTCCCCTTGCTCCATTTATTTCCGTCGAAAGGCATGTATTCTATGAATCGCACCTCGATGTCCTTTTCTTGGCCGAGTTCCACAAATGGCACAATATCGCGCTCGTTCAACCCACGCATGACTACGCAGTTGATCTTGAGCTTCAAATTGGCACCGAGATTCTTCATCTCCAAGATTCGATCAATGCTGCGCATGACCGCATCGAAGCCTTTGCGCCGCGTCATGATCTGGAACTGGAACGGATCGAGTGTGTCCAAGCTAAGGTTCACACCCGTAAGACCTGCCTCAACCATCGCGTCTAATTTTCGATGGAGCGAAATGCCGTTCGTAGTTATGGCGAGCTCGCGAAGGCCCTGGGGTCGCAGGGAGCCTATCGATTGCATGAGCGGGAGGATGTCGCGGCGGACCGTGGGCTCGCCGCCAGTAAGCCGGATCTTTGTCACGCCTTGGTTGACGAAGAGAGAGGATAGGTAGTGTATCTCGGGCGTTGTAAGGAGGTGGGACTGCGGGGAGAGAGGGACGCCTTCTGCAAATAGAAGATCGATTAGCGATGAAAGGACTGGTTGGAAATGATGATGATCGTACCCTCGGGCATGCAATACAGACAGCGCAAATTGCACCGCTCTGTGATACTGATGCGAAGGTAGTCATGCTGTCTGTTAAACGTATCGGTCAAGAAATCCGAAAAGGGCTTCGCGGCCTTGACAGCTTCTCTTCGCGATCCTTGCGACGAAGGTTGCTCCGGCGTCGATATGCTAGTTGACGCCCCTGGGAAGTGCACAGCTGGCTCTGCGGCAGAAATATTGGTCGCAATCCCTCGCACCGAGTACAGCGCCCTGGGAGAGCGCTCGAGATTATATTTGCCACCTCCGGATAGCCATCGCGTTGCGCTCCGTGAGGCAGCCGGTCGTAGTGGAGGCAATAGTGCCATAGAAGCTAGATTGGGAGGCCGTGAGAGGCATTGGAGGGAGAGGACATGCCAGAGTAAAAGAAGAGGAGTCGAGGCCGGGTGGTGGTTGATTATGAATCTTCTAGTCAAAAGCAACGAAGTCCAACGTTCTCCTTGGCACGCAAGGGTCCGGCCGATGAAGCGTCGGAGAAGCCACAAAGGGTGGGGTAAGTATTTGTCGAATTCAAAATAGCAGATACCGCTTGGCGCTTTTTTCTCGGCGTTCTTTACTAAAATTTGTATGAGAATCGCGGGGAGCACTATTAACAGCCTCTAAATAATACAAAGAAAGGTTATATATATATTCTTCTATTTATTATAATTTTTATACTTAAGTAATTAGAGGGCTAGGGCTCTTTTAAAAATTATACTCTTTACTTTTATTTATTTATCTTAATATATTATTAATCTCTAGTAAAGTTCTCTAGTATAATTCTCTAGTAAATCTATACTCTTGCGAACACGTTTATTTTAGGCCAGTGCTACGTGTACGACCCCTTTTTACTACCTGCACGATATCTTTTTGCTACATATACAAACTCCCCTTTTACTGCGTTTTAATTAGCTTACCTATTAGGCCAACTAGTCCGGAGCATAGATAGATTCTAAATGCGTATTAGAATTAAACTTAATTACCTATGCCTACACCTTAACCTCTATAACTATAGAGGAACCGCTTGCAACCTACACCCGCCTCCTAAAGCTTACCGCGATAGTATTAAGACCGCCAAGGACTCTTGTAGCGCAGTTGACAGCCGCAGCATTATAAGGCGGCTTACTAGTTAAGATTTTAATAAGTATACTTATAACTATATAAAATAGAATGTCTCTAGATAAAACGGAAGGTTACACGTGCGAATAGGTATTTAAGTAGATAGCCGGACCTTCCTTTAAGCCCTCCGAGCCAATCAAAATGTAGTAAAAGGGCTATTAGGGGGGCAGGTCGTACGTGTAGCAAAAAGACATCGTGCAGGTAGTAAAAAGGGGTCGTACACGTAGCACTGGCCTTATTTTAAAGTTATAAATTCATTCAATATAAGCCTAAATCTACTTAGGCTAAATTACGTAGGTCACGTGCTGCGCGAAGAAGCCGTGCAAGTTTTACCATAGTCTTTTAAGGCGAATATTGAGTGCGTAATTTCTAATTCCAGTGTCTAATTTCCCTAGTATGGTCGTTTACATTAGCATAAAGAAATGTTCGAAAAAAGAGCACCTCAGCCCTGAAGGATCAAGATGAAGTGACTACGAGAAAACCCGAAACGGCAGGAAACATGAGCAGAAAATCTTTAAGAACAAAAAGCCATTTTATCTACTGAAAGTACCCGCAACTACAGAACAGATTTTAACATCCATAGCCTCGAGGCAAGTAAGCGCCACCGGACTGCTCTTGAACGCTACCACATACGGCTGCTTGAAATGGAACTCAAACGCTGCCTGATCCCTAAATCTACACAATACACAATTAATCGTAAGCAGAGCAGCAACGACTTGGAGTTGTTTACCTTTCGACGAGGATGAACGAATCAGTGTCGTCGTGCCACATTACATCCACACCAAGGCACCCAACCTCCTCTGCTTCGACTTCCACCGCCATGTCCGTGATGATCTTTAGGACCTGCCGAACATGGTAAGTTTCGACACTATGCGGTGTTGATCAAGTCTTGTCAAACCCACATCGTCTTTCTTCCCGTCCACCGGCGTCAGCGTCGTGACCAATTGAACCGCTTTCGACATTTTGGTTTTGGCGGTGATCGATTATGGTGGGGTGGCGGGAAGGACGCGTCGTCTTGCGCCCTGACCGTTCTATTGAAGCTTGGTCGATGTCGCTCTAGCTTGGAGGTCGGGTCGATCACAACATAAAAAACGAATCTCGAGACACAGATTACCGTTTATTTCTTGTAGTAGACTCTTTTTAAGCTGACTGCGAGCGAAGTTTGTGAAGTCGGACGGTTTCTCCGCATGTCATTCAGCTGAACGGATTCCCCTGCATCTGGGGAGTGGGGTCTGTCGCCTGCGAGTCATTGTGCTAGTGGAGCCGAGGCGGAACTAGAACAGGGCCTGCGCGTCGCGTATAGAGGGGAGGGAACATGTTCATGCTTTTCGCTATGCTGCAGCTATTTTTCACGGTCCCGGTACATGGCATTCGTACCAATAGGTATGTACGTGTTGGTATCTTAGTATGATAGATGCGAACCAGAGTATAGAGGTATTCGAAATCGAGGCTACTTCTACTTCTTTAGAGTAGATGAGAGCAGTAACTAGGGAAAAAACGATGGCAAGGTAGCATGTGCTCAACCTCATAGTCATGCAGCATTGCCGTTGTTGTCCCCTTGACCATCAACATGCATGCATGAGGAAAAACTTTTGCGTCAGCACTTCCCCTGTCTAGGGTCGCCGGGAACAAAGCCGGGGACAGAACCGATCCCTGGTTCTGGCGTGTCTCGGCTCCAGGATATCATGACTTTGATTCCATCGGAAATCGGTCGGGAATTCGAGAATCAACACACTTCGCGGCGGGGAAAGGCTGCGTGTCGACATTACGCGATAATGTAGAAGCAAGGAAACAAGAGAATGAGAGCTCGAAGATTCGAGGGTTGTAATGGACGAGAAACGCCGGGCGCCCCATCCCGACTAGAACCGAGAACCAAGTCATTTCCTCGTGAAGCCGTCAATTCGCTCGTGTATTCTCAAATCCATATTCTCAAAGGCCTCTGAAAGAACTCCAGTTTGCGCAGCAACAAGATATGGCTGCTTGAGGTGGAAATTGAGGGCTGTTCGGTCCTTGAACCTTTGCAAAGAAATATCAGTACAAGTTGAAAGTCATAGAAGCTCGCGAGAGCCGGGTCAAGAGCCTACATGCTGTGTATGACGAATTGCTCTAGGTCGTCGTCGTAAAGAACCTCGAACATAACACAGTCAGGCTCATTCTCTTTGACGAGCGGAACTAACGCATGCAGTTGTTCTTGAAGCTGGCGATAAGAATTAGCCCGTTGTACTGTGAAAATGGCCCATGCAGCTGAGTCTCTTTTGTACGAATGTGGATGTCTCTGCATGTCCGGGGTGATCCGCCTTACGTAGTCTTTCTTGCCGTCTTTTGGGACGAAGTAACCGAGTACGGAAATCATGTTCGCGGCAATTGGGTCTCAAGATACGTTGTAATATGACGGTGCGTGCGTGTAGCAATGGGACGCTCTGTGGTGTGTAGTTGTGTGGCACAGCAGCTTTTGTATACTCCTCAACCTCCCGAGGTCGGACCCGCTCTATATACCCCGCTTCACTACAGACAGTCGTTCGCCGGGCGATGATAGCTTGAGGGTGCAAGACGGCCTTGAGCCGCTTGAATCATGGTCTAGCGTGCATAGCTGCAGTGTGCAGGGGCATATGTGTGAATGGCTTACAGGTCACGAATGACGAAACAGATGCGGAAAAGTTAGAAGTGATGTGCAGATTTCAAGCAAGGTTTATTAGATAGGGAATCGAGATATACGAGGAAAACGATTAGTCATTAAGTGTATATACCTCGACGGCGTCGTCTAGGCGGCGTCGGGGTCCCGGGTTCTTGTTCCGCTCCGGCACCAACGACGTGTGTTCTCAACGTTATTATTGCGGTTCTGCGGTCGTTGTTTTGGCTAATGGAGAAGTCAGCCTCAAGACGGCTTTGCTCGTACCAGACTTGTGATGGCGCTAGGTCTTAGATGGTGTTGTAGTCCACGGAGGGGAGGAGATGCGTCCCCGAATGATGCCGAGGCGTAGAACCTTATTTCGACTCTACGCCTATTCTATCTATCTTACACCAACCCGAAAACATTCACCATGCCAAGCAAAGGCGTTCAAGTGTACTCCTACATCTCGGTTCCAGGATACTCCATCGAGTATACCGTTCCGGCGCAAGCCGTTACGCACACTATTAACAACAACTTTACAAGTACACATCTCGAAGTTGAATCTCACAATAGTACGTAAGCTCCTGTTACACATACCAGAGTCCTCTAGTGTTGTTGTACCTGAAGATTTCAAGTTCGAGCAACCATTGTAGTTCCTTTTGATAGCTGGTCTAGTCCGCGAGGTGTCTTGAACATGTTTTGCGTGGCAGTTGACGAAAACTGACCTCATTGCAATTCGTGTCTGTTTCAACCTCACTCTCTTTTCGGAAATGCGCTAATATATCGACTTCTGTCTGAAGTCCCGGGCCACCTCAATTTCACAGGCCGCTTTGAATGGAAAGTTGTACGCGATGGTGAAGTCGTTGGGAGCGCGTACAATGACATCAATACATTCACGGGCAACCTAGAAGGGGGCACCATGGTCAGAGACCTTCATGCGCATGGTGCGGTTCTGTAGGACTAACATGAGACTCAGATGTCGACCCAACACTTCTCGCCCATCATGACGGACGAAGTGATCATCACATATTGCTTCTACGACGCCGGCCACGGCCACATCGGTCTCACAAACCGAGATCAATGCTATGTCACAGTATGCTCAACAGCGAACAGATACTGGATGGGCACACTTGCGCCCGCAGGCTCTCCACAGGCCCAGAAGCCTTTCTCACGCTTCGTTCTCGCTGCGCCCCACGACAACGGCATGAACAGCATGACCACCTGCGACGCCATCTTCTCCTCAGCCAACATGGACATGATCAGCCAACTGCGCGAGATAATCCCGCAAGTAGAATGGCTCTCCCACATCTCGGACGCCTTCATCCTCGAGCACCTCCCCGAAATCGTCTACGGCACCGCCATCACCCAGAAAAAGGAGATATCCGTCATGCTCGCCCTCGGCGCGCGCTACTTCGAATTCCGCCCTGCCGAGCTCCTGCCCACCTTCCAGCGCCTCTCCAAACTGCCCAACAAATTCTACTTCCAGCACGCCTGCATCCCCGGCATTGCCTTCGACGACTTCCTCGCGCAGCAAGTCGCGTTCCTCGACGCCAACCCCACCGAGATCGTAACACTGCACCTCCGCTACGACAACATCGTGAAGCAATGCCGGCGACCCACGGCTCAAGAGATCACAGACCTCCTCAACGAAGCGTGCAGCAGAGCGCAAAATGCGCCGCTGACCTGGGGCGACCGCACCCTCTTCTCCCGCCCCATTGAGTCGCTCCGCGCAAATGGCACCCGCCTTATCGTCGTCAACGAGGCTGAGAAGTACGACTCTTGGACTGCGGAGGCCTATGCGACACTCGTCCCGGACCCGATCCTCGCGCGGTTTGAGGGCATGACGACAGAGGGCCAGGAGAGCACAGATCTCACGATTCTGCAGTGCCAGGCGACGAGCCAGAGTATCAAGGAGGTGCTGGTCTACAGTGTGTTGTCGGCGAATGCCGCAACGAGTTGTCTGACGAGCACAAAGGCAAGTAATGATATGGTACTCCTGCCATGGATACGACAGAATGCGGTGGATAGGTTGAGGGCGGAGAGGACGATTGTTGTAATGAACGATTTCATTGATGGGGCGACGTGTGATACCACCATTTTGCTTAGCCGAAGGAGGTTAGAAATGGATTAGGAATAGTTAGGTATGGTTTTTGCGCGTTATTTTTGGATAAGATATTTTTAGGGCAATTCCACTTAAATCTTAGAAACCATAGACTCTTGAAACGAGTCTTACCTCACTACTCTATATTGCTGAAGCGGCCCAACCGCACTAGCAATTACCCTGGCCCATATGTCTTTGGGCAATACGATGATAAAACTCAACTGGGCCCAAGAAGAAGAGTGACGAGCGGGCTCTTGATCTCGCCGGATTCCATCCATGACTACTTGGAATGAGCCGTTGAACTCGCCCACCAACGGCTTCAAGCAGCGCGGCATAATCTGACGGCATGCCAACCCCTCCGGGAGCTAGCTAGATAACTGTTGACCATACCCTACGCCGCTTCTGATCACGTGGAACCATTGTCGGTCGCATTTACGAAACTGAGCCCCGGTTCACCTTCGACGAGTTGAAGCCCTGCCTAGCCGTGTCGACGAAAGCTTACAGGGAGTTTCGTATGAAGAAGGACAAAGGAACCCAGAGGAGACGACTGAAGATGGACTTCAGCAGCATTGCTCAGGCTACTTTGGGACCACAAGTCCTAGTGATATTGGCGTTGACCAGGCAAGACTTAGTCCTAGTGATCGGGATCTCATGCAAGACATCTACGTGCCCGCCCTCGAGGAAAAGTCCGCTGCACTTCCCGGACGATCTTTCGCATCAACGTCCGCTATTGCCTTCTTGGAAGATCGGTACGAGAGTTTCAGACCACCGCCACGTGATCTCTGCATAAATTGAGCGATGCATCACCAGCAGCACAGAAGTCCCAAGAAGCCTTTCTTCTTCGGCCTCTCGTCCTTCGGCTTCTCGTCTTGAACAAGTTGAAGTTGCCCATTTTTCTCGTTCTCTGTTTCATTCAACTGCAACGCCTCCACAGGATCCTCGAACACGATATCCGCCAAATGTGGTGTATATTCAAACCACGAGTCTAAGCCATCAGCGTCAACGCGGCGGAGGAGTTCGTGGCTATCGTTCAAACAGCGCCGTCCCTTTTTGGCACATCCTTCACAGATGACGTAGGGGTTCTTCCCGGAACAGTCGCAGCAGTCTATGTACTACCGGTTAGCAGTTGAGTGTACATATGAGAACTGGGTAGGACATACGGTAGTAGACCGCCCAAATCATCATCCCGCAGCGGTCACAATTTTTGTGCAGGTCGTTATAGTGCAGACAGGCGCTCTTCGAGAGCTGACTTTGCGTGCACTCAATACCTTGCTCTTGCATCTTCTGAATGATAAGTTCCCTGCAGTCCGGGTCTAAAGCGACGTCGAGCGGGATCCTTCCCCGTTTGTCTTTGACGGTGAGGCTTGCATTGGCATCTAGAAGGGTGGTGATGATGTCGACGTCTCCGTTAAAACAAGCGTAAAAGAGAGCATTACGACCACAGGAATCTAGTTCGTCAACTTCGGATCCTTGCTCCAATAACTTGACCACTTCATCTTCATCGCCATCCTCGGCTGCTGTGTGCAATTCGGTTGGATTGTACCTCCATAAGCTTAGCATTTTGAGGCTCGTGTCAGCGCCTGCTGCTTCTAGAATTTGTGCGCTCTTCATCCGCTTGCGGCCGACAGCCATCATATAGGCAGTGCGTCCCCATTGGTCTCTTTTGTTAAGATTATTGCGTCGGTCAATGTAGTACTGCACCATCCAGTCAACCCCTTCACCCGCCACGACGTGAAGACCAAAATAGTCTTCGACGAAATCTGTGTCGCGGCCGAAAGTGACAAAGTTTCCTACCTGGCAATAGAGACGGACGTGGTTTGGTGAGTCGCATGCGAAACTGTTGACTAGGAACTTCAGCGCATCGTCCGGTTCTGACACACGCTGAAGATGATAGCCCCAGAACGAAGCCGCATATTCCAGCAGACCAAAGCCTTCAATGTAGTCTTGGAAGTAGTCTGCAAACCTAACTCCATCGGGACATTCTCTCACGGGACCTGCGGAGAAGTCTTCGAACTTCAGTAGCGTAGTGCACAATGCGGCGATATTAGAATCGTCGAATTTTGGGAGAGTAAATCCCTTGGCTTCCATCTCGCCTCCAAATGGAGTGGAAGTCTTGAGGAGGTAATCTTTCGCGGACTGATGGATTAGACGGACCGTAGAAGAGGGGCTCATGGTCTGAGCAGGTTCGAACTCATTGTCGCTCGGTCCGTCGTCAGACTCCTCGGTCTCTTCGTCCGGGCTGATTATTTCGAGGAATGGTATACGCTGCACAACGCTCTCGATGTTTAAAGGCGTTTTGCCTTTGACATCTTTGAAGCAAGTATCGTGTAGGTCGATAGCCACTGCAACTTGCAACTCCTCCAAAGTCAGCGGTCTCCCAGCTCTCGCAACCCATTGAATTATTCTCCATGACAGGGATAGATCCGATTCCCAATCTTCCTTAGGCCTCTCTGTAGTCTCTTCATTGCTGCCATACCGTTTGACTAGGTCTGCCAAGATACGATCGTACATCTCCGATAGACCGGTCGGCATTTTCTCCACCACGTCTCTTAGCCATTTCAAGGTGATGCCCAGCTTTTTCCTAATCTCTCGCAATGCGAGTTTTGCCCACAGGATCATGCCATTTGCTTTGAAAACTAAATTCTCTTTGAGTATCTCCTTCTCGTTCTCATCGATGGTTGAGATGCCTTTGATGAGGCGAAACTCCTCGTCTACAATTCGCGCAATATCCTCACGCATAAGCTCCGATCCCAGGCTGATCTCGAGAGGCTTGGGAGAGATATGAGAGAAATCTTTCTCCGTCATCCAATCCGTCATCCAGTCCGGACGACTGCTGATGAGCATTTTCAGCTCGGCCTTGAGCTTGCCGTTAAACAATTGTGGTAGCCGCTTCATGAACTTTGTTTTATCATCATCATGTTCGCACTCGTCCATTGCATCGATTATGCAATAAAATCGCGACTTCTGTGGAGAGTCCAGAACAGTTTCGAATATATCCCAGAGCGCGTCGAAGCTGAACTCGAATTCTCCCACGTTGGAAGGGTTCCATTGTGATTTCAGGGAATCACAATTTTCGAGGAGGCGGCGGAACTCTCCCTTGTTTGCCCGCAGGAATTGGAAAATGAAAGCTTTCAAGACGTTAAGGACAGACTCTTCTGGTCGTTTCCTGGAATTACAGAAATATGAGAGCACGACTACGCTGTTAGGGTCGGACTTTTCGGTCTCGGCATGGATTCTTCCGAGAACAGTCTTGCTGAGAACGCTTTTACCGGAGCCAGCTTTCCCATACACGAGTAGCATCTTGGACTCCGGGCGTTGCCATTCGAGGTACTCATCGTTTGTCCAGATCCATCCAAGTGTCAACGGAGAGGCATCGTCAATCTCGTTCTTCGTTCCGGGTAGGGCCTTCAGCGATTGAAGAAAAGCTTTTCCACCAAGTTGTTAGCTTCTGGATTTTGACATGGAAATAAAGCTAGTAATCGGTAACGTACTGTCGCAAGTGTAATCATCGATAACATCTACGGAGAGAAGCTGTTAGTTAGAACATATGTAGGCAGACCAAGTTTCATCAGGGTGGACGCACGCTTCAGATTTTGCACCGTTTGCAGGTTTGGCTTCCACACAGACTGAATCTTGTTCAAATCAGAGTCCCATAGCTTCTGGACTACCGAATCACTGTGCTCATTACGAGACTTCGGGCCATTGGCAACTATTTCTTTCTCCATATGCTCCAAAGCAGATGTCAGAATCTGAGAGAAAGCAGGGTCGGGCGACTGGGTTTGGTATGGTGGGGGCGGCTCCAATGGAGTGCCTTGAGCTGCATCCGCGTCGAGGCGCTGTTGTCGTTTCGAGCTCAACCCGAACGTGGAAGATCGTCGAAAGCCGAACTTCGTTGGTGTGGTTTGCTGTGTCTCGATCTTTCTTGCACTGAAACAACCATTAGTCTAAACGAAGGGGACTTGATCGAAGGGAGATCTAACTATCTTTCATCAACGGCTAGAGCAAGAATCAGGGTAGTCTTCGAGCTCTCTAACCTGACTAGGTTGTCCTTTATGGACTGATCTAATGCGGTGGTGCGTATCACGGCCCATGCAGCTTGGATCTTACCGCCTTTCAATTTTTCTTGCAGTGGATTCAAAACTTCATTTATCATCCTTCTCAAAACTTTGTTGCACCCATTGACGGCATCTTTGGTTGCATACGAGGAGTCATCTGCCTTTTCGTCTTCCGTTTGAGAGAGCGCCTCTGTTTTGGACAGTCGATCCAGTACAACCCTGAGAGTGTTTAAATTTTCATTGAGGTCGGCGATTATTTCCGGTGCATCTTGAATATTGTTGATTAGGTTGATGATAGTGGTTGCTGTGGATATCGCAGCGGATACGACCGCCATTACGCTGGTGGCAGCCCCGAGTGCAGTAATAGGATCCATGATTCTAGCCGACGTACTAGCCTTGGGCACACGTTGAAGAGGGAAGCTTTCTACTAGTTACCCGGCAGAAAAAGACAATAGTCAAGGATATGTAGAGAAGTGCAAACACAAGCAGTGTGAGGGCAAAGAGGGAGATTGGGAAGAGAGAAATTTCCAGGCTATCATGTAGAACAGATCTACGAGCCAGCTCATGGCGCGAAGCGAGCTGACGGCAGCACAGCCGGCCGGGCCGCTTAACCCTGTGGGAGTCGCGCAACACGGTGAAGATGCCTGACGAGGCCTAAGAATCATTGGACAGATGATGTGCAGCAACAGTGCGGCGTTCGGTGGTGGCCGCTGTCACAAGGACTAGATGCAGGGATTGGACCGGGGAAAGCGACCAAATGCGTCTTCGACGTCCTGTCGCTTTGACGAAAATGTAGAGATAATAGTGGAGTGATCAGCGGTTGGGCTTTGATTGGCCAAGGCTTTACCCAAATGTGTAAGATGAGGGAAAGAGCAAGAACTCGTAGGCGCATCTAGTAGAATAGGCTTACATGAGAAGAAAGTAGAGCTCTGCTACTCCAATATCTATCGCGACGTAGGCAACCATTGAGAACCTGCAAACTAAGCTATCAGCTCTACCTACGTAGGGCCATTCGAATTGTATGATGCAGTTGAACGCAAGCCCTAGTCAAGTGGGACTCGGAAAGAGGAAGGATCAGGTAGGGAATGATGAGACCAGAGATTAGAGTGAGTAGCAGGCTATGTTGGCGTAGAGGGAGGTTCAAAGACTGATTATCAGGGCAGGAAATCACGCTAGTCTGGAAGAGGATGACCGCCCAGACTTGAGGGGTATTCCCCTCCAACAGCGGTCTCTGCTGCAACATCGACCTTGACACTGTTAATATCAATCCTATGGCCTGCACCATGCGAACTTTGTCCAGATCGAAGACTTTTTCAGTTCTGCTAATATTAGAGGTGAATATTCGCGAGAATTGCTCGCTGCCATGGCTTCCCGGGTCGTCCTTTTCTTCAGCCTCAGCCACTGCAGCTCTTGGGAAAACTACGCTATGCCTACCCGCCTTCAATGAAGCTAATGAAGCATTCCAAGCTTGTCTTGTTGTCCTCTTTGTCTCTGTCCTTTTTCCTGCTCTTCTTGAACTTCTGCGTCCCGCCCACAATGTACTCAAACCACCGGCCACCGAGCACTCTGATATACACTTGGCCTAAGCGGATAGATCTGGAAATCGAATGCTTGCCATGCGGGCATTGTGACAAGAGCTTTTTTCGCAGGAGCGCTTTCGAGGTGAAATTTCCCATCTTCCACTTCCAAACATATAGCTTACGGGTTTCCAGAGACACGATCGTACATGCACAAGGCTGCGACACGACAACGATACCCTCGGAGATGGCACTTGGCCCTGGGCTACCAACTTGATGCTAGATATGTTGACGGCAGCTACTGGCGTAAGTGATTCAATATGAAACGACTGAATAAGATTATGTAACCTCCAGTGTCCATTCAATCAGTCTGATCATTGGCTGTAGGGGCTCTTCTTCCGAATGCCCGGCCCATACTTGTAGAACACCCAAGGAATTGGTACCATGAGCAGGCAAACAAAAGCTAGAAGTAATGTGGCCCATTTAACACCCATCGCTTCGTACATTTGCACGGTAAACAAGGGAAAGGCGGCTCCCATTGTATATCGAAGCAGACCGTTGGCAGCCATGGCAGATGCGCCACTCAGCGGACCATAGACATCTAGCATGTAGAGTGCCGCGGAGATGAAGACGGTGACGTTGCCAAAGGCGAATGGAACGCCAGCAAGAACTGGCACGATCCAGTGTATGGATGGTTTGGCAGTGAGGGCGAACCAGATGAGCCTGTGGAGGAGTCAGCTTAAAGATCCCAGATATCCAACCTATTCAGACTGTGGAATGGCTTACCCGACGGGGAGACAGAGATCGCCAATCATGCCGATGTATAATCTTTGCTCAGGCCCCCTATTTGTGATACGATCACCGTTCTCCCGAACGATTCTCCGATACACCAAGAGATCGACCACAATCGCGCCGATGGCCCCAAGTAGCACGCCACCGCCAATCCCTAAGAATGTCAGGCCGTACTGCCATAGGTTGAAGCCGTATTCTCCCATGAAAACAAATGGGTAAGCCTCGAAGAAAGCGAACAGCACACTGAAGGTAAATGCGTTGTAAACGGAATACAAGAGAACGATAGGCTCCGACATAAGCATGCGGATCGGGCGGAAAAGGGTGATAGTGAGTAGTAACTTGATGGCCTCGCGCGGCGCGAGCTCTGGTTCCGGAGGTGGAAGGCCCATTCGCAGGGCTTTCCTCTTCAACAAGACTTTCCGGTGTGTTTCCTGCGTTGGAAGAACGAGAATGTAGGCAGCCAACGCCAGGAAAATGGTAGACCACTGCGTCCATCGATACTCCGTAAATGTTGCTGAGAAGCCTCCGATGACTGGTCCAAGGCCTAGAAGCAACAATCAATCAGCACTGGTACCACGTTACAAGGTGATGAATTATCACTTACAAGGGCCCAAGAAGGGTGCCATTACCACGAGAGCGCCGGGTGCGGCCATCTTGCGCGGCTCGAACAGATCGGCAACGGTGCCAGCTCCTACAGCAAGACATGGAGCACCACACATCGCCGCGAGGATGCGGCATACTAGTAAGCCTCCGAAAGATTTCGAGAAGCCAGAGCCGAGAATGAAAAGCATATACAGAGGTATGCTGACTTTGTAGACAATAGCCCGACCACGGGTTTCCGAGATGGGTGCAGCAAGCACAGGGCCGATCGCTAAACCGAGGACAAACAGCGATAGAGGCAGCAGGGCTGCAGTGTGAGAGACATGGAACTTGTACGCGATCGCAAAAACGCCTGGCGTAATCATGGACGAGCCAGCCGTGACGCTCAGGCAAAGCAGCGACACTGGGACAATATGACAGCCCTTCTTTACTATCCAGGATACGTCAGCTCTGCTCGCGAATCGTGAGTTCAACTGCGCAAGGCTCACAGGCACTCCAGTTCCTCGGATTTTCCTTATTATGAGGTGCATCCCAATCCTCTTCTAAGGAGTTGGTCTGGTCACATAATTCCTTTGTTGAAGCGTCCGATTCTCGCACCTGAATCTCGACATCAGCCGACTTTTTGGATGCCATGGCGAGAGTTGTATGCGATTGCACTGAAGATGGAACCTGCGAAAAGCTGTGAAGCAATATGCGAAGATGGGTGCCTTTATGCACTAGGAAAGGGTCGAGCTTGATCTACATCCTTGCAACATCTAGAACTACACTCCTCTCCCCTATACCGAAGTAGACCTCGCTAGTATGGAGCGCCCGATATGCAGATAGCTACAAGACGCGATCATGCAGCCAAGAAGAAGGGTTGGCCTGGACTGCTTAACTCCGGGCCACGCATTCTGTTCTACTTTACCATTTATGGCCACATAGGGGACCGTGCGTGCTCCGGCAGTCTGTTCATGGAGATTTATCTTATAGCTACGCGCAACTCCCCAAGCCACGTTGCTGCCATGTGGTTAGTCGAGATAAGAACCCATGTCACAAACCCGTCGGAACGAACTAGAATAGCGCCAGCCATAGGAATCTAGTTTTCAGCCAGCCGTAGACGCCTTGGGCTGCAAGCGATGCGTGCAGAGAGCTTGGTGACGAATCCGTCGATACGGTTACTCCGATTTGTACTATGGTAGTCCCAAGATTCAGAATGGCCGCGCGGTTCTAGCTTGAAAGTCCATCCTGACTTTTGAAACTGGAACCGCGCGCGGCCATTTAGGGCATTGGTTAGCTGCGTGCGGCTGAAGAAACCCCCCGCTCTCCCACCAATGCCCTCTCTGCCCCACCCACCCGTGTACAGTGAGAGGCAGAAGTCCATATGCGCTGGGATCATTCTGCATGCTGGCTGGACTACCACCGAAGAATGCCATGTTTCTGCGTGCCTGCAAGCGGGGCAGTGACTCCCTCGCTGTTTGCATCGTGCTTCATGAGCACATCCTCTCTTCACGCTCACCCTCTACTATCAAGCCGCAAGATCCGATCTGCCTCGTCAAAGGAGGAATCACCGTATAAGGTAGCAGCTCCAGGCGCCTCTACAAAAGGGAGAATTGCTGACTTCTAGCCAATCAGTCTTCGTGCCGCCTAATTATTAGACCCAAAGAGAATACCAGGGTCGACCCAGTCTGGCGCTAAACCACCGGACGTGAAGCGATGTTGTGTCTGGTCAGGCTGTGGCTTTACGCCACGTAGTCGGAGTGTCCAGAACTCTACAAGGGGTGATCACCTGGGCATGAACGGAGTGTCCCCCCTCTTCAGTAGTGTGCCCGCAGCCAGCCACAGTCTCGAAGAAAGACAACCCGGAAATGTTAAGCTTTGTTTCGGGGGCTCTCCGTTCATGATCACCCCTCGTAGCTCTTAACCCGCTGTAGATATTTTAACGTTCTCGCGAAGGACCTTTCGGGAGCGTCGATAAGCTAAGCGAGCAGCTCTGATTGGCGCGATAAGTTTGAGTCTAAGTCAACAGGTTAAGGGGAAACCTACGCGTCCTGGCGTCGACTTCGTACATCAATTGCCCTCGCCCTTATTTCATCGCGATCACACCCTTGTTTACCTACATAGACCTCGCCGCAAGCGCGCGAGCTCCAGCTGAGTTGGTACAGATGCACGGCAAGGCCGCCGCTGCCAGCTAAGCCCCCGAATCTCCACGATCCAAAAGAGGCCGACGCCAAAAACTTGTGGCTGCGCGGATTTGAATCTCGACCACCAAAACGGGGATCCGAATCCATGTACAAGTCATCGACTAGGACTATACAGGTATAGTACTCGCTTTCGCCCTGCATATCAAGGTCTAAACGGAGCGGCGATGCATCCAAGCTTTCCCGTCGCCGTCACAAATGCTCACTAAAACCCCACTATTGGCACGGAGACACCATCTGGCCGCTCCAACTAGGACTGCGCGGCTTCGATAAGGCGGTATGGCTGGACATGTCCGGATGTCGTGGCGCCTTTTGCGGGCTTGCAATTCGTCGGCGATGGCGACGCACGTCTGAGCCAAAATATACCGCCCTGCCCTCAGCTTCCATGCAGCGGCCGGAGCGATAACGACGCAAGCGATTGACTCAAACCAGACCGCAGTTTAGATGTCCATCATCACACTACTATGCTAAGAGCCCTACGCTTTTCTTTGTCCAAATATCTCGTTTCCTTGAGTACTTTCCTTAAGCCTCGCTCCCTGTGATCATCATTCAAGCAAACTGAATTCGCTACATCGCCGGCGAGGCCTTTGCAACTCGACAATCCCCACACACCAATCCTATCTTCTGTCCGCACAACAATCCTCTCGTCGAACTACATCATGCCTCGAGGAGGTCACAGGGTGAAGCCTGCGAAGGTGACGCCGGTCGACGCCTCTGCTCCTTCCACAGCTACGAAGCCAACAAAAACAAGTTCAGATTGGAGGGCTGGCAAACTAACGGCAACTTTCCTGTCTCGAAATTCGTCCAAAACAAAACTAGCCAGCCCCGTGCCTGATCAGCCTCCCCCGGTGCCGGAGTTACCTCGTCAACAGGATGGGACCGCGGATTCCCAAACGAGGAAGCCTGAAATCCTCGTGGACTCTACCCGTATCCGCACGGACTTGGAGCGTGACGAAGGGCGTGATGCAACATTAAGCAACTTGTCCAATGAGCTAGAGCTTTCTGTGCGGCCAACGCTTAGTCGAACCTCATCGACACAGTCCATTGGAATTGAAGGCACAGATGAAGGAGCCTTGGATACATTAGCAGACCTCACTATCGAAGAGACTCAGTCCAGTGCCTCCTCGCTATACTCCAGAGACTCGTCGTCAATATACTCCGGAGATTCCGCATCGATATACTCGAGTGCCTCATCAATATACTCCAGCGCCTCATCGATATACTCCAGTGCGGCGTCAACATACAGCTTCGACGAATACGATCGATACACTAGGAATGGATCCACGGAGCGGATTGCAGAAGAGGGCGAGGACACCCTCGACTCCCGCCTACCGGTCAGACCGCAATATCAACAGCGCGCACGTACCGCTCCGGTGAGGCGACCAGAGCCTCAAGACGAGGCATCCCGAGAGCGATCCTCTTTAGCGAAGAAGGCCGCCCTATTCAAAAACTCTCGATTGCCACCGCGACTGCCGTCGTTCAGCACTTCCCTTCCAACGTGGTCTATGGTTTGTCGTGCTGCAAAAGCATCGCACGATTGCTACGACTCGCAAACACTCACTCGCCGGGGAACATACACCCCCGCAGATACGTCCAAAGACATCAAAGCAATGATCGTAGACGACCAGCTCATCGATGACTCGCGACTCGTCATTGTCTCCATACGCGGTACTCAGTTTCGGTGTCTCTCAGATTGGGCCGTCAACAAGGCCGCAAATGCCGCAAAGCCTGTTGGATTTTTGGACGACGAAGAAAATGCATGCCACGCGGGATTCCTTCAAGTCACCAAGGCAATGGTGGCCCAAGTCGCAGCACAGCTACAACAGCACCCTGCTTCCTCGGAAAGGCCTTCCCTTCTATTCACCGGCCACTCCGCAGGAGGCGCAGTAGCCGCAATGCTGTACAGCCACATGCTCTCGACCTCCGTCAACTCAGAATTGACGGCACTCGCAAGCCAGTTCCCCAGCATCAACTGCGTAACCTTCGGCGCTCCCCCTCTCTCGCTAACGCCATTGCCGACTCGCGATCACGGATGTGGTGTTTTCCTCTCTTTTGCAAACGAAGGCGACCCGGTCCTGCGGCTCAGTAACGCCGCCTACGTGAAGTCCCTCGCGAAACTGTTGACCGCGTCACCACCTTCATCTGTCGTAAGCGCGACGGCGGCGCCGCCTGTCAAAGTCGTCCGCCGCTCCCGGGGCACGGCAGTAGTGTCCCGACAGGTGGGTCCTGTTGCGCCGCCGACTCCGTGGGAGGAGCTTCCGCTGTGGCCGACACCGCCTGCGCCGCTGACGAACGCTGGTGATGTTGTCCTTCTCCGCGACGAAGGGCACGGCCGTGCGGCTGCATCGCGGGTGACGCCTGAAGAGCTCAGGGATGTGATATTTGCCGACCTCGCGCAACATACCATCGAGATGTATATACGGCGGGTCAAGGAGGTGGCTCTTACTGCTATGATGGGAAGGATGTAAATTAGACGTCCGGGATGACCCTCAAGCACAAGCGTGGTAGAATGTTGTTCTCTTTAAGCGTATTTAGCTTCTCTGTATAAATAATCTTCCAAATTGTTCATATGGTTCTCATACCTCTTAGATCTATCAGTTAATCAATCAGACTTCAACCAATATATAATTATGAGCCCAGCTAGCCCGAGTCGTAAACCAGAAGGGATGCCGTACCAATCGCGTTTGACCTTGACCTATCCAGGGCACATTATCATGCTTGTGGTAGCAACCGTCTCATTTTCCAACATCAGAGTGGTGTAGAGCTGATAGATTCTCCAAGAAGACAATGAAAGAAGAAGGCATCAGACTTAAAGTCTCGACTACCCTGGTCCAATACTTCTGGGACATCACCGTCCAGGTCTAATCGTGGGTTTTTAGGTAGGAAGCTTCAAACTCTAGGCAATGAGGCGGCCTTCGCAAATGATCGTCCAGTCGCCGGCGCTTCAAGGGCGGTGTCAAGTCTTCGGAATAGTGAGGTGCACGGGCTGTTATATTCCCCTTCGTTTGGTATTCATAGTTGCACCGCAATTCATCCGAATGCATAGAGTGAACATCGTTGTTCGAGCAGTGTATCTCCGGCAATAGCGCCTTGAGCCCCATGGCCTGATCAGCCGTGGAAATGACGTCGAAAAATTGGGCCAACCCGCCAAAGTCCGGGACCCAGGATATTGTTGAGGGTAAATATGGGATAAAGACATCTATCAACTGGTACCAGTTTTCCTGTCTCTCGGGCGTGACGGCCGCGCTGCGCAGGAATGAGAAGAAAGCCTCGACTGGTGATGTTCCCGACCCAGGATCGCTCGATACCAGATTGCAGCCGGATTCGATAAGCAGGCGAACCATTTCGGGAGAGCCAAGAATTTGCGCATTTCTCTCTTCTCTCGAGTCGTACCCGATTTCGTTCGGAAAAAGCGCCGTGTAGAGAAGCTTCCTGCCATGTTCTGGGGTTGGCGTCAACGCGTGTGGATTCCGCTGCAGTTTGTCGCGTAGGTAATCGTGGAGGCCTTTTTGAACGAAGTGTCTCTGAAGGTGAAGATCGCACTCTGAATTTGCAGCCTCAGATGGATCTGCGTGGACTTCTCGTACTAGTTTGGAAAATGTATCTAAGATCGCACGTTGACAATCTATCCTCACGTTCGGGGCGTAGAACGTGATATTATGAAGAGTCCCCTCAAAGTCGTGAAAACCACCCTGGAGTGATCGGATCTGAATTAGATACCCTTTGCAAATAGCTTCGTTGGCATCAAAAGGTGTTTCAAGTCGGTCATGAAGACGCTGTTGCACTTCCCTTATTCTGAGAAAGTCTCGAGCGGTCCTGTGAAGAAAGTTGACGGTAATCCTTCCCCAATAGGATCGGTTGTCACCGTAAGGGATTCGTTGAGGTTTGCAGACTTCAAGCAAGCCCTTGCATCTGGCATCAAGCCGTTTCTCCAGATCTTTGAGCGCATCTTCCACCGCCGGTGGTGGAAGATGGGGGATTAGTCCACTGACTGCATGATCTGGATTCTCTTCGTCAAGAACTGAGAACACTTGCAGAGGCAATGGCTCCTGAGCCGTAAGCGCCATTTCAAAAGCCTGAGTTGTTCCCTCCCAGTAGACGTCCTCGACTTGGTTGAGAATGTGTCGAAAGAACTTGTCGAGATCGCCGGGCAGTTTGCGAAGGCGCTTGCGGAGCGTCGCTATATTATCAGCATTGAGTAGACCTTGCTTGAGTGACCGTACGACAAGAACCACCCAAAGAAAGACGCCGTCAGCCTTATCGACAATCTCCTCCACTAGGTCTTGGGAACGTGGATCCCGGACTTTGAGCTTAGCAAATCGAGCGTCTTGATTTATGCTGTCACGAACATAGCATCGAATGTCATCCCTGGTAAGATCTTGAACCCTCAGCTTGCGGGTAAGGTGTTCGAATGCGTTCTCGAAAACGTTCCATGGCCGGCTTGATAAGCAGACTTTGATGTTAGGCGATTTCGTGAGACAAATCAAGAAATCCACAAGCTCCATATGATCCCCCTCGTATTCGTCAAGTCCGTCGACGAAAACACAAAGCTTGAAACGAAGTGCAGTTTGTTTGGAGAGAAGCACTAATGCACTGAAGAGATTCTAGCGACTCCATCCCTCCAAAGAGTGAGCGTCATGGGCATGATAATCATTGTCTTTCCATCTTTCTGGCAGCATGTGTTCTGTCAGTGAAGGGCATTGCCTTAATAAATCAAAAATCAATGATTGCAGGAGACCTTTCAATGACTTCTGCATCTCGGTTCCGGCATTCCAGAAGAAATAGCGTCCTATGATCAGGGTATCCCGGCCTGCCCAAAGTTTGAGAGCGGCCTGTGTCCGAGAGTGGTTACATAGATACTTCATCAAAGTCAACTTGCCGCTACCAGGCTTGCCGGAGATGTAGTAGATCCCACTCTCCGATGTTAGCCAGTCAACGTATTTCAGATTGGAGGAAGGCTCAAATGTCCACTAAAACGTCTTCGCGTGGGCTTCATCAATGGTGTGTTCTCGCATCCGCATAGTGGTGTACCACAAACTGCCAACAATATGTTGCTGTTTAGAAATACGGGTTCCTGCATTGACGATGGAACGTAGTGATTGGATGATGTCTAAAGGAACCGTGCAGGTGTCACCTTCGGGGGTTGACAAAGTCTGCGCCTGGGTTGGTACAGCTGGCTCCCCAAGCATAGTCTTACTATTGGCTTCCTCAGACTTGATTTTTATGTCATCCATCATGGATTGAAGCTGATTAAGCTGGTCGGCGGTATGCAAATTCAAGCGAGAGCTAGTAGAAGCCAAAGTCTTCATCTCCTGCAATACACTTGACTGTGAATCACTTAAGGTTCATTAGTACGTATATTGACGTATCTAGCAAGATTATCACGTACCTGACCATACGGACGAGATGAATAGTTAGTAGGCCCCGATATGAGTCTAGTCTACGCTGCATCTCTCCGATCTTCTCCTTCTTCCCCAATGTTTTGACTGCTTGGCGGAAGCTCTCCCATTTGCGGGATTTGCCCGTCCCTCTGAGGCCATTGAGAAGAGTGATGAGCTTTCCAGCCTCATCCTGGCACGACTGGGCGAGGCTGACGACGGCTGGGTCGGATGGTGACGTCGAGCCGTGCACAACTAATCCACTAACGAATCGATTCAAGTCCTGTGTGATTGACAAAATACTGTCGGAATTGTCGGACGCCCCTGACGAAGAGGCATATATGGCACGGCTTTCGCTGGTGAGTTTGACGATGTACTCAATGAACTGGGCGATATTGGCCGCGAGGCCGATGGCTGCAAAGGCGTCGACCACCATGATGGTATTCCACTTCGATCAGCGGAAGGAGGGGGAGGTTTAGGGACTTTAAAGAGCCAGCAGACGTCGACGCGGCTGAGACTAAACGCCATTGAAGCTCAAATGAGGCTGTGCGGGGATGCGACGGGCGATGTTGGCGAGGCTGAGCCGATAAGGCATCCCTCGAGGCTGTCTGGTTGCTTGCATATGGTGCTCTCGCTATCACCACGTGGCTCCTTAGAGCATGCTGCTGGGTTTTTTCTGCTCGAAGCTCTTGCCACAATACGCCTGAGGTATTCGCCTAAGCTATTCTTGGCAGGCACTCATCGCTATCTCGGCCCTGCAGGCAACTGGGAGAGATTCGAAGGTCATCGGCAGAAATGAAGAGATAACGGGTACCTTTTGATGCTATGAAAGCTTGGAGGTACATACATCGAGTACATGCATTGGTCTTGGAAGAAGTCCTGGAGCAGCCTAATAGATTAAGCGCTGTTGGCGTTCTAAAGAAGGAACTCGATTCCGTCAAAGCAAACCTAGTACAGCGGAAGGCGAGGCGGGTGACGATGATCCGACACATGCTCGGAGAAGTGAGGATGATATGGTCGCATTTTAAGGTTATCCCTTCCTTTCCCCAAAGCACCCCGCGTCCTTTACCTAAGCGATCTCAATACTCAGCCCTTCCAGTGAGCGGCAGTCAGATGGAAAAGCAATCAAGACCAGATGTGGGGCCAAAGGCCGTTGTATTGATGATGGCGAGGAAGCTAGCTAATGAGAGCATGAGGAAGGATATACACCAGATGCTGAGTAAGCTTGTTAGAGAGGAAGGGGCCCGACACCATCGAGCTAGTCCTGTGTTCTAGAGGTCCTGTGTTCTAGCGTGACGTCGAAGCAAACGCAAAGAACGAGTACGATGAGCAATAAAGTTAAAAGGTTGAAGCGAAATGTCTTCCACACACCACCAATCAACGCGTCTGTTCTCGCGAGCGGTTGACGCAACGGAAACAAACCGCGCCAGCATGCTTACCGTGCTGTCCACCTCGGCGATTTTGTCCATCCAGAGCAGAGTGTCCAACAAGCCGAGCGCATGCAGGATGCATCATGCATGAACGCCTGCGAAGTGTTGGTTATGTTTATGCGGTCAGCAATACGAGTTCTTCGATATTAGCACTACCACTCGTCAGACTTTTCTCTATCACTTCACACTCCCAGAACATCACTCGCAACACCACTCGCACAGGAAATTTTAAAGGCATAAAATCGATTCGATACACGATCCGAATCTCATTAAACAGACTCCCAATTAAACCAGACCTAGCAGTGCAAGCCAATCGATCCAAACCAACAAAAAGCTAGCTATTGCCAACGCTTTGCCGGTCGAACCAAAAAGAGCGAAGCACCGATTTTTTGATATCTTTGAAACAAAACCCAAATCATCCCCACAAGCCCTCAAGATCCGATGCGGTGGTGCATGAAAAGTGGCTTTTCGTACTTGACTTGACCGATACCGTAATTACACTTCGCAGATGCAGACATGACACAGTGAACCCCCAAAATGGAACGCAGAACTGAAACGAGATGATGCTACGCTTATAGCACCATGACGAGACCAGCGATCGCACCAGCCAGGCCGAGGCTGGCCTTGACGTGGCCGGCGGCGCCCGTGCCGACAGGCACGGATGCCGAGGTGCCTGAGGGCGCGGAGCCAGTGGTGTAGGTCAGGAGCGAGCTAGGGACAGTCATGGACTTGGAGGGGTAGATTATGCTGCTGTTGTGGTGGGGCGCGCCAGTTGAGGCAACGAAGGTGGAGTAGGCAGTGCCGGTACCGGTGATGTACGCGCTGGTGGAGTTGGCGCTGTAGATGGGCGTCACGACAGCCTTGGAGGTGCTGCAGGGGGTGGACGCGGCGGAGACAATGGCGCTGCTGGAGGACGGGTACGCGGACTTGGACTCAGACGAGGTCTTGGGGGCGACGGCGGAAGAGCTGCTGCTGGACTTGGAGTAGCTGGGGTTGGAGATGCCGAACTGGCTCGTGTCTGGGGTCGTTAGGTCTGAGGTTCAGGAATTGACAGGTGCGCTAGTCTTACATTGGTACTCGCCATCAGCGTCAACGATCAGCTGGATACCGTAGTGGGTGGTGTCCGGCTCGAGGGTGGCAGCGGGAGTCCATTCGAAGGAGCCGGTGTTGGGGGTGTCCTCAACGATGGTGGAGAGGTACTTGATGTTGGTAGACGGGCCACGGAGCAAGATCAGAGTGACGGTCTTCTGCTCGGGCTTGGTGACGTCCCAGGTGATCTTGTAGGGAGTTCCGACGGGGACGATCTGTAGAATGTTAGTCCAGGCCCTTTATTCACCCGCGCATCCAAAGACGAGCTTTGCGCATTGTTCTGTTGCTCATGCGCATATCTGCTTTGAACTGAAATGTACTCACTTCGGCGAGGCCCGGGGTGCGGACGGCGTACCCAGTGCTCTGGAAGACGGGGGTGGTGTAGGCCGAGGCCATGGCAGCGAGGCCGGCGAAAGCAGCGAGGACTGATCGGGCGTACATGTTGACTGTGTGTTGGTTGGTGTGGGGTGGATATTAGACGATTAGGGTGCAAAAGAGCGTGTTTGGGATGGTACTCGAAAGAGTGTGGGTGGTGGTAGTTATATTAATGAATGACTGCGCACAAGGCTGCTGAAAAGAGAGGCTGAAGCTGGGCTTCGGGGAATGATCACAAGGCAGAAGAGTGGTGTGGGTGAGAGAAAGAAAGCAGCAAGGAACGAAAGAGGCAGAGCAGTTAAGAAGACGTCGGGGGATTAGACGCATGCACGGGCCGCCTCGTTCCAGGCTAGCTCCTCCTGGGCGTGCTTTTTGGCGGCCTCGCCAATTGCAGACTTGACACGGGATGTGCAGCAGCGGTTCCTGCAGTAGCGCCAGCACGCCGTCCAGTCGCCGGGCCGTGTTTATATTACACTAGCCTGCATCTTCCTTAGGCAGCCTCTTCCCCCGTCAGCGCGAGCCCCTACCAAGGCCTCCAAATGAGCCCGTCTCGTAAAAAGGCTTGGTCTGGCGCCCTACTCGCCCGTCTGCTTCAGCCCCTCGAGCCAGTCTCCCCAGCCAATCTCCAGGAATAGTCGGCTCTACCAGGAAGGAGGAGGGCGCAGCGCCAGCAGCGAGGAAGAGACGTCAGTTGCCCTTCATCGGCGACTCTCCCGGGCTCGGGCTGCTGCTTCGGCTCAGCTGGCTCGTCGACACTTCTCGGCTGTTTGTCAGACGGCTGCTCTGCCTGCCCGAGTCTGTGCCACTCCAGCTTGAGCAGTGGTTCGGGCGGTAAGACATCATGTGACTTGCGCGGGATGGTATTAAGGGGTCACCGGCCTCAGTTAGCTCCCCAGGGGATGGGCCGTGATTCGTGTGTGCCGCCGGTAGGATTCTGGAAGGCTAACTTTCGTTCTCGCGTCATCCTGGCTGTCATCATTCAGGAACACGTTCCTACCATTTGCTCCCGCTGACGTAAATGTCAGAATTACAAGGCGATGCAAACAATCTATAAGAGAAAGGGCGGCAAGACAGATTTGGATCTAATAGCCCTGTGGCCCATCGAGAGACGCCACAGTGACGCCTCATCTCGACTCAGAACGTCACTGAGCCACAGGTAACGTTACATAATGGCCGGAACGCCTAGACGACACCAGACGATCGCAATCCACCTCCCGCAACCGTCCAAGATCAGTGCGAGGGCGAGAGCGCGGGACAAACGTCGCTTAGCGTACCTCCTACAGAGCTCCGGTGAAGCTCGATGGTGCCATCGCCCCCATTGGTGGCATATGCCAACAGGACTAGGTTGCTTGCAAACTTCCCAGGGTGAAACCAAACCAACACGCGCCAGCAATATTGAGTGCGCAAGGTATGTAGATGGGCAGCTTAACGAACACAATCCTTTTCTTGGTCCCCTTCTCTATTCCGTTCCCTATTCTGAGTTCATTAGCTGGAGGACCGACATGTGTACCCCAGGGCTGGAAGACGGCAGCCTGGAGACAGGTCCATAGGGCTGTGTCCATGTGGTCAAGCTGAACCCTTGTTTGCAGGATGCATATATTGGAATGCACCTTATTACAGGAATGCTCCTTGGCTACAATGATTCGATTGAAGACTCACCGGTGACACCTTCTCGCGATTACAGGTCGTATGGTGGAACAGAAGCCTGTCTCTGTCATGGCTCGGCTCATCCGGCGTTACTCCAATGTGCAAGGCGCGAGGCATGCGGACACCTGCATGAAGTAGCCACGAGCTGATCGCCTGAGGTTGGCTTGTATCGTTGAAGTGACCGAGGGAAAATTCGCTCATGTTCATAACGTTACGATCAATTCCGCCATTCACACCTCGTGATAGAAGTCGTCTCTTCAGCTCCTATGTACGAAAATGCTAGTTTACTCATGATGTAAACGAGACAACGCCTGTGATCTAATTTGGAATCATGCGAACCGTACAGCACTTTGCGCCGAAACTTCGATATCTATCTTCCCTCTTATCTCCAACCTTTTCATTCATCTTCATCCGAATCTTCTTCTTCGTCCGAGTCCTCATAATCACTATCTAAATACTTAGCAAACGCCTTATATGTAATCTTCTCACGAAAAGCTTTGCGGACGCGCAGTGTTATCCTCGCCTCTGTCGACAACTTGATCAAAGTTGGGTCCTGTATTTCCTTGCGAATAGCGCGTTCTTGCTCACTATCCCCTAGATGAGGACGAGGAATATACGGAAGGATACAGTCCCGACTGAAGTTGTATAAGTCCTCGACCTCCTCGATCGCGAGGTCTTGCTTGTCGCGAGCAACAACCAAGAAGCTGCCTTTTCCTCGGAACCGCGGCTCGCCCCAAAGGCATGCCCATCCTTCGTCCTCTGGTTCCTTGGGTTGCAGTCCCACAAACAAGGCGTCGATGACGGCGTTCTCTCGCAACGCTTCCGTGCCCTTCCACGCAGCATCAGGCGGGTAAGGCTTCGCACCCAGGCTCCGCACCACCCCCACACCCCCGTCCTCTAAGCAGTCCGTCACATCAGACGGATCATCGCTCTCGACATTGAACAACGGATGCCTCCGCGACACATCCACAACCTCAAACTGCGCCCGTCCACAGACCTCCCGATCACCTCGACAATTCACCCGCACGCCCTTCACCTTCCCCGTCGCCGACGCGAACATACTGCGTGCAACCGGCGGGCCGCCATCCGTCTCCCTATTCGACACACTCCCATGGCCCGGCAGATAGAACGCATAGTAGTCCACCACATCGCGGAAGTCGACGAGCGTAATGTGCTGGTAATGCGGCGGGTCGTAGGGCGGCGTCCCCGCCTTCGCCATGGCGATATGCGGCCCGTACCACGGCTCCCAGCCACTGCCGCCGACCATCGCGATACTGGCGTTTTCTGGTATCTCGACGGGGACGTCGCGGTATGTTAGTTCGATCGCATGGGCGTTGCGACCCGCTCGGAGGCGGTTGCCGTAGACCATGGTAGTGCCCCGACCGAGGGAGTTTGACTCGCTTGGAATAATTTTAAGCAGGTCATCATAGAGCGGCCTGTCGTAGCCCGTCTGCGTGGCGCTGCCGGGGGTTATTTCAACCCATGTGAGGCGGGGCCCGCCGGATTGGAAGGCGGTTGGGAAGAAGATGGCGCGGCGGAAGTTGGGGCCGGGGGGAGTGAGGAATTTGGAGAAGAAGCGGCAGAGTTTGCGGTGGATGAACCAGTCGGCTTGCTGGCATTCGGTTGAGCAGTAGGCGGTTGATTTGCAGCGGCCGCAGAGGTTAGCGTTTGGGGCGTTGCAGATTGTGCATGGTTGGAGCGGCATGGTGTTTGGTTGGATAAAGTGCAATTGAGGACAGCTGGAGGATTTGAATTGTACGATAGGACGGAACCTCACGATACGAAGTAGTGTCAATTACGTTCATTGGGTTGAGGTGGGACGCGTTTACGCGTCTCGCGTAGAAATTAAGTGGTGCTTCCTAGGTCACAGCCTGCGTATTTCCTATCACACGCAAAGTGGAGCTTAATCTACCAGCCACCTATTTCAATGCACAACTATGTCACCTATCCTGTTTCGTGCCCTCTATATACAGAAACCAGCAATCCAAACTACCTCTTCGGACACCGTCATGCTTCCCATCGACAAAAACCCCAAGCCCAAATCCTCCCGCCCCCTCCTCTCTAAATCCCCCCTGCACAAACCCACCACCCCACTCTCGTCAACTTCGTCCACGCAATCCGCAACTGTGCAGAGCGACCTGCCCGTTGTCTCCTCACCTAACAAGCGAAAGTTCAAAGGTGAGTCCAGAAAAACTTATATTGGTCGAAATGGTCTTTGATGATAGTGCAGTGACGGAGTTCAATCCATACGCGATGCCGTCGCCGTTATTAGACCCGAAGTATATGGAGCAGAGGATCAAAGCATTCAAGCCTGCGCAGGGGAGTGGGAACTAGTGAAACGGATGAAGAAATGGGCACCTGGGTCTTCATGGGGAGGTGGGGTGGTGCTTTGGAAGTTGAAGAGATTTGTGGATTATTAATGATGAAGGGGGATGTGTAGTTCTCTGGTTTCCAATGGGCTCTAATTTCTTTGCTGTTGAAAGATTAAGGGGTTTGCCATCCTTAGATGTCTTTGAGTCTGCGCAGACGGCTTTAATGCAGTGCCTGGAAGTGGCAGAGTGAGATGATATGCGATGACTTCAAGCGCATCTATCTGCGATACGCAATGTGCGGTATTGCATTGGCAAAGAAATACATTCTGGGGATCCTCTACCTGGTCTCTCGCGCGGAGGAGTTTGGTCTTTCTATGTGCTGCTGGTTAGTATGTGTAGAGCTTCTTCTAATAAAGAGTTACCACTTCGGCATTAGCATGAGAAACAAAACTACAGTGTCTTGCCAGCAGTTTTGTGTACACTAAACAGCTTATCACTGCTTCCACACTTCAAGAGGATTACACAAATCTGGAGAAAGATGAGCACTTTCTAGTGTATTAACCCTCCTAGTCTCTAGACTACCCGTCTATCACCGAATCTTAGTCTAGCTCCAAATTCTACTCGACCTCTTCCCACGCTTGTATCCATACCCATACCCACACCCCTTTTTGAGCAAGAACCCAGCGGTATCATGACTGTCCACATGCGCCACGACCCCGCCCCCAAAGCAGCCCAGCTTCGTATCTGTCCAGATATCCACCACCTCATACATCTCACCCGCTGTCACGCCTGGAATCTCCGTGAAGTTCGCGAACTTCTCTACGGTCTCTCCAGCTGGATTGAACAAGAGGACCAAGACGCCTGCCTGGCTATCCCCCGCCCAGAACTCCGCAGGCCACGTCGCATTGAAGGTCCAGTCCGGGTTCGTGCCCCACTTGTATGGCATAGCTGGCTTGCCGACGACGGCGTCCTGGTTGAAGGCGAGAAGGTGCTTGTTCTTCAGGATTGCAACATTGGCGTCGGAGAGCTTGTCGAGGGCGGTGCCAATGAGGAGAGGGGACTTCATGGCGGCCCAGAGAGCGAAGTGGGAGCGGGTTTCGGCGGGCGTGAGATCGCCGTTGCCGACTTCCAGCATGTCCGGGTCGGCGTGGCCCCAAAAGTCGACGTAGTTGAGGTAGAAGGAGTTCTCGTTGAGAATTTCGACAATGCGGCTCCAGCTGGGGGAGATGTCGCCGGACATGCGCCAGGAGGCGGCGGTGTCGTTGCCCCATTGTTGTCTGCGGGTGCCAGTATGCGTTAGTGCGTATTGATAAATGGGACTAGGTATATATTGTAAGGTCACTTACGGATTAGCCTCGCCCCACTCGCAAAGACTGTAGAGAATCGTGCGGTTTTGCTTTTTCAGCGCATCGCCCATGATGCGGAATCTTTCGGCGGTGTTGGACTTGTGGAAGTCGTACCCGTCAGGGCATAGGCCGGTTTTGTCGGTGCCTAAGAGGGGTTAGCAGGTGCTTTGATTTAGTGTATTCATTTGCCATCGGTCTCTGTAGACCTAACCTCCATAGATTAAACTCTCGCGACAAGGTTTGAAGCTTTCAATCGAACGGAAGGTCATCATTTGTAGCACCGATAGATATGCTGTTCCACCTCGGATAGGAGTACACGAACGCATATAGGATCTAGTGCTCGCGATTTTGAAAGAGGCTTCAGAACAGCACAGGCAGTGAATTCCGAAAGACGACAGATATATGGAGCACACTATACGCACATGTTCCGTTTTTGATTGGCCGAAAATGGCTCGCCCAAGAATCGGGCACACAAGCGTCGCATTCGTCGGCCCATTCGGCAGGGACGTTGCAGTTGTCGTATTTCAGGTAGTCGATTCCCCAGTCGGCGAAAGTAGTTGCGTCGATTAATTCGTTGCCGATACTAGCAACGTAGCCAGCACACGTCTTGGTGCCGGCGCTGCTGTAGATGCCAATTTTCAAGCCCAGGGCGTGGATTTTGTCGGACGTGCCTTTGATGCCATCTGGGAACTTGTCGGGGTCTGGGATCATGCGTCCAGTCGTTTCGTTTCGCTTGTCTTTGACTTGCCAGCAGTCGTCAATGTTGACGTAGTTGTAGCCGACGTCCTTGAGGCCGAGATCGACCAACTTGTTTGCCGCGACAAGGAATTTGGTCTCATTGATGTCGCAGTTAAACGCATTCCAAGAGTTCCAGCCCAGTGCTGGTAGTTTGCCAACATCGAGAGGGCGGACAAGAGCCGTAATCGGACTCGGTGACAACGCAGACAGTAATAGAACAAATAGGGAGATCATCTTCATGGTCAGCTTTTCAAAAAGACATGCAGAAGCTTGAAGGAAAGGGAGCTGGAGACACGAGGTTGGTTCTATATGTGGCCTTAATATGGCGGTGGCAGCCAAGCTGGCAACCACGGATGCATTTCTAGGTGAACCGAGGATAGCCTGCGCCGTGACAACACTTGGTGCCATTTTGCAGTCGTAATGGCGATACTAGCCCCGCTGATAGATGTGGTGAATCCTACTTTGGTGCATGTCAATTCCCGCGCTTGCATGGTAGAGAGGTGGCAGAACAGGATTCAGAGGAGTATAGGCAAGCTAGATGCACATGACAGCCCAGTCCCTACACCACCATTCCCCTGTGTGAACTGTTTCAACAAGGACTACCTACGGAATAACTTCTATCTTCAGGCGGTTATATGGCGATTTAAGAGAATGTTGTAGGCTCTCCCTGGTCAGCGAATAGATTGAACAGCGAAGCGTTGCGTCATGGGTCGGACGACTTAAGGAATGTGGGGTGTGGTCTAAACAGTAATTCGAGTGGAGAAAAGACAGAAAGAGGTGATACAGCAGAGCTTTCAACGGTTTTCTAGAAGTCGGGTGGTGGTGAGTGGCTGTGAGGCGGCGATGGATGCATGCTGCAAGGCACGCGGCGCAGACGGCTGACCAGCAAGCGGGGAAGTCAGAGTGCGCATAACGGCCCGAGCTGTAAGCGGAGTGATGAGCGCCAAAGAAGAGTATCGTGGTGGCAGCAGTCGGTGCATGTGAGGCACGAGGGGCATTTTCATCTAAGAAATTCGGCATGGTGTGAAGGTTAGACGGGAGAAGGAGCGAAAGCAGGACATAGGGAGCATGTGAGCCTGGTCTTGGCACGTACTTAGCCACCTACCTACAACGTTCGAGGGCACCATCTGACAAAAGCAGACAGTTCGATCTAGAGAATAGTTCGTAGCGAGTTGCATATGCGTTCTCCAAATGATAGAAAAGGAGTATGGCAGTTCACAGAGTGTGTCAGGCTAACGCACGGGACGAGCGCCTTCTCTCAACGTTCACAGACGAGTCCCCAAGTCGTCTAGGCAATCTTCACACTGACCTGCGATAATTTGGCTCCGCATGCCTGATTTGATAGATCCTCAGATTCAAAAAGGAGTCACCGTTCACATGCGGCATTAAACACTTTACATTCCCTAGAAAGTAGTAGCATGTATACCACGTCATGGATTAGCTACTAGATAGAGTCAGAAGAGAACGGTGAGAAACCCGCCAATAAGTGGCGGATGGTTAGGGGGAACTAGGCGGCTCTCTAGATCGGGCTGGCCCCCGTGACTGCGTGTCAGTGAACGCGGTGAATCATTTTCACGTCACGTCCGTGTAGCTCTGATGTCAACATACAGAATGCACTAATGCGGCGCTATTTGTCTGCGTACAGTTCAATCATCCAAAGGTACCGTCATGCTACTCATGGATCTTGGCTCTGAAAGCCAATGCGGGAAGAGTCTACGAATGATACAAACAAATACGCCAGAGACTGAGAGGCTATATTTGCGATATCTCTATAGCGAGCTAGACATCATTTTAAGTAACCAAAACACTCCTCTTACTCCGCGGGCGTTCTCCGTAGCGCTCACCGCCCTTAGTTCCACGCCGGGCCAGGGTTCCTGGATTTGTGGTGGATCTGGGTTAATTTAGGCTCATGGGTAGATCGAGATCGACTCCAGATCCGCGATTATACTTCGTGGACTTCCCGTCTGGCATCAATTCATAGCCTACCAACGCAGCCATCGATGTTAATATGCGCACAGGTAGCTGTAGTAACCCTGTCGATTGGAACGTGGGCGCTTGTCCACGACGTCGACTCTCTTAAAATTTCCTTTGGAAGCGCTCCGGTACGCTAGGATTGGCAAATAGTGTGATGCGGTGTGCAGCGATGTAGTGGCCTGGGTGCATGTATGACGAGCCGATGAGAGTCTTCATCTTTTGCCGGCTGCTTTACAGACAGGATGACTCTTTTCCGGCATCGAAAATACCTGCGAAGATGGTATAAAGACTCCAGAGAAGTACACATTAGAATCTCATCTCATCCAAATTCAATCCACTTCGCACACTGAACCCCAAGCCTTTCAAAACCTTCCAATTCATCAAACTTTTCAATCATTATGTCCAACCTTGGAAACGTTGCGGGTGGCCACAAGGCTAACCTCAACAACCCCAGTGAGCAGCTCTTTCATTCTTCCCTTTCATGCGATAATCATGAACCTGATTGTGTATCTAGACACCTCTGAGGAGTCCAAGCAACACTCCCGCGAAGTTCTCGAACAGGAGTTGGACGGTGGAAACGTTGGGTCCAGGGCCGACGCGGATGAGAACAAGAACCCAAACAACGTGTAGGTTCCAATCATTCCTGACGCTTCTAGAATTGGATTACTAATTCTTTTCGGCAGTGCGGGTGGTTTGAAGGCGACGCTGAAGAACCCTAATGTGTCCCAAGAGGCCAAGGATAGTGCTAAGGAGCGCTTGGAGGGAATGAACTGAAGTGGTCGTTGCCCATCGGCCTTAACCGACATAAAATTTTTGTAGGCGTGATGATCTTTGGGATCCAATATAGCACCTTCGTTATCGAACAGTACCTACTCTTGATGCTTTTCCCCCTGTTTCTTGGAAGGATTATTGTACTCGTGATTTTGTCATTCCTCATCACACGGTCCCCAAACGCCATGAAGTGACCAATCGCTCATATCTCAGCATGCATACTCTCACTCCTTTGCTTTTTTGTCTCTCTCTAAGACTCCCACTACAACGTCCACACATCGTCTAAAGCCCTCCATCTCCTCCTCAACTGTTCCTCCCATCCCCGCCCCAGCAAAACTAATTGAGTTGCCCACATACACCGGCTTGCCCAGTTTTTTCGCCAATAGCCTCGCCAATCTCGTGGCAAAATCTAATGTGGAGCCTTGGGTGTATAACGGTGTACTTAGTGGTTGTCCTCCGGTTCGCTATTCACAGTTGATCTCGTATTAGTAAATGATTCGAAAATAGGAGCGTGTTATAGTGAGACCGGCCGGGGTCATAACTCACGTTCGGCATCGCATATACGAAGCTCCCTAGTGAGGACAACGTGGACGTAGACTCCACAGAGGTTGTGAGGAAGAGGAGCACAGAGGTAGTGTGGTTGGTTAAGCGGAGGTGTATGTGGGATTGCGGGGCGCGGGGGAGGGGAAATGAGAGTTCGTGGGTCGCAGGAGTGGCTGATGGAGCGGTGGATCCGCTTTGGAGGGTCGATGCCATGATTATGGGGTGTAGATAGTGATGGAGTGGAGATGAAGGTAGGATGGTATACCTACACATAAATAAAACACTCGCTTACTAACACTCCGATTGGGGATTAAAGTGTTTTCTACGCGACAACGCGCTAGATCGCGTCCCAGCCCTAGTTCGTTTTCATCCCACCTCCTCACCTCCTGTTACGACTCCGCAGACACTCCCGTCCACACGATTACCACGCTCCAACATGGCCTTTGATAGACAATCCGCCATCTCTGTGCCGCTCTTCGGCAGCCAAATTGACGATGACGGCCCCGATGGCATGCAGCCGTCTCGCATCGAGCAAGCGCTCGTCGACTTCGTTATGGAATTCCACCTTAACAACGTCTTTGTATACAGGTAGGATTTCGTAGAATCTTGCAATCTTGGCGAACCGGACTGACAGCTTTGCAGAGATCAGATCAGGGAGAATGTTCTGGTGAAGCAGTATTACTGCGACATCGACGTTGCGCATTTGATCTCCTACAACGAGGAACTAGCACACCGACTGCAGAATGAACCCGCCGATATCATACCCTTGGTACGAGACAAAGATTGAACCTGTCGTCTTCGGCCTAGCTAATCAGTCGTCACTTCTAGTTCGAATCTGCGCTGAGAATCTGCACACAACGAATCGTTTTCCCATCCGATCGGGATATGCTCAAAGAGCTTCCCCAGCACCAACTCCTTCTACATTCAGGAGCTTCTGAGCTCTCAATACGAGATCTAGCCGCTACCAGTGTTTCACATCTTGTGCGGATACCCGGCATCATCATCAGCGCCACAGTCCTGGCCTCAAAAGCCACCGCTCTCCATATTCAATGTCGGAACTGCAAGGACGATCTTGACTACCCGATCTCTGGAGGCGTCGCCGGTGTGACTCTTCCTCGAACATGTCGAGCTGGACAAAAGAAACCCGATGGTCTAAGAAAGGCAGAGGACAACGCGCCCTGTCCCATGGACCCATATGTTGTCGTTCACGAGAAGAGCCAGTTTATCGATCAGCAGATTCTGAAGCTTCAAGAGGCGCCCGACCACGTTCCGGTTGGAGAACTCCCACGATCTATCGTAGTCTCTGCAGATCGATACCTTGCGAATCGCGTTGTCCCGGGGTCTCGGTGCACAGTCATGGGTGTTTACTCGATCTATTCTCAGAAGGCGTCCAAGCAAGCGCAGAAGTCGGCCGTGGCCATTCGAAACCCATACTTGCGCGCTGTAGGCATCACAGCTGATGTCGATCACTCCATGAAAGGCAATGCAACATTCTCAGAAGCAGAAGAGCAGGAATTTTTGGAATTGAGTCGGCGACCGGACCTTTACGAGGTCTTCTCGAGCTGCATCGCCCCTTCGATCTACGGAAACAAAGACATCAAGAAAGCCATTGCCTGTCTGCTAATGGGCGGGTCCAAAAAGATTCTCCCCGATGGAATGAAACTTCGCGGCGACATCAACGTGCTACTGCTCGGTGATCCTGGTACGGCCAAATCACAGTTGCTCAAATTCGTTGAGAAAGCGGCTCCTATTGCGATCTACACTTCCGGAAAAGGTTCGTCCGCAGCGGGTCTGACGGCTTCGGTGCAGCGCGAGCACACCACCCGAGAATTCTACCTGGAAGGTGGTGCGATGGTACTCGCAGATGGTGGCGTTGTTTGTATTGACGAGTTCGACAAGATGCGGGATGAGGATCGAGTTGCCATTCACGAGGCCATGGAACAACAGACCATCTCAATTGCCAAAGCTGGCATCACAACAATCCTAAACGCCCGCACATCTGTACTCGCTGCCGCCAATCCGATCTTTGGACGCTATGATGATCTCAAGACGCCCGGGGAGAACATCGACTTTCAGACCACTATTCTATCTCGTTTTGACATGATCTTCATTGTTCGTGACGAGCACGAGCGTGGTCGCGATGAGAAAATGGCGAAGCATGTCATGAACATCCACATGGGTGGACGCGGCGCAGAAGATCAAGTGCAGGCTGAAATCCCTGTTGACAAAATGAAGCGGTACATCAGCTACTGCAAACAGTAAGCGACTCCTTCCTATCGACCCAATAAATTTCCTTGCATAGCTGACATTTTTCCGCCAGAAAATGCGCGCCCCGCCTCTCCCCCGAGGCAGCAGAAAAGCTCTCTTCTCACTTCGTGTCAATCCGTCGCCAGGTGCACGCTGCTGAGCTATCGGCGAATGCCCGATCTAGTATCCCCATCACCGTTCGTCAGCTTGAAGCTATCATCCGTATCACGGAGTCTCTTGCGAAACTCTCTCTTTCTCCCATTGCGAACGAAGCTCATGTCGATGAGGCTATCCGACTGTTCTTGGCCTCTACCATGGATGCCGTCAGTCAAGGTGAAGGTCAGGGAAGCAAGGAGCTGAACGACGAAATGATGAAGGTCGAAGAAGAACTAAGAAGGCGGCTGCCCATTGGTTGGAACACCAGCTTAGCGACTTTGAAGCGCGAGTTCGTAGATGGCAAGGGTTATAGCGAACAGGCTCTCAACCGGGCGTTGATCGTCATGCAGAGGCGAGAGACCATTCAGTTCAGGCGGGGAGGTGCACAGGTGCATCGGAGTGGAGCATGAGTAGGTTTCTCTAGAGGATCAAACGGCGCTTTTGGGCTTTAGGGGGAGTTGTTGAGCACGGGGCGGTTGCGACTGTATACCATGGTTGATGATACTGGGATGCTTAGGTGTGTGAACGTACGCCACGACCTCACGTCCGATGGCCGGCTTATGGGAATGATTCTAGGTATCAAGAGAGCATTTTGATCCCTGAAGAGTTGATCTTGGTCATTGAACGTGGTCATCCATTCTTGCGTTACGCTGAAACCGCTTACAGGCTGTTCAACGGACGGCCTCAAGGGAGAATGCAGCATTGAAGCCTAGTTGAAAGGGATCTTATTGGCTAACGACTCTTCCAGTGCTTTCAAGCGTTTTAAACGCAGTATCTACGATCCAACTCTACCGTCAGCTACGAGGGGAGGCTGTAAGTGTGCAACTCGACTTAAAGTCGGCCTTGAGGCTAGACTGGATGCTGTCTCCCAACCTGGGCGGTTCTTCGAGGTCGCAGTTCTGACCTTCCACGACTGTTTAGAGTACCCGACCGATAAGTCTCCACACTCAAGGTGTTCCCATCCCCCCTTTCAGATCGTTCGAAGCTCGGAGATTGGAGGATACTGCACGAGAGCGAGGAGGCTGTGCTCATGTCCAATCCGAAGTCTAAGCCAGCTTCACCAGCTGCAGCAGGATGGCCTTAGATGGCCAGCCTGCTTAAGAACGCTTTCCTTTTTGACAGTTTTCTTCACCGCAGTTTGCCCGCCCTCAGACTTCACGCTTCCGTCACAATCTATCACTCTGGTTGATGTAGAGAGGTGTGACCGTGGGGTAGTAAGTACATCTAGAGAATGTGACTTTTTGAATAACGATTGCTAACTACTTGTACTTCAGCCAGACTGTCAAAACCCCCCGATGTTTACCTCTCTGCTTCCGAGATTCAATCCTGCCCAGTGCCATCGCCTCAGTATGCGCATGCACTCCCAATAGCAGGGCACCCAGTTGCGGAAGTGACACACTGGAAACCAGTTTTGGGCTTTTTGTAATAGGGACTGGTGGTCTAGTCCGGCGAATCACTATCCTGTTTTCTGCGTGAGTTTGACCTTTTTTTCCAACGAGTAGCCGTTTCGGGGCTTGGCGTATCCTTCAGATCAAGTCTACCACGTGAGTTAGACCCATCCTTGCCATTCATAGCTTTTCCGAGGTGTGGCAGGTCCTCCGGACGATCAATTTTTCTAGAAGGCTGCATGCTTTTCGAACGAATAGGATCCTTCACAGGCTTGCCCTCCGATTTGGTACGACTCATAGAGCTTGACTTTTCTCTCTTCTCTGATGACGCTCGTTTCCGATTTGGTGACTGGGGAGCTTCGAACATGGTCCGTTCGTGGGGGCCTTCCATCTGGTTCCTGACAGGATAAAGTTTGGCGGCAAAACTCTTGCGCATCTCCTCATTATCGTCCGAATGCTTTTTTCGCCAGTCGTGCTCTCTTATCAGCCACTCGTGGAAGATATCGCTCTCCCATTTCGTGGCACAGTCTTCTTCCAGAGTGTTTCCCTTCAAATTATGGCACCACCTAGCTCTTTGGCCGTTTTCCTTATAGATCTCGGGATGATAGTCTTCCAGCAAAACATTCTTCTTTCCACGATCCGTTCTGGCGTCAAGCTTCATCAGTATCCTGACAGTTGAATGGAGAGTCGCAGAACTTTCGAATAAGCTTTTTCGTGCTATATCCGAAGTCAATCCCCGAAGCGATAACCGGAAAAGATTGGGCGTGTTATGAACAGCTCCTAGAGATAGGATAAGTACACCATATCCAAGGTACGCGCAAATGTATTGTCGATCAGTTTTCTTACCTTTGGTCGCGTTGTGACTCTTGTACGTGTACGTTTCTCTTCCTTGGCTGTCAGTAGTCCACTTCAAAGACATAGGGGTCATGAAGTCAGTGAGGATATCGTCGTCGAAGGAAACGTTGGGAAGGAATGCCTTGAACTGGGCAACCATCCATAGCAAGGATAGAGTCGCAAGTCCAGAGTCAGCGTAGCCTCCACCAATATCAGAGTGGTTGCCTCTGAACCAACACTGCTTAATTCTGGGTTGCTCTGGCTTCTTCTCCTCGGATTTACCGTCTGCTTTCTCCGATTCGCGTTCAGTCTCTGAATTTTCTGATTTCAATCCAGGGTCTGGCTTCTTCCATAGGACGGGTAAGAACTCATAGCTGTCTTCGTTGAGTGCGAGAGCTTGGAAAGCGTTCTGCAGTCTCTGTGGTAATTCAGATTCTACCCAAGCCAGGTGATTATTACGCACATGTCCTTTTTTCAAAGGATCCTTCAGGTTGCTGACGGTATCCCAGACAGCGCAAGACTGTATGGCGATGCCTTGTATTAATTTGGGCTTTTCTTCCCCAGTCACTTCCGTCAGAAGCGGGTCGAGGTACTCCTTATAAGATTCCCTCTCTTCCAATTTCTCGTTCGACTTTCGCCATAGCTTATACGTGCCTGGGAGGAACGCTAATCCCGTCTTCCGAAAGAGGCCCACATCTGCGATGAAGCAAGCCAGAGCTCGGACCGCGAACGCCCCCCGTGAGAAGCCGACGAGGTGGATTTCGTCCCCATCTCCGTCAAAATCATAGTTCTGACAGATGAAGTGGTAGGCATCTTGAATAATGTCATGGATGTCTGCCAGCTAGTGAGTCAAGCTGATGTCGGCAACCTCCTTACGTTTCGAGCAAAATACTAAACAACTCACCACTCCCGGTTATCCAATTTACGGGGCCTTTGTGGTAATATACGAGTTGGAGTGTCTTCTTATCATCCGCGACGGTCTTTACACACCGCGCAAATCTCGCCACATTCGTGATTGCCTCGTGCTCTCCTTGTGTGGCGTCGCACGACGTGCCGTCGCAACACACGAACAGTCGCTTCATATTCAAAGACCAGGCTGTAGAATATGCTGTGTTGCCCAGACGGAAACACTGGGGGGCAGTGTCAAATCTTATACCCCGCGTTCAGCCTGCTCTGACAAGGCTGCCAGGCTGCACATCAGCCCCGGAGAGCTGAGGATTGACAACGACGAAGCGCCCCATCTTTCGACTTGGCATAAAACGCAATTGGCTCCTGTGCTTGGGCCTGGATCGCGTAGGCTTGTCTTATTTGCGGGTAGGCGAAGGGTATGCACGCTTATCGTCCCAGGGAATGGGTTGGCGAGGCAGCGGCTGCGCGTTGTCGAAAACGAAATATCATCTTCGATGGTGTTGCAGCCTGACACCTTGGTTCCTGCCTTCTTATTTCACTCCAGTTGTTGGCTACGCACCCTAGTGTGTTGCAAGCCTTAGGACGCCTCCAATAAACTAGCGCAGATATCAAGCCACTAAAGCCAGCTGCAAAAGAGGGATAATTTCGAAAGTAACGCTTCGCGGCATGCTTTTGATAGATTCAGCTCAGCCTCAGCCGGATTAAGTCCAAGGAAACCTCTCCTCCGCTCCAATCCCAGTTATTCACCTGTGGCTTCAAATCGGCGCTAATTCACCGGCGTGTCCATATGCTGTGGGGCCGGCACGCTTTCCTTAACCTTGGGCTTCCGTCGCGGTCGTCTTCGCCGGATCTTTTGCGAGGTAAAGCTATTCAAGAGTGCCATTTCCAGTGCAGGCGGAGTGTCCATTTCTTTGTTCTCGTCCAGCCCTGCCCTGTATTGGCCATTTCGCGCCATGTAATGCGAGAAGAGCTCCAAGGAGACCAGCCCAGTCGCCTAGCAAGACAAGAAGCGAAAGGAAAAGGATTTGACGAACGTGAGTACAGTGTCATTCTAGTATGTTTCCTGTCAACGGCCCGTTATTATTCTAACGCGGCGGGTAGAGTCCGGACAAGAACGGTAGTTTCAACACGGCGAACGGAAACTCTTCCCAGCCCTGGGACCAGCTCGTTGTCGAAGCCGAAGACCATTTTACACCTCCCATTCGATTGATAACGCGAATCCTCAATTTGAGAATGGAATCTTTTCCGGAAGTTGAAGGCCCTTACGAACTTGAAGCCACTGAGAGCTACGGAACGAACGCAGATCTGTACGCGGGCAGCCACCCTCTACTACATGCCAGTCAAGCGGCTGAAGATCCTCGTCTATCTACGGATGGCGTCTTCAATATAGCGGAGATAGACCAGATCTATTCATGCCAGGGTACGACAGGAAATACAAGCTACTATTTCCCTGAAGACTTAGACAAACCCTCCTGGAAACCCTTAGTCCTGCGCAAGGCATATCTTTCCGTTCTCATTCTGCTTTCAATCGGCATGGCTGCGTCTCAGGAGATATTGCTCCAGTGGTCTCAATCAAAGGGCCGCTTAATACAGTTCCATTCCCCACAGAATATCTCGCATGGCGTTTATTTTTCCTGGCGATATCTGCCCACTATCATCACAGTCCTTTTTGGGATAGCACATCAAATTTTAGATACCCAGGTCAAGCGTTTAGACCCATTCTTCAGGCTTGCTCAACCTCAAGGAGCACCCGCCCTACAGAGCCTTGTCGTCGACACCTCAAACTTTTTTACATGGATCCGTCCGCCTTGGCCTGCTAGTAGGCGCGTTATACTGTCTACAATCTCCATGGTACTGACTGTAGCTGTATTACCCACGGTGCAAGCCGCATCTCTCGATGTCAAAGAGGTGGCAAATGACAAAGAACCTCCGAGCCATTATATTGTTTTCGTCAGTGTAATTTGGTCTAGGGTGATAACGGTATTGCTTTGTCTCAATGCTCTCTGCTGTCTCCTCCTACTATTAGCGCTCAGATGCAAGTCAGGATTGTTGCACGATCCCAAGGGAATTGTCGCACTCGCTGCCATGTGCACGAGGAGCCACATCTTATTAAACTTCGAAGGGCTTGACGGAAATTCTTCCGATCACGAGATTACTGAGAGAATTCGCAATCGTATGTTTGTTCTTTACAAAAGCTCTCTCTGGGAAGGAGAATTTCGAACGCAGACCGAAGACGGGCCCGAAGCATCGGAAGGATACCGGAAAATGGAACCTTACCCTGTAACACTCTCGAAAACAGAGTTCGCATTCGTTCTTGGAGTTCCGGCCTTTCTATTGGCCCTAGTCCCATGCCTTGTCTTCACCGAGGCTCATTGGTTGATAATCCGCCTTCCGTTCCTTCTTGTTGGATTTGCCGTTCTCGTCAAACTGCTCTGGGGAATCCTCGACACAAGGTTACGTCTGGTTGAACCATACTATCGACTAATTCTCGGATCTGCAAGTGCTCGAACCCTTGGATTAGACTACTCAGGAACTTTTTTATACACGCTACCCATTCGAGCCTTCTTAAACAAGCACTACCTTCTTTCCCTCGTTGGATCCGGCACAATCCTACTCGATGTACTCGCAGTATCGCTCGCCAGTTGTGCCATCAGGGGCTCCTCATTCTTCCACCGTACAGGGGAGGCGCCAGAGAACAGCATTTTGAAAGGCAACGCGGAGACATTCAAGTCATTTTGGGTCTCCTTTATGCTCTCTATGGTAATTCTGGTATTACTGTGCGTAACAACTATATCAGCGTTCTGGAAACGGCGTAAAATCGTGCTACCTCGGAAGCCCGGGAGTTTAGCTTTCATTATTCTGAACTGCCACCAAGCCCAGTGGCTCGTCAGCTTGGTTGATACAGAAACATGGTCCACAAAACAGATTATCGAGTTCCTTGAGCACTCTGGTAAAACGTTCGGATTGGGATGGTACGCCGGTCGTGATGGAAAGATTTACTGCGGCATTGACGAAGAACCTCTCGTTGGCCGATGGTCCGTGAATAGCTCTCTAGCCAATGAGCCTGAGGTCTGGAAGGAAGCTTGACTGAATTATGACAATCAACCAATCACGACTTAGGTCCATTCCATTATATTAGCTCCTCTTCATTCAATATCCAACGCTACGGCCTGCATTCAACAAACTTTATATGATTTGTATTGACTCTCACGCGCCATACCCTCCACCGCCCTCCGTCGTATTCGAAAAGCGCTGCAATACATACTCCCCGGCCCGAATCGGCGGGAACTTCGCCGGATTCTCCTCACTCACACAACTGGGCAACGTCTCGACCACCTGGTCGTAGTTCACGCTAAAGAAGAATGGGACGCTGTACCGCTCCTCCGCAGCGCGATTCACAACGCGATGAACAGTGCTCTTGTACACGCCATTTGTGAAGCGCATCATAAAGTCTGCGACGTTGACAATGAAGCTCCCGGGCACGGGAGGCGCAGGAGTCCATTTTGCGGATGGGCTGAGTATCTCGAGACCAGAGGAGGCAGAGCATAGGAGGAGGGTGAAGCACTCGTAGTCGGAGTGGGCACCGAGGCCGATTTCAGAAGATGCAGAATTCGAAGAGGAGAACGGGGAAGGGGTTTTGGCGGGTGGGTAGTAGAGCAAGCGGACTGTCCCACCCGGGTGCGTCGTCATCGAGTCGAAATGATCCTCTGGGAGGGCAAGAGAGAGGGCGAAGAGGCGGAAGAGGTGGCGGGCTAGTTGCAGAAGCTGGATACTTGATCAGAACTACATCCAACGAGTATATGGAAGATGAGCTTAAGAAGATACAAAGTGACACATACTTCACTATAATACTCCCTCATATTCTCAAAAAACCCTGGCAATTCCTCCTCCCGCGGCCATTGATTCCCCTTCACATTCGTCCCATCGATGTTCCTATACAACCCATCACCCCCCGTCTTGTCCAACGCGGCCTCATACCCAAAGTTAAACCCCTCTTTCGTCTCCGTGTCCCCCGCGATACTCGTGTACGCTTTCGGCTCCCACCCCATCCCCACCTTCGAGTTCCGCAAATGCATCAGCTCCTTCTGCTCTGGGTTAAGACTTTTGAAGAAGCGTTTAGCTTCACCGAGCATAGTCGCGCAGGTCGGCAACGGCACGCCATGGTTCGTGATATAGAAGAAGCCGCTAGTGGTGCACGCGGCGCAGATCTTATCGGCGACGGCTTGGCGGTCAAGAAGCGAGGAGGAGAAGGAAGAGGAGATGTCAATTACTGGGATCTCGAATGGTTCATTGGAGGCTGCGGGTTTGTGAGTTAGGCGAGATTGCAGGTAGGCGTAGGCGCCTTTTCGGGCTTCGTCGAAGGTTGAGAGGTCGTTCCGTGACGTGGGTATGGGAGGGGTCTGTATGGCTGCGGCCATTTTGGATGAGTGGTAGCTGTGAGTATGTTTGGTTTGGGTATGTTTAGTGTGTTGGGAGGTTGAAGCCACAGCATCAGCGTTCTTTTATCTAGGTTGGACCAATAGTGGGGTTGACGCCGATAGCCGTTGTAGTCAGACAAGGCTAGGGAACAAACACCCGAAAAGGTTGGCTACTTCGTAGACGTTGGCACACCTTACTAAGCGATGTGGAGTAGTAACGTATGACTTGTGGACCCCTTTCTAACAGAGTCGAGCATCAGAAGATGCCCACTGTCCAACATGAGTGGACAGGCGTTGAAGCACAACACCACAAGTATATGACAACAGTTTTGGGTTTACAGACTATCTATGAGTTACAGCGCACAATCTGATATCAGCACACTCATGGAAAACATCCTCTTTTGAGAAAGAGCGGGCTCCACCTTTACATAGGCGGCCTGCCCTTATAACCTATCCCCTATCTCAACGCCATATGCCGAGAGAAATCCACCCCGGACCCACGCTCCACCACCGCCCGAACGCTTCGAAATAGGCAAGGGCAAATTGCCCCAAATGACCAAAAAACTCCTTGCCCAAATAGTAAGGGCCATTTGCAGCATCGCTAATATAGATCTACCAGAAAAGAAAAAGACAAGCAAAGAAAATAGAGAATAGAAGTCATGACGAGACTCCCGACGCTCGCTCACAAATAAGCCATCCATAATGGATCCGTTTGAGAGAGCTTGACCGGATTGACGGCCACGCTGACTAGATCTACCATCGTTTGGTTGGCTGGCAAGTTCTGCACAGTCGGCAAACTACCCAGAGTGACTGCGCGCTTCACTACGGCATCCGAGTTCCCTTGAACAGCTTCTCGTAGCTGACTGCTTCCGTCTTGAAGCACACGGTGCTGCGTCGTGAACCAATGCGTGATTTCATCGCGCATGAATATAGAGAGGAGCATGTCCATCTCGCCTTCGGGCTCTATCAGGCAACGTGCGATGGCCATGACTGCCGGCGCAAAGATGCCTTCTGTAGCAAGCGGCCCCATAAGAGTCTGAAGATTTGGGGTGAGACGGAATGGAACAGGCTCAGGATTGTTGAGGATAGGCTTGGATACAGCCATGACGGGAATAAGTTCTGATCCCCAGACGCGACCAGTTGCTCTTGAGATGAACAATTTGTGTGGATAGCGTGTGTTCATGTGCATGATGTATGTTATGAACGTGAGTGCCGCAAGCTGGTACGAGAAAGTACGCCGGAAAAGCCAGAAGTCCGCGAAGGACGGGTATGTAGCTCGGAAGTAGTCGAGAATGATCGTCGGCGGTACGTACTTCTCTTGTACGGCAGCAAATGTCTCGAGACGGATAGCATTGGCCTGCTCGATATTTTTCTGGGAATCGTTAGGTCTTTCACGATGTGGAGAGCTAGAGTTACGAACACCTACAGGTGCTAGACTGCGGAGTTTCTCGATGCTGTACAGCACCGGCTCATCCTTATTGACACCTGTCCTTCTGCAATAATCTTCGAATATGCCTTGCATATTGATATAAGATTCGTCGTCTTGGACCATGCGTACGCTTGGCGTGATAGGCACAACGAGTGGCAAATGAAACTGCAAGTTCCTTCGACGACTTTCTTTTCTCTTTGACAGTATGCCGTTGAAAATCCTAAACAGTTGCAAGATTCGCTCTTCTCTCCTCGAGCTTCTGGCAGCTGGATATTGAATCGCGAATGGATGCACGCTTCCGTCAAGGCCTCGTATCTTGAGTCGGCGGTGGCAGAACCCTATACCTCTGACCAGATCCACATCGGGCAGGAAACGTTCGATCCGTACAAAGTCCTGGTTCTTGTCGCGGTGCTCCAGATACTGTCCAGGCACTTCAACATCGTCGAACTTCAAGAAACTGAACTCGCTCAACTGATGAGTGTAGGACTCAAGAGTAGCACGCTGGTTCCGCCCGTCCAATCTTTCTTCAAATCGGTTGCGCCAGGTCCGTAGCTTCTGTATGTATTCATACATCGTGGGTTTGATGGTGACAAAGTCGGTCTCAAATGCTTTGCGGATATGTGACGGCAGTACCGATTCCGCGAAGCGCGAGATGTTTGCCTCGGTCGAAGGTGGCAGTCGTACTTCTTGTGCATAATAGCCAGGCTGGCGGCCGACGTAGGAGAGGCCATCGTTCAGAAGTGCAACAATGAGCCTGTACGCATCCTCATCTTGGGGACACTTGAAATTCTTCTGTATTTGGTCAAGCATAGTCTCCATAGAAAGGGCTAGAAGAGGGAATGCTGTCTTGAGTGCGGCCGATATATCATCCACATGATCCCATGGTTTCTTCTTATCAATTGCCGGGACGGCTGGGGTGCCACTGGGTGTCGTCTGTTCGTTTCCTTCGGATGAAGCTCCGTTCGCCCCGGTTGCGGAGCCGTTCGTAGTGGCGGGCTTCGAATCTCCATTCGCAGTACCTGGTCTGTTGGAGCTAGAAGCCGAGCCCGGTCGAGCGTCGGGGGATCCTTGCTTGACTTGTGGTGAGCCTTGAGCTGCACCTGGCTTGGCTCGAGCCGCCTTCTCTTTGGCTTCCTTGGCCTCCGCTACTTTCTTGACCGTTACCATCTCCTCGCGCACAGTTCTCAAGTGGCAATAAAGAGCTTGTGGGTACGTCTTGGCGAGCTTTCCAAGGATCTGCCTGGCAATAGGCGCCTCCGGTCTTGACAGACTGCCTAGCAGCTGAGGTATGTAAGTGATCCAGTACCAAGCCGGTGTGTCCGCCTTGAATGACTCGTACGACTTCGCCAACACGTGTTCAGCATTGTCCAGGCTAAGAAGCCACAAAATGCGCCCGAGCAGCTTTCTCGACTTCGCGTTCTTGAACTGACTTGCGGCCTCCAGGTAGCAGCTGATTGCAGCCGCGGCTTTCTCTAGATTGGTAGGGTCCTCCTTGAAGAGCATATCATTATAGCGGCCCCATTCAGCCCAAGCTTTGGGTAATTTGATGTCGAAGTAGAGCGCACTTCCAAACGCGTCATTGGCCTCGTTCTTGTTGTCCAGTTTCGCGAGGAACATGCCCTTCAGGGTATAAAACTCTGCCTTTTGTTGCGCGCCGAAATAGTTGAGGTTGGTGTTGTTTATGACATCAAGGCCGCTGGTAAGCTCGGATTTGTTCTGATAATGGCACTTGGCTTGTTCTCGAAGCTTGAGGAACGCTTCCTGAATCTCGATATTTGGCAGGGTATAGATTCGACTGAGTTGGGCGATGCAGACTTCGGGAAGGTTGTGCTTCCGAGCAACGTGAGCAAATCTGTTAATAATCCAGGCCGTTTCGTGATAGCCTCTATAAGCGAAAGAATTGCCGCTGGCGTTGCCTTGAGTCTGTGGTATAAGGTGGAGGTACTTCTGGTTGATCAGATGGAAAATGTGCTGCCGCCAGGTAACCAAGTCCTGCCATGCATTGATATCATCCCAAAAGTTTGGAAGACGATCTCGCCACGTGCTAAGCAGCAATTTAAGCTCCTGCGATTTGACGTCCAGGTTGGCTTGAGTGGTGGAGACAAGGCTTTGGCATATAACGCTGGCATCATGGAGCTCAACGAGTTGTTGGAAGTTTTGCAAGATCGGTATGTGCGCATTTGTCATCCGCTTTGGTAGTTGGTGCCATTTTCGAATTGATAGTTGAATAGCCTCGTCGCAAATTCGGCTGAATTCCTGCGGGGTCTCCTGCTGCAGATGCATCTTGAGCAACGACATGAAAGCCTGGAAGAATATCCTCCGAGGCGTGGGAGCGTCATTGACGGATCGAATTATCGAGTCAAGCTGCTCTCGTGTTTCGGTGTTACTCCAGGCCTCGAAGTTCCTCCATGTCGCCTCAAGGTACAAGTCGTTGAAGTTTTCGTGCTTGGCGAAATCACTCAGGACTTCCCATTGCTGCAGCTTCTGGGCGCATACTACCCAGTGATCTTCCCAGAGCATATATTCGCCTTGGGAGAATGGAAGAGTACCTGTACGCGCCTTGATCTGTGCACCTTCGTACATTTGCTGAGCTTTATCCCATATTCCAGCTTGCTCATAGGACAAAGCAGCATTGGTCTCGACATACTGGCATCGTCTACGCCACGTACCGTAGAAGAGGTCGTCTTCTTGTAAGTTCGCGTACACTTCGAGAAGAGCATCCAGGTTGCTTTCTCTGATAGCCGGAGTGTCGATGATGGGGTTGATAGCACTTTCCTCCATATAACAGGCTGTGGTGTACCAGGCATTGTAGGTCTTGGCAAGATACTTCATAATATGCGGGGGGAACTTGATTCTTTGCCTAGTCCGAACGATGGCTTCGAGCATGCTAGCTACGCAGTTAGGCCGTCTGTCAATTTGGCGGGTATGGAAATCCTTCGTCAGCAAAGAGACCAATCCTCTTTCCAGCTCGTTTTGATCATCCTTGACGAGAGCGGACCAACACAGAGGGAAAAAGGCAACCCAGATGTCATGTGCGAGGTTGCTGTCCGTATGTTGAAGATGGCCCAAAGGTTCGAAAACGTCCCGAATCTTGACATCGCCTAGTGAGGTGCAGAATCGCCTATGGGTGCTGACGAAGGTCTCCAGTGTATCGTCAATGATGATATCAGAAATCCTCGGATCTTTCGCGTAAGTGCTGAACAATGTTGACGTTCGCATTACAACGAAGTCATCCGAATGCAATTGCGCAGGCCCGTTCATCTCGACTGACCCGAACATGAGATGAATGACTTGACTAAGCCAATAGCTGTCGTTCAACGTGTCCCAGTTCTGCGACGCCAGGACGTAATTCAAGCGACTGCTAGCGGTACGGCTCAAGCTCTTATCGAAGATGTACATGAATCGATTACGCATCTCCACATCTTGCGCACGGGTGCCAATCAGGAATGCGTGCTCCATGCGCACGGTAAGCTCCGATCGAGTGATCTTGGGATCTTCGTAGATTCTGATGACTAGGTCAAGGAACCTAGTCAGAAGAGAGGTGTCTGTTCGGTGTTCAAAAAGCAGCATCTTGGTTAGCACGGCTGTCTTCTCTTTCAGAGTTGGTACCGGCTCTGTCGAGTAGAACACCCAATTCTCCACCAGATCAAGAACCTTCATGCAAACAGCATTGTTGAGAGACCGTTCGACTAAGGAAGCTAAGACGCTAAGGTATGGACGCCTATTATCTCCAAGTTCGTTCATTCGTGCGGCCAAGATGTCGATCACTTTCAGAATCAATCCTGTTTGGATCTCTACCTCCTGCATGTCTATGGGTTCTTTCGTGCCATCGGGCCGCACAATTTCTTTGACGCCATCAGCTCGCACACTAATCTGCCCAGGAAGGCTGCTGTGGACTGCAAGATGATCTTTGGCCATTTTGCTCTGGAAGGCTTTCATGATTTGAGGGATATGTTGATCAATCTCGTCGGGTCGTTTCTGGCAGAGCGTCCATAGAATGTTGACGGCAGATATGTAGGACCCGTTCGAGAGTGCTTCCGTGGCTACGGCACCCAGGAATGTTACAAATTCCGTCGATGGCGTCTCCTCGCTTGTGCCGTCTTCATCTGTGACTGGCTCAGGCATGACTTCGAGGACCCTGGCTAATAATGGCTTGAGGGCCGGGGATCCATCTTCATGCTCCTCGGCCGCATGAAGACAGCTCTGGATGTCAGCATTTTCGGTTCTGATAGGTTTCTCCAGAATCTTCTGGAATTGAGCCATACGCTCCAGTACCCACTCATCCGGTTTGACGTTCGCAATAACTTTGAGAATCTGGAGCGTATTGATCATTCTTGTATTGAAAGCCTCTTGCTTTTCGTCGGGCTTCAGATCAGCGCACAAGATTTCTTCAATCTTCTTCGTGAGCATAAGATCCAAATCAAGATCTGCCCAAAGTCGCGGCGAGAGTAAATCGTGCAGAAGCTGGACCGCCTTCTTGCAGATCTCAGCTGTTTGAGCAGGTGACGGATTCGTATTGCTTGTGGCCTCTTTGATTTTCGCTGTAGGAACTGGATATCTCTCCGGCAGATACGCAATGAACTGGATGAGATATTTGATGAGCAGCATTCTGATCGCAGGGTTTGCGACGAAGCCTTTGGGTAAAGATCCTGGAGGTACAAGGGAACCATCAACCCTCCGTTTGGCCGTCTGAGGTGATTGTGACAGTCTCCCTGGGGAAGCAGAAGCTTCATTCACTGACGTTTCTTCCCATGATCGGATGAGACTAATTAAGTTGAGTGCTAGCTTTTTAGCCTCGTTTGAGGGATTTGGCGGTTGGGCGATCTTCGTGATGGAGGAGATTATCTGTGCTGAGAGAGGTTCCCGGGCCTCGTAGAATAAATCTGGATGGCGAACTAAGAAGTTGAAGATGCTCATGAGTTGCTGCAAGTTGGAGCTCTCTTGTGCCAATATGTTTTTGGGAATCGCTGCCCATCTTGGAATCTTTGGGTCCATTACACCCATACGTTTCTTCAGCACAGGCGCAAGTAGCTCCAGGGCCTGCATGACCAAGGACCGGCCTTCGTTTTGATGGGCCTTGAGCAATGCTTGGTAGACTTGGTTGGCGATCTTTGGAGGTGTCTCGTACATGACTATGAAGAAGGCAATCAGAACATATGCCGCATACTTGTTGATGATGTCTTCGAGCTTGATGTAATTCCACGCAAATTTTATGATATCTTTGCGCGTTTCCTGGACGAGTGGTGCGTGGTATTTGATCAGGAGCGTCGTAAGCTGCAGAAGCTCCATTCGAGAATGATCAACGCCCAGCTGCGCAGTCTCCTCGGAGGTATCGCTCATCGATTGTGGTTTCCAGAGACGAACGTGAATGGTTTCTGTCATAGCCTTATCCATCAGCTTGGTACCTTTCGTGACCCCAAATAAGCGATCCCAATTCCGCATGACGTCCATAGCAAAAATGGGGTTTACTATGTTACGGAATGCGAAAGTTTTCGTCTTCTGCGAGGTATTACGCGCGGTGTAGATATCGATACATCGGAGGACCAAAGATTTCCAGTAATCGATCGACTCGCTCGAAATCATCTCCCAATAAATATAGTCGAAGAGAAGGGGGGAAGCTTTGAGTTCCTCCGAAGTGACGGCATCTATTACTTCGAAGAAGAAATCTAAGTCGTTGGGCTCGTGCTTGAGGTAATTCGTAAACACGACTATGATCTGTTCGCCCGCCTGCTCGCCTGCCAGGCGAAGTTCTTCGTCGATGGAGTTCTGCCTGAGCTTTGTCTCAAGTAATTTTGCTGCTTCAAAGAGAGCCTTCCTTAGACTCTCTTGTGTACATAGCAACTTGCTCGTGGCAGGATGTTTGGACATGGCAAAGGCGATATGGATAGCATTGATCGCAGCTTGGCATTTCTCCGTGTCAGACCCATCAATCGCAAAGGAGCTTTGGAAGCCTTGGACGTCGTTCATGACGGTGTCTCGTAGAACCCCGCTTGCAGAGTCCTCCAGAAGTTGAGCGAAGAAACGTCCTTGAGCAAGATCTTTGACAGTTGGAGCGAAGTGCTCCCAAGCCTCCTTCGGATAGTGATTGAGGTAACGAATGAGAGGTTCTCTGAAGGGGCTGTAATGGGTGCGTCGGAGCGCCGTCTCTAGCTCGATGACCTTTGACACTAGAGGCTTCAGGAACGTGACCGCGGCAGGTGGTAAAAGATGGAACACGTTGAAGATCGCGGTTATGACCTTCATCTTCGGGTTCTGCTCGACTAAAGTGAAGGATACTTTCTGCAGACTAAGGGGGTCAGCAATTGTCTTCAGGTGATCAAGCAATCGAGTTCCGATTTCAACTTTGAAATAATTAGTGAGCAACTTTAAGAGCCGAGCCAGGCCATCCAATCCTTCGACCGAGAGCTTGCGAGGATCCTGAAGATTGACTAGGATTGGTCGGAGCCCGCTTTGGAGAACGTCTTTCGGTAACTTATTTGTTGCTGCGAGGATACCTTGCAGACCCGCATTCGCTGCTTCGACTACCTCCGGAGATTTGGAGTACAGGGCCTTGAAGAAGACAGCAATGATTCGAAGGAAGCTCTGGTTCGGCGGCGAAGGTGATACTTCAGGAAATGCCTGCGCTTTCGAGAGAAGACGAATGCATGCAACTCGGAGGTTCACTATGTGCTCTGCATTGCGTTGCTCCTGAGGCTTGGTGGCCAAGCCTTCATCCTCCGCATCCGCAAGCGCCAGTGATTCCATCAATAACCGTGTCAACTGATCGTTGAATTCCAAGACGCCCGGCTTCAGTTTCAAGCAGTATGTAATGGCATCGATGTATGCAATCTGGATGCTGAACGGTAACGCTCGAAGAGGCTTGGTCCATATCGGAGTTACGAGTCTTTCTTTGACAGGATTGATGAGTTCGTGGATCCCCATGCCTGACACCTCGGCTAGAATGCTGAATGCCTTTTGCGTTGCGAGCCGAACATTCTTGTTCATATGTGATAGGTCGACAACTAGCTGGCCGCAAAGCTTGAACAAGGAGCTCTGATGGTTCTCCATGTCTTTCTTCGAGACCGAGGAATTGCACCTTCGAATGAGATCCTCGAGCAGTTCCTCTGCCTGAATCCTGGTCTTCGCGGTGAGATCTGCGGGCATGTCCTTCATGACGAACGTCAAGGCACGCACAAGGTCGAGCTGGCGGTCCATCATCCATCCGTCGCCGAGGTCAAGCTTTTTAGTTAGAATCTCTATACCCAGGGTTCCACCAGCTTTAACGAACCATTCCTCAGCATGGCAGTTATGACAGAATGTTTTCGACATGTGTGTGAAGAGAGCGAATTTGTCCAACTTGTCCTGAGAGCCGAAGATCACTTTGGCGGCATCGCGAATCACGATGACTGCGGCTTGGGCAGCCTCTTGGACCGCGGGATGATCAGATGAGAGTGCATCACCGATAGCCTCCACGATTATTCGGCTGTCTAAGTGGACAGGCCCTTCTCCAGACTTGACATCGAACGGTTTCTCCTTATGTTTCAATTGCGCAAGCGCTCGTCCGACCTCAAGAAGTGTGAAATGCCGCGCCATGTTTGCAACCAGTATTTCTGCGTCAGCCTTCAATTCAGGAATAGACACCGCGAATATGCAGGCTTTGATCAACTTCTTGAGAGTTTCGTGTTCCACGGACTTTTTGACCATCGACTTGTCCCGCTCTGATATGTCCATAAGATCACTACCGGCATCGTATTTTCCGGAGTAGAGATCGATTGCTTGTAACCGTACGAGTTGTGCGAAATCGTCTGAAAGGTTGTCGAAACCTATCAAAAGCTTTATGTGAGCGGTGATGAGCCTGAAAGCTTGTTGTTTGTGAAACCCATCAGACTTTCTGGCGGCGGGGAGCTTTGGTACTTCCTGGAGCTTGGCTATGGCGACATCAATGCCAGTGGCAGCTGGAAATGCTCGGTCCTTCGTTGATCCTATCAGACGAATATCGATGCTGGATTCGTCGTCGGAGTAAGCTTTGTAGACAAGCTCTGGTGGGCCGGTAAGGAACTTCCTATTCCTACCACCTAGCTTTCCAAGGATCCGCATGGTGGTGTGGGCGTGGAAATGGCTGTAGGGATTGGGTTTGAGATGTTCCCACAAAGCTGCCATAAGGTCGTCGATGACTGGAGCCATGATCGGATCGAGATAGTCCGCGGTAAGATTGTCCACACAAAGCTCCAGCGTCCTAAGTCCTTGGCCTACGAGGTCGGAACCGGCACGAAGAGCAACGACCAGAGGCCTCATGAGATAGCTCAGATGAGGTAGGAGATTGCTCAGACGGGCAGGCACAGTTAGGGAGAGCTCAACAAAGAGGTCTCTCTCTGATGGCTTGCGAGCGGCTATGAGCAGGTTGTTTAGGACTTCCAAAAGCATCTCGAGCAATGGGAGAATCTCTTTGTACAGATGCTCGAACCTGCCACCTCCAATGCTTCGAAATAAGGACCTCAGAAGCAGGAAGTAATTCATAGGCTCCTCTGCTGTTGTAGACAGCTGAATAGATTTGGTGATTATTTTGCTGACGTGTGGGAGGAGAACTTGCTCATTCTGGGCAGAGAAGAGGGTTACGGCCATGAAGGACAGTTTGAAGAGGCGCAGCAGAATCGACGACTTGTTGGTATCTGCGATTCCGACATCCTCTATTCTGTCCATAAGGAACTGCAGGAGCATGCCAGCAAAGCTTGGCGAGGTCGCTTCGCTTGCAAGGAGGAATTGTGGGATGTGCAGGAGCGCAGAATGCTCGAACATCATGTCGTATAGATGTGGAATCTCGGATTGAAACACCTCGTGGAAAGTGGCGGGGTCGATATGATGGAACACAGTCGCAAACGTTTCGAGCAACTCCTTCTCCTCCTTGCCGCTCGACATCATATGCTGGTTTGCAAGGAGATCGTTGGTAGAGAGCTTTTGGTCTGGGTTGGGCTTGTCGGTGCCATAGTAGCGGAAGACCTGTGCTCCCTCTCGAAAGAGCTTGATCAGAACTTCCACCTCTTCTGCATTATAGCCAAAAGAAACCTCGTGCCAGTTTGCCGGTGCGTTGCTCACATCGATTTCTTCCTTGATGCGGGGTGGATTGCAAGCTCTGAGCTGGTAGAACAAGTTCTTGAGTCCGTGAAGCAGGTTCTTGAACAAGAATTTGTTGTCAGCTATGGGATCTGAGCTCCGATCTCGTGGGTTCGACGTTTTGATGGGTGTAGCATTGAAAATGTCGATGTCGTCCCAGTCTGGCGGATGCTCCTTCTCAGGCATGTGGTTCTCCGGAACGGCATCGATAGATGGCTGGGAATACTGCGCAGATAGCTTCACAGCGTTTTTGTACTGGCGGTTCATGGCAGCAAATTTGTCCCCTATTGCGTTCAAAATCATAATCAAGAAGTAGCGTGCATCCTCCTTAGGTTCTAGCTTCGCAATGCATTCGGCCATGTTCAGGAGTAGCTTCGCACTCATCGTCTGGAAGCTCGTCCCCGGGAATGTGTCGTGTAGGTTTTTGGTGTACACCTCCACCGTGCGACGGATTTGTTCTCGTGACAGTTGATCCCGGAGATGGTGTATGAGATCAGCCAGCATGCTGTAAGCTAAGGGTCGCATAGTTTCATACACCGTCAAACCATCACCAATTAGAGTTCTTTCGTCGAGGAGCTCGTCAATCTTCTTTAAAAAGACCTTACGGAAGTTGAAGTTGATAATGTGCCGGATTGCTACAAGGAGTTCCTTCCGGGACCCAGATTTCTCCCTTGGGCAGTCTTTCAGCAACCGCACAACGATGTCCGGCAGTGTTGGAACGAAATCTGTCAGCTGTTGCGAGTACACCCTGAGCAAATATGCCAGAAAGCTCATCGTCTTAACTTGCGCTGTGATGAAGTCTCCGAACGCAGCACGATTACGGATCTCTTTGCTCACGCCTGTGAAAACCCTCCCTGCGGCCTTTGCCTCGGCATGCGCCTTCTCTTGCGGTTTGGCCTGGAGCATGAGGACATTCTTGATGAGGGGCACGAACAATTTGACGTTCCTGTGCACGCAAGTCCTGTAGGCCTGGAAGAGTGAGACCACAATAATGGGACACTCGGCAAGCACTTTGAAAGACTGCATGCCTTTCAGAAGCATTCGCGCTTGCTGTTGTTCCGATCCCATATCTCCAGCGGGCCCAGTATTCAATGCGGTTGCAGGAGATCCGGGTCGTGGGGACTGTGAGTACTGGGGATTGTTTGGCGTTGATGGTACCCCCGGAGCCGCAGCCGGTGCTGGATTATCGAAGGTATCCTGAACGACCTGTTCCATCGTCTCGAACATCTCCTGAATCAGGTCTAGGAACGGCTGGACTCGATCCGCGAGCGCTTTGGTCTGATGCCGCTGGAAATCCATGATCGTCTTGATGCACAACACTGCATTATCCTCATTTTCGATCTTCACTAAGCCCATAAGCTTGTCCACTATCGCCTGCGCATGTGGCTCAACTGTCTCGACTGGCGTCATAGGTAGCCGGTGAAGGATCTCGAGAACACAGTTTCGAAGACGCTGTGGAAGCAAATATATTAGTCAAATATTCAGAGCTGCGGGACCATATTTCGTCACCTGTTCTGGCGAATTGCTGATGAAAGCAGGAGCGCCATCTAATATTTTCAAGAACACCGGCACAAAATGTTGCAAGAATGAGGCATATTGCGCGCCCTGGCAGTTCGTGTCGATGGTATCCCGCACCTCCACAGCGATGTTTCCCTTGATCTTTAGATCTAACGCGATGACTCATTAGCAAAGCGAACTGCTAAAGTCTTCAAGAAGCCTCATATAAGTGTAGAGGCTCTGGAAGCAGAGTATCGCAAACATACCCGTGCCTGGGTCGTCAAGCTTCGCGGCCGTAGCCTCAAAGTTCCTCTCTGTCGCCATCTCTAGACTTTCAACGACGACCACCTGCTCGAGTAGGAGCTGGAGAGGCCGCCGTCGCTACCAGATGTGAGGGCGATTATTTGTTCCCGTAGTTGTGCGCTGGTTTTGTCGGAAGAGGAGGGCATTGGTATAGAGCCTTGGGATGCCTGCGGTAGACGAAAGAGGGAGTCTTGACGCGCTTGGGGTGGGGCTCTGGATAGAAAAGGAAAGCCGCGGGAACAGAGGGTCCCAGATATTAAAAAGGTGGTACAGGAAAGGAAAATAGTTTGTATTGTGGAGCGCGGGAGCTCCTCCACTTCGTTTGTTAGAGGTTCGCGGTCCTGTCGCGCGGATCTAAGTTTGGGTTGGGGCATTGCGACCGCCGAAAGATTTCAACTAGGTCTATATAGGCTTAGTGGCTAGTCACGTAAAAACTATCTCATTGGCTCGCTTTCTAAGTGGATGGCCCGAGCGGCTTTCATCACGTGCCGTTATAGCGGGAACCTTGAAGATCCTCGCTACTCTCTCACTAGCCGCGAAAGGGTGAACTGCTTCACCTTCCGTCCCGGTTCCTGTACTTCGATGAAGTCACCTCAGCTGGCGTCGAAAAGCGTACACCACTCGGCAGACTCCTATGAATTTGGCACTACAAGGACCAAGCGTTGCGATTGAGTATCAATTATTCCGTCCTCTGAAAGCACCGGCTGGATATTCCACTAACGAACGCAGATAAGGCCGCCTGAGGTCACCCGGCGAGCTTTTAGATGGCCATGATTGACCAGTTTCAATTATTTTAAAAGTGTATCGAGGCACCAAAAGGAGTAACCCAGATCACGACTTGGCAGGGTATTCCATCATTGATGCTCATGTCTTGAACCCTCAAACCTTATACTGTCTAGCCCAGATTCTCATTCCTCTCAAGTCCTTTCAACTCCCTCCGTTTTCCCAATATCAAATACATACTTCACAGCGCTAGCCTTTCCTTCCTTCAAGTCACTCAAAGCCGCCGCAATACCTCCTAGTCCGCCTGGCTTCTCTTCATACGGATGCGTCTTCAATTTCCCGTCTTCTAAAAGCCTCGAAAAGTAGCGGAACCAGATGTAGCCAAAGTCCTTCGCAGGGCCATGAACATCACCCACCATCATTAGGCTAGACTCAATTCCCTCGGGATACGTGAAGCCTTTGGTCGCAAATCGCCCTACGGGCAAAACATGCGTCGCTTTGCTGCTACCCCGTTCCGAGTCTAGCACCGCGGCGTTGATCTCGTGACTACCAGCCTCGGAAATGGCGTCGAAGCAATATCGTAGCGGGATGTCTTCACACCCGGCGGTCTTTAGAGCGTCTTTAATGCCTGCGACGACGGCTTCGTCGCCTCTTCGATAGTCGATCACAGCATCGCCTTTCGATTTATCAATCAGTCCCTCCGCAAAAACCACACCCCGACCCGCAATGCCAATAATAGGATGCAGGTCCGACAGCGCTGCAAGCTGAATAGCAAAAGCACCAACCGCCGACGCTGCTCCGTACACGAGAATCGGTCGCTTCTCATCGTCCTTTGGTTTAGCACTCGACCAAGGCTCAGGGAGCCCTAGATAGCGATACAAGCCGACCGCTGCGGTCATACCGGCGAGGGGCAAAGTCGCGGCCTCCGCAAAGCTCACATGTTGCGGTAAATGAAAAGTAGTATGCTGCCACGCGACCGCGTACTCGGCGAAGCTCGCACCGGGAGTGAACATCTCATGGAAAGCGGCTACGCGGTCGCCGACTTTGACCTCGTAGACATTGGCTCCGATCGCATGGACGATGCCTGCGATGTCGTCGCCCGGGTTGATGGTTTTGCCGTGAGCAGAGCCATATTTCCTGCGATGTTGTTAGGAGGCTAGGGTAGAGTATGTTCTGGTAAGATGGGGGTTTACCAGTCTTTTGGGTTGCTTCCCGAGAAGATGACTTTGATCAGGACTTGGCTGGGCTGTGGAGTTGGGATTGGTGAGTCGATGATTTCGACCGTCTGGTCCGGGGCAACGATTGCTTCTTTCATCTTGAGTTGTTGGTTATCTAAATCTGCTACCAGGTTAAAGCTAATAAACTTCTATACATGGGCGATGTGAGTATTACATATGTGATATACGGCCTTGTATCTAGTCTTACGTCCGTAACGTGCATGCTACCGTAGCTCCAAAACAACCACCTCCATTTCCAATCATGCCCCTATTAGGTATATTTAGTACATTCGTATTCAGTTACATGCATCTAAACCCTATTTCTAAACCCAACACCACGTTTGCAAACATCTCCATGGTTTGTCGACCGAGCACTCAAAACCTAGAATAGGCAACAACTTGATCAGCGATACCCCAAACGGGCTTCATCACTCATAGTAAGTAAGTCATCTCCCCTGCTAGTGTCTTCTTGTCCTCTCCGCCACTCCCCTTGCATTTCCCTCCGCTCCTCCTCCCGAATTTCCCTCCGCTGACCCCCTCCGCTAGCTCCCCCCGCTGACACCTCCGCCATCCCACTCCGCCACTCCGCAAATCGCCTCCGCAACTCGACTCCGCAACGGTTTCCGCACTCATAACCGCAAGCTGTTTCCGTGATGACTATCCGCTAGTATAGAAACCAATACTTCAATCAAACGTACCTACGGCTCTTGGGGCCAGGACCTGAACTTCGTTATAGGATGTTTAGGATCGAGACTTGCTCCAACATTGCAGCAATAAGCGGTTGTGCGAAACTAGCTTTCGGGCCATCCTTATTCTTAGGGAAAGAAGACGCATTTCCACAGGAGTAGTCTCCTTCATAACCCTACTTTCTACGTCTAGGACTGACTAGCTTTGAAACACCCCTCTCACGGCTCTTCCTAGAATTAGGCCTTTTAATTTCGCGATCGCGAAGCAGGACTTGTCTGAGCTCCTAGTTTTGCTAGCGGAGATCACGTTTATGTAGGGAAAACTATCTCACCAGGAAATCAATTTCACGTAACTCTATAATGAGCAACGGCAGGAAAAGTGATAGATACTCTATAAACTCTTTTCCATGAGCATGCAAACCTCCCCTCCAATCTAGAGCTTTTCCAACGCCGACTCCATTTCCCAAAGATCGAACTAAGCACTGGCACCCCAAACTAACCCACCCACCGTCTCGCACTCTTAAACATCCTAACCCACGGCCCAAACTCACCCCACTCCTCCATCTTCCCCCTCGGCACATAGCTCGCCACCTCCCTCAAAATCGTGCGCTCCGGATGCGGCATCAGCGCCAAAACCCGCCCATCCGGCGTCCTCACGCCCGTGATCCCCTGCGGACTCCCATTCGGATTGAACGGATAGCGTTCCGTCGGCGTAAGATAATTATCCACATACCTCATCGCCACCAAGCCCTGCTCGGACAACGTCTCAGCCGTCGCCGCGGACACCGTCGCGGGCGGGAACGTCGCGCGGCCCTCGCCATGCGCCGTGACGATCGGGAGGTACGAGCCATGCATGCCATGCAAGAACACTGACGGCGTCTGGCCCGGCGGGTCCATGACCTCGACCATGCACACCCGCGCTTCGTACTGCTCGCTCGCATTGCGCTCAAACGAGGGCCAGTTCTCCGCGCCAGGGATGAGCTCCTTGAGCTTGGAGAGGAACTGGCAGCCGTTGCAGACGCCCAGCGTGAAGGTGTCTTTGCGCTCGAAGAAGTCCTGGAATTCTTTCCGCGCTTTGGGGTGGAGCAGCACGCTCTTGGCCCAGCCTTGGCCGGCGCCGAGGACGTCGCCGTAGGAGAAGCCGCCGCAGGCTGCGAGGCCGACGAAGCCGGCGAGTGAGACGCGCTCGGTGAGGATGTCGGTCATGTGGACGTCGACGGCGGAGAAGCCGGCGACGTTGAAGGCGAAGGCCATTTCGGATTGGCCGTTGACTCCCTCTTCTCGGAGGATGGCTACGCGAGGCTTGGAGGTGAAAGCTGATGAAAGTGATGCTGTGAAGGGAAGGATGTTCTCCTTGGGGTTATAAGTCAGTTTGTACCTGATACCAGGGTCCAAGCTATCCTTGATGTTGTTAAACTCGGTGTCTGCACAAGCGGGGTTGTCTCTTAGACGTTGTAGTTGATGTGAAGTCGATGCCCATCTTTGCTGAAGATCTTGTCGGGAGGCACGGAAGACAACATCGATACCATGTCGGAATGATATCTCTTGTTTGGAGGCGTCTGGAATCCTTCCGATCTTCTCAATCATCCCAGGAGGTGGCCCACATGTAGCAAAGCACGACTTGAACTCCGTAACGTCCTTGGCGCGTACGTGGAAGACGGCCCCCAGTTCCTCATTGAAGAGGGTCTCCAGCACATCCTTAGTATCCGTAGACCGGCAAATTTTGTCTAGCATAATTTCCAATCCGCAACGTCCAGCGAACATCATCTCGACTAAAGTAGTGAAGAGACCTCCGTCGGACCTATCGTGGTATGCGAGCACGATGCCAGACTCATGTAGATCTTCGATGGCATCGTAGAAGTCTTTCAGAACATCAACCTCTCGGACGTCGGGTGCTTCGTCTCCAACCTGGCCAAAGACTTGTGCAAGTGATGAACCGCCCATAGCCTTCTTCGCCCCAGCTAGGTCGACGAACAGCAAGACAGTTTCTCCTACGTCTTCTCGTCGCTCTAGAGCAGGAGTCCATGTACGATCGGTTCTTTCTACCGGCGCAAAAGCAGAGATGACGAGAGACATCGGTGCTGTTACTTCTCTTGGTTCCTTGGATTTACTATCGTTCCACTTCATCTTCATTGACATCGAGTCCTTCCCGACCGGGATGCTGATACCAAGCCGAGGACAGAGGTCCATTCCGATAGCTTCGACAGCTTCATATAAAGCTGCTCCTTCGCCAGGGTGACTGCTCGCAGCCATCCAGTTTGCTGAAAGCCGAACGCGAGACAGCCTGTCCGAAATGCTTGCAGCTGCAATGTTGAGTAAGGACTCCGCTACGGCCATGCGTGCTGATGCTGCCGGAGATATAAGCGCCAAGCTAGGCTTCTCGCCCATGGCCATGACTTCACCAGTCTTCACTCCTGGGAGCAGAGATGTCGCGGTGACAGAGGCATCTGCGACCGGAACTTGCCATGGTCCAACCATCTGATCTCGAACTGTCAAGCCGCCAACGGTTCTGTCACCAATAGTGATGAGGAATGACTTTGAACCAACGGACGGGAGAGCCAGCACTCTGTCAACGGCCTCCTTGAGCAGCCCGTCCTTGAATACGTTTGGTAGGTAGACGGAGAGACTGCTGTTGAATACAGGTAGTCGTAATTTCCTAGAGTCAACGATTCTTGTCATCTTTGGGGGCTTTCCGAACAGCGTGGACATAGGCAAATCGATGGGTTTCGGAACATCCTTGGAGTCCCGGTCCATGAGCACCAGGCGCTGCTCGCTTTCTGAAGCGCCTCCTTCAGCTGTTCCGACAACAGAGTATCCACAGCGCTCCCTCTTGCAGATACGTTTGAATAGGTCTAGAGTGTCCGGTGCGACGGCCATAACGTACCGCTCTTGAGCTTCGCAGCACCATATTTGCAAAGGACTCATACTCTTGTCCGCGTTGTCGACTTCTCTTAGCTCAAACGTTGCCCCAAAACCAGAGTCGTGAGCAAGCTCGGGCAATGCGTTTGAGAGACCACCAGCGCCTACGTCATGAATGAACAAAATCGGATTCTGAGTCCCCATTGAAGTGCAAGTGTTGATGACTTCTTGGGCTCGTCTTTGAACTTCTGCGTTCCCTCGCTGCACACTGGCAAAGTCAAGATCCACAGATCCTTCCCCTGATTGAATACTGGATGCAGCACCTCCACCAAGACCAATTAGCATTGCTGGGCCACCAATTACAATGAGGTGAGATTTCTCCTTGACTACGTTTTTTTCTTTGATTGCATGCTGAGGACGCACTGTCCCTACACCGCCGGCTATCATGATTGGTTTGTGATAGCCTCGAATTTCGGTTTCCTTCTCGTTGGTTGAAACCTTGGTAAGAAGAGTGCGGAAATACCCAGTGGTGCAAGGCCGTCCGAACTCGTTGTTGAAAGCGGCACTGCCAATGGGCGCTTCAAGCATAATGTCCAAACTGCTTGCGATATGTGATGGCTTTCCTACATCTGTCAACTCCCAAGGCTGTTCAAACCCGGGAATGAGCAAGTCCGAAACACTGAAGCCCGAAAGACCGGCCTTGGGCTTAGATCCTCGTCCAACAGCACCTTCATCTCTGATCTCGCCACCGGAGCCCGTTGCGGCACCAGGGAATGGCGACACGGCGGTGGGATGATTATGAGTCTCAACCTTGGCCAAGATGTGAACGGTTTCCCGTGTTTGGGTCCATTCTCCGGTCAGATGGCTCGGGGCCCAAAGACTGGCATGTTCTCCCTGAAGTACAGCGGCGTTGTCACTGTAGGCACTGACAACATGCTTTGGATGCTTCTGGTGGGTATTTCTTATCATTCCGAAGAGGCTACGCGGCTTTCTTATTCCATCAATCGTCCATTCCGCGTTGAACTGTTTGTGCCTGCAGTGCTCTGAATTGACCTGAGCAAACATGAACAGCTCCACGTCTACCGGACCTCTCTTGAGCTGATGGGTATAGGCTTCTACCAAGTACTCGATCTCTGACGCATCAAGAGCAAGACCCAGGTCGCGATTAGCCTTTTGTAACACCTCCTGCGGCGTGCTCCCAGTTTCCTCCAAGTCTATTCGTTTTGCAGGTGCAGGCTCATGCTCAGCAAATATAAGGTTTAGGTCTGGTGGAGAGCGGCTAATTGTTTGTGTCATGCGGTCGTGGAGGGAGTCGGGTTTGGGAATGGAATCGGCCTCCAACGGTTCCGCAAAGGTCGCTGCAATAGCCATGCCACGCTCGATGCGCTTGACACTGCCCTCCAGAGTGCAGACATGCGCTATGCTGGTAGCCTGTGAGCTCCATGGCGAGATTGTTCCTGCGCGCGGACAGACGTAGAATAGTGCGGTATTGGGATCCCGTGGGTCGCCGCTCCGGGCTACTGCATCGAGCAATATTTGGTACAGCTTATCTTGAGCGCTTGGAGAATCCCCATATTGTAGCAATTGTTCCAGTGTACTAAGCTCCTGGTCATCGAGGTCTATGTTGGGATTGACGAAATGCACCCATACGGCTCTAACCTCGACAGCTCCTATAGCTTGGGCAAGTCGGGTCAGTCTAAAGTCGGAGAAGGCCGCAGAACCCGGTATGAGAAGATAAGGTCCCTGGGATGTCGCCATGTTCTCTTTTGCGTTGTGCCTTCTGTAGGCGCGATACTATGTAAGTAGTACTGGGAGGGAGATGGACGGAATGGTACGGAAGTATCGGCTCAAGTCAATGACAAGAGCTTGTTCGAGGACAATCTTGAAGCATCAATGATGGATCGTATAGATGCACAACCTGGTAGCTCAGATGTGGCCATTCAAGGTTGTTATAAGGCAATGAGGTGTTGAAGATTGCGGGGTGAAATTATCGGATTTTCTTCCGCGAGGGGCAGAATTTGAAAGTGTGGCGCGAGACAAGCCATTCAGTGGCGGTGCATTCCATACATGAGGACTGTGCCGTACCTAGGGAGACAGAAGACATCACTTATTGCAGGGTATTATTATAGAATTCAAAAGGTTTTGACATTGCAATAGGTGTAGTGATACCACTACACTACGCATCCGAAGCCTCATCATCACTCTCACTCCCCTCCTCATCCGTGATATCTTCTGAGCTTCCCGAGTCTCCCTCTGAAGATCCACTACTAATTGCCTCCGAGGATTCTGTCTGAGAACTCTCAGCCTCGTCATACTCATCGTATTCATCGATCTCGGTACCCTCGCCGTTTTCGCTATCAACAACGTCCTCGGCACTTGAAAGCTCGGTGTCTTCTAGCGAGCCGTCGAGAGCGCCAATATTTCTCGTTGTAATTTCATCTTCCTCAGTCGAGGGCTTAGGCCTGATGATGTGTTCCATACGATCTGGCACATAGGCGAGGTCGCGCACTGACATTATCAACTTTAGCTCTCGTCTGGAAATAGCTCTCCCTTCCTCTTTTTCTCTTTCTCTCAGCTCATGAACAATTGCAGTCGTGATATGCTCTGGAAATTCTAGAATACGTTCGAACAATTGGTCGTCCACCGTGTCTCCATCAAGGATGATATTTCCCTTTTCTCTCGATATGATCCGTGCTTTGGCCCATGTTCCAGCATGATACCAGCCATGATTGTGAGTCTATGTGAGCGATTAGGACATGTATATATGGGTTGAATAACATGAAGAAACTGATTGTCTTACGCTGCATGTAGTTCTAATATTTTTAGTATCGAGAAGTCGACGTAAGAGTGGATCCGTGAAGTCACAGACTTGGAATACATGACCGGTTTGGACAATGTTCTTGCCATCGAAGATATGTCCTCGGGATATTCTTTGCAATGCCTCGGGTGACGTTTCACTGGTAAGATATTTCCAGTGCTTATACTCTTCGTTTCGGAATGGCTGGAACATAATCGTTTGGTAGAAGCGATATTGTGGGTCTGTTCGTGGATCTACCCCCAGTTTGATAACAGCATCTTTCCACGGACCAGATTTAAAGCGGTAGGCGCAGTATGAGACCGCAAGTCGGATCTTGTCTCTATTACCCCAGCCAAGAGTGTTGTATAGGACATGTCGGCTTATTATTGGCCGCTTGTTAAATTGCTCCCGAACCAATGTGATGAATTCTTGATGGTCTTCAGGCAGCTCATCTTCGGGTATGCTCGGCAGCGTTGTCTCAAAGGGCACACTGTCCGAGTCAGTAGGGATGATCAGGTTGTTGACCGGTATTCGTCGCTGTGGAGCAACAACCTGAACGTCCCCAGAGCCTGTGGCATCTTTTGCATACGTTATGTAGCGATTCTGCTCATACCTAGAGAGAGCGGGTGAGCATGGCGTGCTAAATAGGGCGGGGAGACTCACGCGTAGTTGAAGGGTATGCCCGTCTGGCTGAAACGTGCGGGAGGGCCAATGTCAGGAAAAAGCTTCAACTTGGAAGTGTCGAAAGTGGCTCCTCGGAGCTTGGCCGCTGGGACGGCATCAGCGAACAAGTCGAATAATAGAAAAAGACAAGCTTACGGTCGACGGGGAGGAAGAAATCCCGTAGTTTTTGCATCAGGTGGTTTCGTGAGGCAGCATATTGGAAGTCGGGTAGGCCTGCCTTTGTCAGATGGTTCTTGTGGCCAGTAGACTGAGAGATATAGAATGGGAGCTAACTCCTGAAGCGGTGGACCTCATTCATGTGGCCCACTACGTCCACTCTGTACTTGGACGCGTTGACCTCCAGACTACGACACACTCTCTTGGCTCCAACAAGTTGGGACTGGGGCATCTGATTGACTTCATGCTCAGATGGTGGGAGAAAAGGGCCGGACGATTTTCTCTTCCTCTTACGCCCGGTCAACTTGGGCACGGTGACTTTGAGCAGCAGATTGTCCGTCTTAGCAGAAACTGATGGAATGGGTTTGGCTAGACGGTCATCGGGGCGGAGCGAGACGGCGATTATCTTGGTGTCGCTCTGGGAGTCCAAGAACTGTGGCAGCCGTTACTACCAAGCCCCCGTGCAGTAATGGTGCAGCGCTCACCTGGCCAAGCCTCACTTCTCCTCCCAGCGACGCGATGCCTTTGTCGATGTTCTTGATAATGCAGGGATGCTCCACCAATACAACGGACTGGTCGGGCACGGGAAGATATGGCGCAGGTCGTCTCGCTGTGGCTGCTGGAGCGGCGGGCGGCGCAGGGCTGGCCATTGCAGCATCTAGGTCGTGTGCATGCGGCATCTCTGCTGGGCTGAATTGCCTAGTCGGGATATCGAAGTTGATGAAAGGGCAGGCAATACAGCAGCAGGGATTGAGCACGTGAGCGTTGGGAGTCGTGGGAGGGATGAATGGTTCGGCAAGCAGCGCAGAGCGGCGTCTTCAGCGGGCCTCTACTCGGCCTCGACTCGCAGGCCACGTACTGTATAGTAGATGCTGGACCTGGCAGAGTGAATGGTGAATGTCTTCCTTGATTTATAGCTACGAAGGTAGGTATCGCTGTCCTCTCAGCACTCCACCACAGCTTCTCCCAATCGCAGCCCGTGCCTCGCCCGAAGCAGCGTAGCCCCGTTTTGCGTCGTCTTGGTGGACTCCTCAGCACTGCACCCCTCCAGCTGCTTGTTCTGCCTCGCAGCATTATCTCCTCCCTCGACCTCGTCGCTCCCAGCCCTCGACATAGCATCATTCATCCCACCCTCGCGCCGCCCGTCCCGGCGTCTTCTCCTGCTGCTGTGCTGCCTCCCCGCCCGCACACCGTATCGCAGCACCCGTTGCTCTAAGCTCCAAAACAACTACGACCGCCGACCACCACCACCGCTCACCCTGCCCAATCCTGCCCAATCTCCCTCCATGTCTCTCTGAATTGCCCGCTCCCGCTCCCCGCTGTCATCCACCGTGCTCGCTTCCGGTGCCTCTTGGATTGTCTCGCTGCGTTCGCCTGGCTGTTGCTGCGGAGTCCCTTGAGGGGGCAGCCCGTCCACGCCGTGTCGCTTTCCCCGCCGCGTCACTGGACTATTTCGCGCCATCTACAGAGCCCTTGCGCAGGCCGCCGTCATGAAGGGCTTCAGGCAGAGAGTTGTAAGCAGCTCACCTCTTCCCCCGCCCCTGCACCCCTCTCCTACATCCACCCGACTGCCGCCCCCGTCATCGACTAGAAGCTAACATACCTAGCATGAGCAGCTCTCACGGGCTAACAAGGACAAATCATCCAAAAAGAAAGAAACCAGCTCCGGCACCTCTTCACCGTCGCATGCCAACTCGGGCACACACTCGCCCTCCGGCTCAGCCCACGCTACGCCGACCTCGTCCACTACCCAACTGATAGACACCCGCAATAAACCTCTGCCCGCCGGCGACGGTGCTGGGGGCGTCAACGCAACCGCAGGAGCTGCGCCGTCGAGCGTGCCGAGTGCGCTGTCTGCCGGACCGCAATTCTTGACTGGACAACAGCCGCCTACGATGGGGCTGGGTGGTGCGAGCAGTCCTGGTGCTACAGGCCCTGGCACACCTCACAGGCCGAATCAATCGCTTGCTCCAAGCGTCGTGATAAGTCCAAGCGCACCGGTAAGTAACGTCAATCCTAGGACGTCGAACCCCGAAGCTGGCTCCACTGCCCCCTTCGCTTTGGTATACAATCCTGTTGTTTAACTCCGTTCTCTAGAAGCTTCTAACTAACTTTTGTGTCATTTCAGCACATTCCACCACCTGGTGCCGCAGAGACGATGCCTGGCGATCTTCTTCCTCCCAAAGCCGGCCAGAAGTCGATGCTTTTCGCCGGCCTCCAGACTACGCCAAAGGATGTTGCCGAAGGCATCCGTACCCCGAAGCGCCAACACTCGTCTAGATTTGACATATCGGATCAAAGACAGCGCGAGCTGGAAAAGCTCCCTGGTTTCCACGAGGTCCCTCCCAACAAGCGCGAAGAGCTCTTCATGCAGAAAATCGATCAATGCAACATCATCTTCGACTTCAACGACGCGAGTGGTGACATGAAGTCAAAGGAGATCAAGCGGCTGGCTTTACATGAACTGCTTGACTATGTCGCGAACAATCGACAAGTCATCACAGACCGGATGTATCCACGCGTGGTCGAGATGTTCAGCAAGAATCTGTTCCGACCGATTCCCCCGCCGATGAACCCCCAAGGCGAAGCTTTCGATCCCGAAGAAGATGAACCGGTTCTGGAAGTGGCCTGGCCCCATATCCAAGTAGTCTACGAATTCTTCCTCCGTTTCATCGAGAGCCAGGACTTCAACACCAATATCGCCAAGCAGTACATAGACCACAGCTTTGTACTACAGGTAAGCTGGTCACATACCTTTGTAATTAACTTCCGCTAATTTTTTGGTAGCTACTTGAGTTGTTCGACTCCGAAGATCCCAGAGAACGAGACTTCCTGAAGACGACCCTTCACCGGATATATGGCAAATTCCTCAACCTCCGGTCATACATCCGTAGGTCGATAAACAACGTCTTCTTCCAATTCGTCTACGAAACGGAGCGCTTCAACGGCATCGCCGAGCTTCTGGAAATTCTTGGATCCATCATTAACGGATTCGCTCTTCCACTGAAAGAGGAGCATAAGCTCTTCTTGACCCGAGTTCTTCTGCCTCTCCACAAAGTGAAGAGTCTTAGCATGTATCACCCACAGTTGGCGTATTGTATAGTACAGTTTTTGGAAAAGGATGCGGCGTTGACTGAAGAGGTATGTTCTCACGACGATTTTGAATATAAGCCCTTATTGATTTGTGAATAGGTCGTTTTGGGGCTTCTGCGATATTGGCCAAAGGTGAATAGTACGAAGGAGGTCATGTTCTTGAACGAGGTGGAAGATATTTTTGAGGTCATGGACCCGGCAGAGTTTGCCAAGGTTCAAGAGCCTTTGTTCAATCAGCTAGCAAAGTCTGTGGCCAGCCCACATTTCCAGGTACGTAAACGCTATATTATAACGACTCAGAAGCTAATGTCTACTAGGTTGCTGAGAGGGCACTCTACTTCTGGAACAACGAGTACTTCTGCAACCTCGTCAGCGACAACGTCGAAGTCATCTTGCCGATAATGTTTGCGCCACTCTACGAAAACTCGAAAGGCCATTGGAATCGGTAAGTGTTTCCCCCAATTAGCGTGGGTTCAACTAACTGGTATCAGGACCATCCACGGCATGGTGTACAATGCCATGAAGCTATTTATGGAAGTCAACCCTCAACTTTTCGACGACTGCTCTCATGACTACGCCGAATCCCAGAATAACGCAGATCAAAGACAACAAGCTCGGCAGTCAAGATGGGACAAGTTGTCTGAGTTGGCGAAAGCCAGACAGAATGGACGAATCGAGTCAAAGCCGGCAGCACCTACCGGACAAAGCTCCAAGGTCAGCTCACCAATGCGGTTAGATGAATCCGATCCATTGAGCCAGGACAGTCAACGCCGATTGGAAGCACTGCGGCTTCAGGACGACGCGATGTCGGCTCGAGACAGGAGACCGAAAGAGTATGAAAGGCAAACTCAGAATTCGGTACGTTGATTTCCGAGTCTTCAAGAAGCCTCCTAGGGAATTCTGTGACCGAATCCATGTACTCTTAGTCCCATCCCTAGGTTTCAAAATTTCCCTTCTCTAGATTATTATGCTTCTTGGCACGATGATCTGACTTTGTTTTGTTGTTGCTTCTTTCAGCGCCGGCATCATTCAGCACAAGAAGAGCAGCCGAGGACACAACGGTCAGGCCGACAGCGCAGCAACAGTCGTCCTGGATCTGCTGGCGGGGTCGTCTCGCCATCGGTGTCGCGCAGCAATTCTGGCGTGGGCGCGTCGACTGGGCCCACGCGTACCAACTCTGGAGGAGCGACACGGGTTGGGTAGCACACGGTGTTCGATCTCATGGCGCGTACCTGCGTTTTTGCATGGCCAATTGCTTGCTTCTATTGACTCTGCTCGATTCCCCTCGTTTGTAGGTGCAGACACAAAGCGTCTTGATTGTGCGCGGGGCCGAGCGGGCTTTTGTTTCGGTCTCTTCTTTTCTCTTCTCGAGTGCGCCGGCTGGAAGGGAGACGCGTTGGTAGAAAGCACAGGGCTACCTAAAACGAACTTGGAGCGTTCATTACTTTCTTCCATAGGTTCGCGACGGAGTACGGAATTGATTGAGGGCGCCGGTAGTGCTGGGCTGGGATATGCGGCCCCTCTACTGTTTACTATGTTGCGGCACGACCTTGATAGACATGGAGCGTTCTGACTTTGAAAGCGCCTGGTGTGATATTTCCCGTGACGATGCCTACTTGAAATTAAAGTATGTGATGACGCCTACTTGAAATTACAGTATGTAACGATGCCTATGTTCCTTAGAATTAGAAAACGGGAAAACTATAGACCGCAAGCTCCACGTCCAGTACAACTACAGGCGGCATTTGGTCCGAGAAACTCGCTACCCGTGAATCCCTTCACCGCGTTACGACGCGCTCTTTAGAACCCATGTGAAGGCACCCTAGCTCCCGCCAAGTCCCATGATGCACCCCATCCGGTAGCTCCGTTTCCCCCTCTTAGGGCGCAGTCCGCTCCCATCGCAAATGAGACCAGAAAAGGCAATTCCTAGGTACGAGAGAGGCTCAGGCGGCAGCAGCCAATCGAATCCGTCTGTGCAGCAGGCCGAGGCAGGATGACATGGCCAGCACATGCGCAATTCGCACCTAACGGCGTCGAGGCTGTAAGAAAGGCTGGCGTTGGGGTTGGACGGGAATCACGGCGCGGTGGGTGGAGCTGGCTCAATTTCCTAGCCCCTTATTCATCACGGTGCCGCTTCTCGAAGAAACACCCCCGACCTTCACCCTTGGAACCCCGTACAAAAAGATACCAGATCTCCCAAGGGCCACCCACCATCGCAATCGCGCCTCCCCCTCCGCTTCGATCTTCCTGTCACTCCTTTGGCATTGGTGCTCAGCCTTCGCCGCTCTGTATTTTACGTCCACTGCCTTTTTTCTACCTTCTTGACGCGACCTGCAACTCTCCGCGCCTTCCGTTGCTCTCCATTCCACCCACAACAACACCACAATGTCGAAGCTGGATTGGATTCAATATGGCACTCCTTCGCTGGATCGCCCCTTTGGCCTCGAGCTGTGGCCTATTTTCGAGAAGGGTTTCGGGGCTGTCGTTGGCTACAAACCCCAAGACTTCCGCTTCGAGTCTGGAGAGACGACGCTGTCGACCTTCAAGGCCACGGCCATAATGCTTGCATCATACTACGTTATAATCTTTGGCGGCAGAGAGTTGATGCGCGGTCGGGAACCTTTCCAGCTCAGCTTCTTCTTCAAGGTCCACAACTTCTACCTCACCCTCATCAGCGGCACCCTGTTGGCGCTGTTTGCGGAGCAATTGATTCCCATCGTTGCTCGCAACGGCGTCTTCTTCGCCATTTGCGATCACAATGGAGGCTGGACCGACAAACTGGTCATACTGTACTATGTGCGCGCTCCGAACCCCAATTCTCGACTTGGCTAACTGAGCTTCAGCTTAACTACCTCACGAAATTCGTGGAACTAATCGACACCTGCTTCCTCTTCCTGAAGAAGAAGCCTCTGAGTATGTTCTACCTGACAACATACAATTTGTAGCGCTGACCTGTCTTCAGCTTTCCTCCACACATACCATCACGGCGCAACGGCCCTTCTCTGCTACACCCAGCTCATCGGAAACACTTCTGTCTCCTGGGTTCCCATAACACTGAACCTTATGGTTCATGTCGTCATGTACTGGTACTACTTCCAAAGCGCGCGGGGCATTCGCATCTGGTGGAAGAAGTACATCACGGTCATGCAGATTGTCCAATTCGTTCTGGATTTGGGTAAGTGTGCTCATACTCTATATATTCCACGAAGCTGACCATAAACAGGCTTCGTCTATTTTGCATCATGGACCTACTTCACCTCCACCTACTGGAATTGGCTCCCCAATGCGGGCAAATGCGCCGGCGAGGAGTTTGCCGCCATTGCCGGAATCTGCATCCTCACCTCGTACCTCGTCCTGTTCATCTCATTCTACTTCGCCACGTACTCGAAGCCCATTCCTAAGGGCAGGCGTCGGGCCACGAGCGCGTTGGTTGAGATGAAGGATGAGAAGGTACCAACGGTTGCAGAAGCCAGACGGCGTCTCAGCCAAGGTGCACATTCGTTGGCTAATGGACATGCCACCTCTACAGGATCAGCCACACCCAACGGACGCGTCACCCGATCTCGCAAGGCGTAAACACGCCCTCGACTGCCGTCACACAAACTGAGTCAGGGCAGGCGACGAAGCAGATTGAGCTCTGCTTTGGCTACTCGTACGCTGGACGTCCCCCCGGTGCGTGTCAGGCCATGGATGATTCGCCGGGCCGACCCAAAATCTCCATGAAGCAATGCACCCACAGCTTCAATTCAATCAAAACCCCCGTTTTCGTCGAATGCTTTCACGCGTCGTGTTCGCATTTCATGTTTGCGAAGAGCCGCAGGGGGATCCACACATTGCAAAATATTTCCTTGTAATTAGTTATGCGTTTGGGTCATGAGAGCACTACTGTCAATGTAATTCTAAAAACTAGAAATCCCTAGCATAGCGCGGGGAGGCGCTGCTAGAAGTGTAATGCATAGTTTCTTCCTGTGTTTGGATATGAATAAAAACTTGCATGTACTCCAAAAGTCTTATTGAATTTCGCAAATTATACAAATATCACCATGCACTCCCGGGAACCACGGATGGCATTCACCGCAGTTAGTGCTCAAAGCCCATGACGCAGGGAATCCCAGGGGCACAGAAGACACCTCCAATCGAAATTCGATTATTGCAGCGGGCCCTTCCGATCACGTGCACGCGAACTGTCGGGCATGGTGTGACCTGAATCTCCAGCCGACATTCTTCTCTCACCTAACCTAACCTCACCAACCCTCCTCCCCCCACAACCAGCTCGCCCAGCCCACCACCGCGAGCCTTTCCCTCCCGAACCTTCGATACTCGAGCCGCCTCGCACACATCTCCACTCATAATGTCTTTTGTGCGCGCCGCCTCGCGCGTCCGCCCGTGCCTCCGCCTGGGGGTCGCTGCCGCTCCGGCGCGCCGGGTGCTCCCAATGCAGGCTCGCCGGGCCTTTGCTCAGACGGCGGCGAGGAAGAACGACGACCCGCACGCCGAGGAGAGCTTCGAGGAGTTCAGCGCCAGGTACGATAGCTCGCTTTCCGAAGATGGGGGGTTTTTTGGGGGGAGCATTGCCGGGGGGAGAGAGGGAGGCATTGAGTGCGATTGGGGGCCTGCACAGCTGCGGAAGAAGCTTCTGAGCAGAGAACATGGCTGATTTGTGTGTGTGACAGGTATGAGAAGGAGTTTGATGCTGTGAGCGATGTGTTTGAGCTTCAGGTATGTTTGCCGGCGGTTGCGTCACTGGAGGACCCCCCGCCCCCCTTTTCTCTTGGGATAAAGGCTAATATTTATTCGGGTGGTAGCGTAACCTCAACAACGCTTTTGCGTACGATTTGGTGCCGGCGCCGTCCGTCATTGTGGCGGCGCTGAAGGCAGCGAGGAGGGTCAACGACTACCCGTCCGCCGTGCGAGTTTTCGAGGGTGTGTGGCCAGCCTCCGTTTCTTACCAATAACTATACTGCGGACTGCTAATTTGTTCCGCTGTTTGCTAGGCATCAAAGCCAAGGTGGAGAACAAGGGCCAGTATGAGGAGTACCTCACCGAGCTAGAACCGATACGAGCGGAGCTTGGCATCGTGCTCAAGGAGGCCATGTTCCCGGACACGCAGTTCTATTAAGCTTTTTGCGCCGCTACAAAGAGAAATCGTTCAAAAGCACAAGTTGGGATGTGGATGGATGGGATACTCGAGCTTGGGCGTGCTGAAGGGGTGGGGAGCGGAGACTTGTCTTGTATCATCATATGATTTCCCTGGTTTGCGGTTAGAAGATGAGAGAGGAGCGGTATGCCGCTTGTGGTGTGCTGGTGAGAAAGCAATTGTACAGCCCGTTTGGATCGTCGCCTTCTTGATTGATTGTGATTGAGTTGGGCTTGGCTGAAATGAATCGTAGCTTGCAGGTCTGTTTACTAACTCCACAGATATAGCTTCTTTATCAAGAAGCGATAAACAAGGAGTTCTATCAGTAGGCAGATCCAATACTTTCACGATTGGATAACTATACAGCTTCCCGTTTTATAGGCTACCAAACTCATAGGTCCAGGGCAATATCACATTCATTCATTTGACATGCTCTCAGACCTATTTACTAGGTGAAATCTATGCGATGATAATAAACATATACAGGTTCAAGCTCTAGTACTCCCAAGGAACTCCCAACGCCGCGCCGTGTTTTCCGCAACCAGATAACTATGACCGGTCCGTCTGAATTCAATCCATGCCTGCATACTTGAACCACAGCGGCCTGCAATCCTCCTGGTTCAGCCACGCCTCTCCGTCCGTGAAGCGGCCTGTGACACATCCCTTGCACTTAGGGTTGTTGGGGCAATTGAAGAAGGGAATATGCTGATATCCAATATCACGGAACCTGAACACACTGCCATTAGCATACCATTTCACGATGGAGTTCTCCGCGTAAACTTACCAATGAATCTTGCTCTTATCCTCAAACAACCCCAGCGCAATCGAGTGCACCGGCGCATCGCCCCACCGCTCATAAAAGAACCCGCCCGCGCGATCCAAATGATCAAAGTAGTCCTGATACGCCTGGCTGCGCCAAAACGCCATATCGCCAATCTCGAAATTCGACCAAAAGTGGCACGTCGAGTAGCCGTGCGCGAGCTCGTTATGGCCGGGCCGCCGCTCCTTGTCCTGCAGCCACTCGATCGCGTTGTTCTCCTTCAGGTACTCCGGGTGGTCCGCCATGAACTTGCGCGTCTCGGGCCACAGCGTCGTGACCGACTCCGGGGAGTCGTAGATGTTGATGTTGAAGCCGTATGTCTTGTTGTGGTCCTGCATCCAGCGGAAGACGTCGTAGTCGATGTCGCAGAAGAAGTGGACCTTGGGTTCCACGCGCCAGTAATATTGGGTGTTTGCGAGTGCAGGGTGCTTGACGAAGAGGCCGCTGTTCCAGCGGCACATTTGGTGGTAGGAGAGTTTGGGCATGTATTGCACTTTTTGCTCGACGAGGACGGAGACGGATTCGCCGAAGAGGTCCATGTTGATCCAGCTGGGCACGTCCCAGTGCTCTTTGGGGACGATTTCTGTACAGTTATTATATCGGTTGGGTGCTTGGGGGAATGGTAGAGGGGGTGGTACCGTAATGAACGGCGGCTTTGGTGGCAGCTCGTGTGCGCTTCTTGAACTCGTCGGTGAAGGGAACGTCGTTGAAGAAGGTCCAAGGGTAGTTGAACTTGTGGTTCCATGTCCGCTCGAGATCGTTCATGGACTGCAGCAGGTCGTCCAATTCCTCATTGCGCACCAGCGAGAGTATCGTGGCGTTGATCCTGGCTGAATTGGGATTGTTGGGTTCGTAGTTGTCGCCCTCCACTCTCCGGAGAGGTTCTGGGGGCTCTCCGGATGCTAAGAACCATCAGAATCTGCAAAGAATAGAGGGACATGGACATACGATCTAATTGGGGGTCTTTGGTCCATTTGTCTAACTTTCCTAACTTGCCCGTCCCAGGCGCCTCGAGCGACTCGGGCGCCTTGAAGATCTGCACGACCATGTAGAAGAAGATGCATAGTGTGGCTGCCGCCAGAATGCGTATGCTCTTGGGCAGCGCCATATTGGAGACGTGTGAAGTGTGGTCTTGCGCGGCCTCAGATGTTCAATCCTGGGACGACCAAGGGACGCAGGGCATGAAATAGATGGCACTGTATTTTACATGGGTGTGTGCTCCTGTATGCCACTGCTTGGGGTGCCTTAATCCATTCTCGAAAATCTTAACGCGATAGAAGCTCTTCACTCTGTAACTGTGTACGCTTGTTTTACACCGCTTGAGGTCCTCTCGTATGGTATTTCTATTCACGAAGCACTAGTTTAGCTAAGCCTGATAGCTTTCCGGGCTACCTCAGACGGTGGTGAAGTGCTTGAGCTTAAGCGTGCCACTTTCTTCCCGCCTAGCGTGCAAGGGATCCTGGCCGCGGCCAGACCCCTGCGTAGCCGGCAGAATCTTTGACCGCCTTCATTTCCAGAATACTTCAACGCGCCGCTGCTGCTGCACATGCACCTCACCTCCGCACCCCGCAGTCACTCGGTGGGCTGCATTCACGTCGATATCTGAAAGGTAAGGTTCCGTACTGCTAGCCTACACATTGCCCTTTGCCCACAAATTCCCGCGATATCACCATCGCAACCATGAGTGCGCTGGAGGATGAGAGGCTCCTTTGGGAGGATATGGAGAGGCTGGAGCAAGCTATCGCGGACCGCGTCCTGGAGGACCCAAAGCATGTAAGTACTGCCAATCGCTCTCGACAAGCAAGCTGACAGGCTTTTGTGTTAGATCCGGGAGCGTCTAACCCGCGACCATCAAATTGCCCAGTTTCTCGTCCACTTTCGAAATCAGGCTAAGCGTGCGCAAGTCCTTCGCAAAGACAAGGACAGGAAACTAGCCAGCGACATTCAAAAGTACACGACCGGTGACCCTTTCCAGGCTTTCAATGAGGAGCTTGCCGGAATCAAGAGCTTCCATCGGCGTTACCCCAACGAACCTGTCGAAGACCTGGAGCGCGCATACAAGAGAGGCCCAGACGAGAAGGCCGCGGCGATCGCAGAGCTTGAATCTAGATTCACGGGAGAGGAGGGATGTGGCCGGTTCTTCGATCTAGTGGCGCTGCACGAGCATTATGTCAACCTCCAGGGCGTCAAGAATATTCGCCGCATTCCTTACGTGCAGTACATCGACATCTTCGACAAATTCACACTTCCAGAGTGCACCCTGCGGTACAACGACAAGATGACGGATGACTATTTCAAGTACATCACATCGCTTGCGAAGTACCTCGAGAGCTTCATGGAGCGCACGAAACCACTTGAGGATCTGAAGAAGCTCTTCGAATCGTTTGACAAGGAGTTCGAAGAGGCGTGGGAGAAGGACCAGGTCCCAGGATGGGAGCAGAACGTTCAGACTGGCTCAACGGCCCTCGAAGACGATGCTACGAAGGACGATCTGTTCTGCGCGGACTGCGAGAAGGCTTTCAAGAATGAGAACGTTTACAACGCACATCTGACGGGAAAGAAACACATCAAAGCCGCCGAGCTGCGCAAAGCACGCGGAAGCAGCAAGGAAACTAGCAACGGCACCTCCGCCTCATCAGCAAATTCTATCCATCGCCTCAAAGAGCGCGTCATTGCCGAACGCGAATTCCGAGTCCGCAAGCTAGCCGCCGCCATGTCCACTGAGCGTAGCGATACTCGGGTCAACGTCGAACGTAGGCAAGGCATGACAGATAAGGAACGTCAACTCGAAATCGACGCGATGTATGCGGAAACCGACGACAAGGCAGGCGGTCCCGGGGCTGTGGACGGAGGCGACGACGAGGACGAAGAAGGCAAAATCTACAACCCGCTCAAGCTTCCGCTCGGATGGGACGGCAAGCCCATTCCATTCTGGCTCTACAAGCTGCATGGCCTCGGCGTGGAGTTTCCCTGCGAGATCTGCGGCAACTATGTGTACATGGGCCGGCGCGCGTTCGACAAACACTTTAATGAGCCTCGGCATATCTATGGCCTGAAGTCACTCGGCGTTACAACTACTACTCTTTTCAGAGAGATAACGAAAATTGAAGAGGCCATACTCTTGTGGCAGAAGATCACGCAAAACAAGAAGCAGGAGGCACAGGCCGTGGAGAATGTTGTGCAAATGGAGGATTCACAGGGCAACGTGATGCCAGCGCGCATCTACCACAACCTGGCCAAGCATGGTCTGCTTTGAGGGAGTTAGTATACCGTATGTGGCGTGAATGGAATCAACTGAGCACAGCTCCGAGAGTGTAATCTGCAGTATCTTTGTGTTTATTTTGACGATGGTGAGGTAATGTGCATTGCCTCCTGAACATACTAAAAATATGAAGAGTACAATGTCAAAAGCTATACGTGATGGATTGGACCTGCGGAGTTTGAATGAGTTACCGTGCCCCTGCCACTATCAGAGGGGCTCCCACGTACTATGAGAAACCGGCAAAGCGAATACGACTTAATCTACGTACATCATGTTGACACTGTCTGGAGTGGCCTGATAAGTTCACCAGTATTCCAAGATGGCGTATTTCTCTCCTTTTTCGATCGCTAAAATTGGTACGAGGCACCTCAAACAGCGGTAAACGAGTATACGGATGGTTCAATGACTGTCTATTCTGTAGAATTTCTAAATAAAGAGAAATGAAGTATGCTCTACTCTGTGGATATCTGATGCACCTTTTGTCCCAAACACCAAATACACGAGAGTTCTTCATTGCCATTCCCTCCTCACGCATACAAATGAGTTGGCTGAGCATCCGGCCTAACAGGAGAGTTGTTGCTACTTTTCGGCGAGATGATGCTCGTGACAGGACTATGGCTTTGCCAGCTACGGCGTGGCAAGAAGAGGCTTGGTGATTGGACTGCCACGGGTACCACTGGCTCAGGTGGCGGTGGTGTTGCGGCGGTCCATTCTACGCGAATAGGATGGTCACGGCTGAGCTTTTGCCCGTCAAACCCTAAGCCTGTTAGGCTGTTGAAAGATATCGATACTGAACGAGAGCAAAAGGGTATGTATGAGAGGAGAAGATACTCACAAAGCTCAAACCGGATGTCCGCAGCACCAATTATGACTCTGATTTGGTACTCCACCTTGAAGTAGTGCTTCGCCACCTTCCAGAACTGTTTGTTCTTTTCTACAAACCGTTTCTCGTCTGCGGTTGAGAGGTCTGACTCGATTTCGCACAGTAATCTTGCATCTAATCCATCCAGATTAACTCTATAGTCTACTGAGTGGGAATGAATATCTTACTAGGACTCATGTTAAACGGCAAATACTCCTTATCCACATCGCTCGTAATGATACTCGTCGGGAACGCTCGCCGCGGGTCGCCAGGACTCAGCTTTCTCAAGAAATTGTGGATGATGGGCTGATCAACCGACACCGGCTCCCCTTTTTTGATGAACCATGCTACGGCTTGTGAGATGTAGAGCTTATTGTTGATGGGGTCTTTGATTGTCGGCTTGCCGACGTGTTCGGGATTCTTCTTGTTGTATAAGATCTTGCAGATGGTGCCGTAGGACGCGCGACAGCACCGCCAGCCGAGCACGGATTGGTTGGTAGTGAGCTTGCGGACGCGGTCGGCGACTAGTCCTTTGCAGACGGCGAGCTGGGGGTCCGGGGCGATGCGCACTTGCATGCCGTTTGCGTTGGAGTGTGGTGAGTTGGAGCCATAGGCGTAGCGGGCGCTTAGGCGTTGTTGGACGTAGGATGAGTTTCCGAGACCACCGGAGAGTACGAGATGGGACTGTCGAGTGTTAGGCAGGGGCGTAAAACGGCAAGGCAGCAAAGTACGAACTACTCTCTCATGAGCATGCTTGCGGCGTAAACTTTCTAGTTGAGTGTCAACGAGTCTGAATAGCTTCTCGATTTGTCTGTCGAACATTCGCTGTAAATCTTCTCTACTTATGGTCAGACTTGTCAAAGTTGTCACTTCAGGCTTCGGAAGCGACTTACCGAGCAAACTTCATCTCTCCGTCTTTAATGTTATGCTCTGGATTATTGTAAGACGGAGGCAACTTTGAGATGGCGATGGAGAAGAATGGTGTATCATCAGGGGAGCCGTGCTCGCACTTCACTGCCTGAAAGTCCCTGCTCTTCATCATCTCCCAACACGCATCGTCGATTGATATCGGGAGCTCAATGGCACTGTTGGCCGCGTCCAGCCTTGCCCGTACAAGCTTCTGAAACCCAAAGTCGATAGCAGCAGATCCGATGGTTTCGCCAAACACAACATCTAGCTGCTCTAATGATATACTTTGACCATACGTGTTTGTGACGCGGAGCACAGATAAGTCGGTGGTACCACCTCCTGCGTCACAGACAAGTAATATATCTCTTTCCTAGACGTTATTAGATTGAAGAAGGGGCCACGGAGTAGACTGTTTGAAAACGCACCCTAAAGATACCACAAGCTTCTGTAGATACGTGTACAGCAGCTGCTTCGGCTTCCGTCAAGCCAATGGACACAGAATGGCCAATGTGCTCCCCGAACCCAGCTCTTGAGGTAATGCTTCGAAATAGCTCCACGGTAGGGTTAGGCGCCCAGGTAGTCGGTACACTGAACAAGAACTCAATCGTCGCGTCTTTCCACGTCACTCCCGAGAGCTCAGACTCAAGTTTGAAAGCGATGTACTGATACAGCTTCTGTAAGTAGTCCGTGTACCACTTCTCAACTTCAGCGATGGATTTCGCTGTGTTTTCAGGATCCTCCTCTTGCTTTTTCAATAGCTTCTGGGGATCCAGAGATGTTTTGAACCACTCTCTGTATTCTTTGTCCTCGGCAGTAGTCTCTGCTATTGTTTCTGATAGAAATCCCCATGATGATGGCTCTGATTTGTTGGTTGGATATACCACGACAGTGGGAACTTTATTTTCGTTTGCCTGAAAGCGGCCGGGCCATTTCTGAACCCATCGCACTGTTTCTGAGCCGATTGATAGATTTGCATAAGATACTCCAGTACCTGAAGTGATAGACCATCAGCATCAAATCCACCTTGTGGTTATGGAGAGGAATGATGGTGGAAGGAATAGCCGCCGGCCCGAAAGGGGGATAGACTCGGCGCTACTGGCCTCACCGGCCCCTCTCTCCAGCCTCACATCAGCACTCACAAGTCATGCCAAAGTCGATCCCGATCACCATATGCGGCTTTACCACCTCCATCTTTTCTTGCTTTATTCTGCGTCTAGTATATCGATACTCTTGAGCAGAACAGCTACCTTATGTGTAGGGCCGGGATGTGACCTAGGGGCGGGCAGTGCCGTCGCCCTGCAGTTGTCACAGCCTCGCGGCACAGCAGCTGGCCCCCAGTTATTCGTTGATCATTGGAGGCTTCTAAATTGAGCGGCAAGTGTGTAGCGATCCTGCTAGTCATACTAATGCCGTTTTCTGCTGCTAAGCGCTTCATCTACTCTTTCTTTTTTCGGCCCCCAATATGTTAATGGTTCGAAGAGTTTCCTCTCCTTATCGCTCCCGTATTATTCGAGAGCGTTGTTATCAACGTTACTGATATCAGTTTTGATAACTTCATCTTTATAGTGAAGAAGTTCTGATGAAGGCATCTCGAGTTATTCTAGGTGATCTCTTCCAATTGTGGTTCACAATATTTGGTCCCTCTAAAACTCCCTTATGCAGCTACCCCAGCCTCCGGCGCACCACATCCCCTGATCGGGCGCCTTGAAGAAAGGACAAAGCACTGCCCCAGTTCCATCTTTCAACATGATCCACTCGTTTGAGACCTAGCAATGTTTCGCGCAAGGCTGTGATTTCGTGCATCGACTGTGCCTCATCCGTCCTTGGGGGCCATGATATTAGTGCAGGTGGCCTAGGAGTGTTCTTCTACCCGGACGTCTCCTCAGCTCTACGATCGGCATCCTCGCAGAATACCACCTTTGAGTCTTTGCCTGTGTGGCAGGCTCCATTTTTGTTGCAATCTTTTTGTCTGCTCTATTGCCTCTGTTGGCGCTTGTTCCACTCTTTCCACGTCTTGTGTATTCCCATAAGGCCTCCACCGCTACATCAAGATGACCTCTACGATAACATTGACTGTGTTGAATAAGCCCCCGATTACGGCATCTCTGGTGTCAGGTACCCTGTTCTTAAGCAATACTGCCGTAGTACCAGGCGACCCAGGTGTTTCTTTCGATGGAATCTGGTTTTCAGTTGCGAGCGATGGTGTAATTTGGTACGAGAGTAATCCTCACACTTTTGCCGCGCCGTCTTCATCAGCTCCAACATCCTTTTCTTCCATTGTGCAATCTGGGACAGATACACAGACAACTATGTCCAATCCAACACCAGGCCAAAGCTTATCTTCTGTTACCTCTACCGCGAATTCTGGAAATGCCCTGAGTGCCACTCAGTCCACCGCATCACCTACGAGCACAGGCAAAATTCATACGTCCAAGTCTGGTGTGTCTGGAGGAGCGACCGCTGGCATTGCCATCGCCTGTCTCGTCATAGGGGCAGCCATCGCCGGGTTCATCGTTTGGCTTCTGATGCGCAGATCGAGAAACAAAAACCAGGCTGGATTTCCAAACCACGGCGCAGCAGCTCATGCGGGACCCGAAAAGCAACCCATTCTTGGAACACTCCCCAAGGCTAGCTCGGACTCGACTTTGAGAGTAGTCGAAAACCACCTACCGCTCCCTCTCGAAGATAGTGCCATCTCTGGAGATATCACGAAACTTAGCACCTTGATCAAAAACCATGTTCAGAGCTACTATCATGAGTCTCTTGTTGACTCTGGCACGGTCGATCTTGATGCTCTCCAAGCTCTTGGAGATAACATGCCCATCTCAGTCGGAACCCTGGGCACATTGCTGTCGAATCCGACGACACGAGAAGTTGGCCTAAGATTCTGTATTGCTTGGGTCATAATATCAAGAAGCAAACTCAACGGCGACCCCAGGACCACTTTGCTACCTCCAGAAGTCGTTGAATGCTCCTCCTCTATGAGCGCTTTAAATTGGGAGCCCAAAGGTAGGCCTCGATCGTTTAATAGTCTTACGAGCATAGCTAACTTATGCATAGCGTGGGACGCGTTTACGACGAACTGGAAGGCAATAACCGCCGAATGCATCAAAAACGCCTATCTTCTGAACCCATTCGGCCCGCAAGATGCTCGCAACCCCAATATCCTAAAAACTACAGAAGTCTTAGAAGCGATCTTGGCTCCATTCGCTGTTACTCGAATGGATCACAGTACCCGACGACGGAATTTGGAGGAGATCATCAAGCGAGCTGCTACCTTCGCGTTCGTCTTGTTCTCTCAACGCAGCTCGTGGAGACTGGAGTGGCCAGATTCTCGGACCATGGCGCCGGGCAGTCTTGTCATTTTCCCTGCACTGGAGCAGATTATGGATGAAGAGGGCAGAAGGTTTAGTCCCCCGCGGACTTTTAGTGAATTGGTAGTTCGGCAGATAGATGAGTGAGCTGGGGATATTATTCGCGTAGTGGTGGGTTGCTCAATCTTGTTGAGAGTTACATGCTCTCTATAGTTTACCTATGGATTTGGAGTAGACACGAGTAATGAATGATAGGATGATCATCTATTTCACTAAGAGGATTGTTGTTTTCGGAATACCCGTTGTTCTATGAAGCAGGTGTCGCGTAGGAAGGTCAGCAATACCCATGAAAGATCAGTGTTAGATATTTGAGCCACAAATGATGCTTTCTACATTGTCCTAAGCTTTCGTTATCTCACGAGGCTGAATCTCGAACCTAAGATTCCAATAGTCTCTTATCTGGGCCGGTAGCGCCAGGATTTCATCTTTCACGGATAAAAATACATAAATCTCATCCCGTCTCTAGATTATCGCTACGTAACGGAGAGGAAGCCCACACCTGCTATTCCTAGTCGATTACAAGGAGGTTAATCCAGTTGTGCCTCAGTGTAAGCATGAATGCAGCGTACGCGTGTACATTCCAAGCTTTCCTGCGTTTTGTGTCAAGAGTAGCTCTTGGGCATAGCGTGACTATTACCAGAAACGCGGCTTCCACAGTCTCTAGCTAGGCCTTTCGCTGCTGCGAACTATGATCCACCTCCCTAAAAACATCGTCGTCACCTCTTCTTTGGCAGAAAAGGTTGGGAGCGTTAATCTGGTCATTGTGGTTCCCCTGTAGTTGGTATTCCTATGTTCACCTTCCTGGCAATGGGTACTCGAGTGCTGCCAACGTGGCTCTCCAAGATGTGAGAGAGACACAGAGCTGGGAATATGAAAAAAAATGAAAATGTTTAACTCTGAAGCCTTAGGTCTCTTCTCGCATGTCTTGTGCTAAGATACTTCATTCATTCACACAAAAAGACGAGAACAAAAAGGAATGCCCTCCGACAGGATCGAACTGCCGACCTTCGCATATCTTCGATGATCGAAGTCATAACATAGTATTATGAGAGCGACGTCATAACCAACTAGACCAGGAAGGCAATTTTGATTGAAACCTGAAATTTTGAATCTATATACTAGCTTAATTGTTGGTTCACAATAACTTTACGTACAGCCTTGCAAAGAAAGTTCGAATTCGCTTTATCATCGCTCAATTCACACCCTTGTATGAAAGCGGCCATTGACTTTGTTCGCATCAGCCTTAGTGTAAGAGTCCAAGGCGACCAAGGCATATTTTTGCCATGCTTGTGGACGTCATGCCTGTGGACTTCATTCCTACGAAGTACCCACACTGTGTAACAAATAGAGGGCTTTCGGATGACACTCGCTCGGCACCAGGGCAACCATTGCTTGATCCGGCGTCGGGGCGTCAACTCCCCCATGCACCTCGCAAGCTTCATGCACTCTGCCGGTTCAGCACACGAGGCTGTGCGGTAGCCACGGGCACAACTGTCTATTTTTGTGCCTACACGGCGAGAAGTGGTACCCGATTCCCGTCTTCTGCGGCACTGCCTGTCTCTCAGCCTCACACATACCACAACAATATGGTTTAGTCACGCGCTGCTTAGACCTTCCACGCTCTTTCGTTCATGTTGCTGTGCCTCTAGACTTGCGTATTCTATGCAGATCTGAAGACCCTCGACAGGACTACTTCGCAGAAGCTTGTTTATTGTGCCGCATAGCCTTCTCAACTCCATCCTATGCTTCTAGCTGCAATCTTACTGCCTTCTCAGCGCTTTACATCTTGACTCACCTGTCGTCTCGTTGACCAGCTCTCCCTTTCTGCGAGGCTTTGAGTGTTACAGCCAGCCAGAGTATCACTGATCCAGAGCGCTCTCCCACGTTACTGTGCCGCAGCACGGCCCTCGTACGAAGATTGCCTAAACACCCCCGCCCAATTCCATCCGCTGTAGCCCCTCATATTTCGCAGCGTTCGACCAACCCTATACTACACTTCTAAGAGGTCTGATGGATGGCCACTCAGCCATATATTCATCGACAATGGCCTCTACCCTCACACGTTCGACGGGAGTCACCAAGAACCACAGGAAATCCTTCCAAAGTAATGAACAACGCCGCAAGTCCATGGAACCGCCTGGAGAAGCTGGAAAACAACATAGATTCTCCGACCCAGGCTCGAGTAGCATTTTCACCGCTATCTCAACCATCTTTGGATTCGTTGATTTCGTTACAGCTCTCAAAGAGGTCTCGGACGACAACCGCGTCTTCATATCGCTGATTGAACGCGTCCGCCATGACGTAGATGAAGCTTTCCGACTGCGTCGCTGTCGCAGAGTGGCAGATCATTTCGCAAGCTTCCCGCGAGAAAGAAATTGGATTGATGGGACGATCATGGACGTACAGCGGGCGCTCAACGACCTCGGGCTATACGTTGAAAACGCGAGGATAGATATGGATGGTCGCGTGGAGGTTAAGATGAAAAATAAGTTCGAATGGGTGTTACGGAATCAGCAGAAGCTCATTACCAGGCAGATAGCCCTGAGTACATGTCATCAGAGCCTGATGATTGCGGTCCAAGCTATGCAAGGTGTGGAGATGGACCTAAGACTTGGGGCATCGGACGATAGCTCTCCTACCTTGTTGGTTCCGGGGCGAGGATCAGGCGAGATGACCGAAGACTCCCATCTTGGCCCTTACTCAAGAAGGAAAAGAAGAAGCTTCAGTACAAGAAGTGATCTGCAGATGAACGCGCAAGAGATAGAGATCGCAAGCGAGAACTTACCAGGTATGTACATGATTACACTGAACACATTTGCAAAGCTAACAACTCACTAGAACCAGTGACTATCATGCCCGTCGCGCTACCTGCTATCGCCTCGTCAGAGGACAGCCTTCGTCCACACCTGAGTCTCAGAGGCACCTCGGGATATTTTCCCTCGCTCCCAATCCTCCAACAAAACGGCAAACCGTATCCCGAGCTTCCAGGCTGTCTCCCAGCAACACGAAGTATGCCCGATCTACCCATAAGCGAAGAGATCACCCCGAGCCAGGATGAAAGGCAGTCAATACCCCGCAAACCCATAGCCTCCAATCCCAGATCGTTACCTGTCATCCCGCGGCATCCGTCCCTTAGGACAGGGCTCAGCGAGTGGATTATTCCGTGGGGCGAAGTACAGAGCGAGAAGATTGTTCGTGATGCTTCACCTACTTCGTCGAATGCGACTGTCACGTCGTCGCCGGACACAGATTCAAGCAAAGAAGCAGCTATCATTGAGAGAGCGATCCCGGACAGAGTCACACAGCAGCCCCGACTAATGACAACGCAAGAGAGACGAAGACTAGCTCACACAAGACGGCTTGCAGCGGCGTATGATGATGATGAGGACTGACCACCATCAGTCTGTCCATATCCTCAAGCTCGATACAGGATGGCAAATGGCTAGAGTGCTTTGTTCCAGGAGAATGCGCCGCAGCCCACTCGGCACTTCGAGCCAAAATTCTTCGGGGGATTATCTGAACAATATCAGGTCTCCGACGAAAAAGGGTTCTCATGGAATGAAAGGTACCATTGGAACTCTATATGACAGAACTGCATCTACAAAGCAGAGACCCAGTCCTTCCACAGCCCAACGGCTCAAACGTCGCGCCGTTCTCCGGACACCAGAACGCCCCCATCCAACGCTCCAACTCCCACTCCATCCGACACTCTTTGACCCCCAAGTCTTCAGCAAATCCCTATGCCTGCATCTTCCTCATCAAGGTCTGCTCCTTCACCACCTCGCCCTCACTATTGAACTCCGTAATCCGAATAGGCCGATACGTAGTATCTCGCTTTCCTAGACCCTCCGGAGGGGTTTTCCCGACCCACGGGAACTTCTGGGACCGCTTCGGTACCTCTCCGTCCTGCTTCTTCGTAGGCGTAATAGTCTTGTGACGCTCAGATGGACCCTTGAATTCATCCCATCTGGACATATTTAGGGGCAGTGGCACGCACAAGATTGCATGCCCGCAAAAATGCCGCCGCCACCTGTCTTCCATGTCTAGTTTTTGCCATGCCGACATTGACTTCCAGTTTTCTTCCGTGTAGTGCTTGGTCGTAGACTCAGTTGTGTTTCCAGCAACACCGTCGCCTCCATCCGCCGCCGGGACGTCGTCGATCTTCTTCGGCACCTCTCCGTCCTCCCTCTTCGCAGGCTTGATAATACCTACACGCCCACCAACACGCTTGCCTCTACCAATGTCTTTATCTTTGTAGGATCTATATGGTGGAAACCAATCGGGGAACCATGGGTGCCCAAGAAATTGGTGCGTCACTGGGCGGTCCTCGATCTTCTTCGGCAGCTCAACGTCGTGCTTGGCCGTAGCCTCAGTTTTATTTCCAGCAATACCTTCGCTACCATTGTTCGCCCGGTCATGGGCATTATGGAGCAATTTTAACGTAGCAGCAGTATTGGTGCTTGGGATCGCGGGGTGAAAGAAGCTCCCTTTGGGGCCGAGGGGGATGCCAGTGGCCACGTTGGCCACGAGGGCGACGGCGGCGAGGTATAGAGATTGGCGCATTGTAGGCTAGAGAGGGTAAGCCTATGATCGGGGGCTGGGGATGGAGAAGGCAAGGTACCGTTACGGCTTGAAGGTGTGATGTTCAGAGAGGCGAACGGGTGTCGAAAGGCTCGGAGTGCACAATGGCATTGAATAGATTGTGTATGGAGGGTGCGGACCTATTTCTATACTACACTGTGGGAAGATGGTGACGCGTAGGATAGGTCTGGCTGCGAGCTTTCCAGGGTTCAACGGCCTCGTTTACCTGGGTACCCACCACGTCTGTCTTTTTGTGGATGGCGGAACCGCGGGAAGGTTATTAAAGTACCAAAGATACTGAAATGGGACGATTTTGTTCATGTCTGTCCTAAGTTATCTGGATCTAGAAACATTAATGTAGTGTCCCTGGAACGCTTCCGAAGATTGAAAGTAAAACCGAACGCGTATTGAGCTACCTTCAAGGCGTTTGCTGCTCATTATATTGAATACACACAAGCTTTTGATGATAATATTCAGGATTAAATGGCAACCAGGGAAATCTGCACTAGTACACTACAGTTCCACCTAGTCCTCGTTAAGGAAATCCCAAAGCGCACCCTTCTCTAGATAGCCGTGGTGGATGATATTGACAAGCCAGTAGTCGTTCATGATGCCGCCCAGCAGCTTCGACGTCGCGGATCGGGTGGGGTATATGCGCTGCCATTCAGCCCAGATGCTAAATGCTTCTTCCAGCCAGGCGCGGAAAGAAACAGACTCGACAATTGTGGGGGTGATAATCCTGTTCTTATGTTAGAATCTTTTCATGCAGTCTATAGGACTAAGCCGTAAGTGTTGAGGAACTCACTCCTTCCCAGCGAATGTGCCCCACGTGACGGGGTTCACTGATTCTTCGTTCGACGCCGAAAAATGGCCTGCTTTGTTTCCTGCAAAGTAGGTCATCTGGTCGGTCTGGTCCAAGCGCGCTTGTAGCTTGAACCAGTCTGCTGACGGGATGAATAGTTCGACGAAGGGCTAGAGTGTTGTCATTAGCAAACACAAGCACTGTCATGGCTAAAAGAACGTACCTTTTGAAAGACGAAGCCATTTCTTGGTCCCCACCCAAAGATAGGGTCAGTGCTCTTGAGACCGTTTACTGCAGGCTGACTGGCCACGCTCCACCAACCCTTACCGTTCAGGCGAAGAAGTTCGTTACGAATGGTGTTAGTTTCAGGATTCAGCCCCTCCTCACTCCATGGTAGGGCGTCTAGGTCACCGGATATGTGGCGTCTGAATATATTCGAAACTTCTTCAACGGTGACTGGATGGCCCCATAGCTTCAAGGCCTGGGGTGTAGGTAGGTGAAGACTAGGACCATATCCATCGATTTCGCCGAATGCTATAAATATCAGTAAACTTTCTTGGCTTGAGACTAAGTTAAAGAGTTAGTTTTCGTACCTGGCGATCTTGCGTCACCCCATCGTCCGTTCGGGAAATCATCCCAAGTAGCTTCCCGTCCTAATGAACCCTCTCCTTCTGAAATTGCAAGAGTATTTGCTCTCGTGTTGATTGGGTCTCGTGGTACACCTGCCTCGTCCTCTCGTGCTTCAAAGCTGGTATTGCTTGATTTGGTGTGCGTCTCCACAACTACGCGATTACGGGGCCCAGAGTTGACAGAAGACACCCTTCGTCGGTGCTTTGATTTCAGCGCGCCCTCAGGAGGCACAAAGTCTTTGGAGAAGTCCACAGCCACAGCTTCATCCTCGTCTGGCTGAATTGGAGGTATGAGGTGACATCGTTCTAAAATGTGTGCTACCGCCTTCTCCAGATTCAAGGTGTAGAAATGAAAACCTCTCCTCACTGGACTGGGGGTTGTCTTGACGTGATCTATTACTTCGCTCAAGATCTCCACTCCAACCTGCTTAACCAGTTCGTCGTCGCCCTTTACGGCATCCAGTCGAGTGAGCAACTTATCTGGCAGCTTCGCATGACTCAGCTTGGTGACTCTCCGTAGGATCTGATAGCTCTGGATCGGCATCAAACCGGGTATTATGGGTATTGTCTTGAAGACCCCTGACTCATGCTCTCTCAGCAGCTTCTCAAACTTGTCAAACGCCTCGACATCAAAGAACAGTTGTGTCATTATGAAGTCTGCCCCGGCCTTTGTTTTCTCCACTAGGTAGGGTAAGTCGAAGAGCGGATCCTGGTCTTGCGGATGTGACTGATCGGAGTGGCCCTCGGGATACGCAGCCACGCCAATGCAGAAGTAGTCTCCATATTGCTTGCGAATATAGCGCACCAGATCTATAGCCCAGGTGAAGTCATTGTTCGAGTCCTCCTCTTCGGGCTTCTCTTCATTGCGGTATTCCTCGCTCCTAGGCGCGTCTCCCCGCAACGCTAGGATATTGCGAATGCCCAGCGCCTTTGCTTGTTCCAACGCGTCGTCCACAAGGGAGCGGCTCATGTTCGTGCAGGTCAGATGCAGACATGTCGTCAGGCCCAATTGGCGCTGGCAGATTTCGGCGAGCTCGAGAGACTTGGTGGCTGTGGAACCGCCGGCACCCCACGTTACCGTCACGAAGAGCGGACGCAGCGCCCGGGACATGCGCTCCAGTCGGTTCTGGAGGTTTGCAAAACCCTGTGGAGACGTGTCAATTGATCGCCAACGCCGCTAAAAGGTTTTTGTGGCTAGAGAATGCCTACCATGGCCGTTTTCGGCGGGAAGAACTCCAGCGAGAAGTAGTGCGCATCGCTGGGCAGGGCGGCAATCTTATCCGTAACCTTCTCCATCCTGGCGACCTCGTATGCAGCGGTCGGGTGTTGTGGGGGGTGGGGTGGCGGTTATAAAGGTCATAACTCGAGGACGGAGTTGTGAGTGACACACGTCGACGGCGGCGGCATCGGGGAAGGGATCGGAGGCAGAGGGGTAGTGGGGCAGCGGCGGGTAGATCCATTCACCGAAATGTAGTGGCGCCAGGTGTGCATGCTTAGTGGATGCAGTGTGCATTAATTCTGCTATATAAGTCCAGGTGCCCCGTTGTTCCTGCGATCCGGATTACATATCTGATTTTGAGGCTGCTGGTGCTCTCCGAACCAAACTACTCAAGCATCAAGAATATAATCAACAAAGACTACAAACATCAGACAATGGGCGATGATTCTCAGCTACCACCACGGATAGACGTCCACTCTCACTTCCTTCCTCCTGAGTACTGCGACGAGCTTCGAAAGAATGGCCACTCGAAGCCTGATGGAATGCCAGCCATACCGACGTGGTCTCTCGAAGGCCACCTTGAGATGATGAAGAAAGCAAATGTCACCAAATCGATCCTGAGCATCAGCTCTCCAGGGACAAACATCAACGCCAAAGACAACGCCCTCAATATACGCTTGACGCGCTTCTGCAACTCGTATGCCGCGTCTCTAAAGCGTGACCACCCAGACAAATTTGGCTACTGGGCCGCTCTACCACTGCCAGACATTGATGCTACCTTTGAGGAGATTAAGAAGGCTAAAGAAGAGGGGGCAGACGGGTTTGGTCTCCTGACCAACTACCACGGAAACTACTTAGGCTCTGACATCTTCGACTCAGTGTTCCAGGAATTGGACAGGTTGAAGGCGAGAGTGTTCATCCATCCTACTATGCCTTGCGTAATCTGCCAAAACTCCGCCTCGGAGCCACCTACACTGGTCAACGCGACTCCACTTGCTGCCAAACATCCGATCCCGATGTACGAATTCTTCTTTGACACGGCACGCGCGGTAACGAATCTCTTCTTGAGTGGCACTGTGGCCCGTTGTCCGAACATTCGCTTTATCATCCCTCACTCCGGAGGATGTCTGCCACCTGTACTCTCACGTTTCATCGGCTTCTCTTCCGTCGTGCCGGCTGGACCCGTGTTGGTTGACCAAGAGGTTCGCGGAGCTGTGGCACGGCAATTTTATTTCGATCTGGCTGGCTTTGTATTTGCGGGAGACAAAGGTGGGAGTGGACAGTTGAAGGCTTTACTCGAGGGTTACAATATTGACCATCGCCGACTGCTGTATGGAAGTGATTTTCCGTTCACACAAACACCGTTTGTCAAGAACTTCGCGGAGCGGATGAAGGATGGGCTCGAAGATCTGTTCAACGAAGAGGAACGAGCGGAGATTTACGAAAAGAACGCGACAGCATTGCTTGCAGAATGAAAATAGGATCAGCTTTTAACCTGCATGTAAGAACAATCATACATAGGAGCATTGTGGTCTTTGACGGTTATTTGAAGTTAGTTGCAATAGAACACTACCTACTTTTAAAGCAAATTTGCTTAAATTCTTGCCACGGACACCGAGAAGAAAGGACACCTTGGAGGTCTTCGCAGCGGTCTTTAGGATTCGGTAGCTTCTACTCCGAATCCTACCTCTTCCACGCAAGAGTCACAAAAATAGGAGAAATGGCGACAATACCGGCGCACGCACAGGTGTTGAATTTCTCAACGGGATAACGGATACCAGCCTCTAGCCTCACAAGATGCCTGAACGTAAGAAGCGTCAAAAGTAGTGGGCGTGTCAACGCAGATGGCTTAGGAAGAGGAAGCAGAACAGGTGACGTTACCAGAGAACTGAGAAGTATTATATTGGCGGATGAATGCATACAGAACCCTCAATTGTGATAAGTGGCCTGCCTGATGCACTTTTATAGATACTTGTAAGGGTTCATGATCCCATTCTAGTCAACATTAGCGATGGCTTCGCCTTTTCAAAGATTGTGCTTACCGGATCATAGAGATCCTTGATCTGCTTCATGAGCTTGATCATGGTGTCACTCCGGCTGTACCCAATGTAAGGCTTCTTTTGAATGCCGAGTCCGTGCTCAGCACTGATACTACCGTACTTTCCTTGTACCCATTCATATACAAATGGCTCCAATGCTTTTTCGACTTTCTTGTCATATCTTCGTACGGGTATATTCAAATGGACGTTTGAATCCCCCATGTGTCCGTACCCGACTACATCGACAACGGGATGGGCATCATCGTCTCCAATGAGGCCGGCTTCCGTCATTCGATCGCGGACGTCATTGACGATCTCATACATCGAAGAGATGGGAATAGACAAATCGTATTTGTACACGCCTCCCCAGTGACCGAGGCACTCGGGAATGCCTTCGCGACAGGACCAGAGGTCTCGGATTTGTGTTTGATCTTGCGCTAGTACGCCGTCGGACACAATCTCTGACTCCATGACATGTTCGAGGAAATTTGTAAGTTTCTATTCGAGCAATGAGCAATGAGCAAAGGTCAGTCTCAAGATCATTCAACACGCACCTCGGAATCATGGTCACTATTTGACCCGCTTGTTTCAATCAAGCAATAGAATGGATGTTCTCCTTCCAGTGGCAGTTTCCTACCAGTTGCTCTGTTCAACAGCTTCTGACTTCGGCCGTCCATGAGTTCAAAAGCAGATAGGATCTCGGAAAGCTGAGACTTTGCTTCACGGAACGCTTGCTGACATTTTTCATAGCTCTCGAGGCCGAAATAAGCAACATTTAGGGCTGAGGACCTCTGAGGGCACAAAATGGATATCGCAGTGATTATGCCAATGGTGCCTTCGCCTCCGATAAAAAGCTGCTTGATGTCGTAGCCTGTGTTGTTCTTTCGTAGCTTTATTAGGTCGTCCACTATGGTGCCGTCGGGCAAGACGGCCTCAATGCCCAAAACGTTTCCGTGAAGACTTCCATAGCGTAGAAGCCGAAGCCCTCCTGCGTTGGTAGCTACATTCCCTCCGATTTGACAAGAGCCTTTTGCGCCGAGGTCCAAGGGGAATATATGATTCTTCTCAGCGAGGAAATTATCCGCGATCTCCAAAACAACTCCGGCATCGGCGACCAAGATTCCAGATACCTCATCGAATGATCGAATGTTGGTCATGCGCTGTAGGTTTATGACAATCTCGTCAAACACTGGAACAGATCCTCCAACGAGACCAGTATTGCCCCCTTGAGGTACAACAGCCAGCATATTATTATTGCAGTATTTGAGTATTTTACTGACTTCCTCGGTAGACCCTGGTTTGAGAACCACTTTGGAGTGACCGCGGTACTTGCGCATCCAATCGCTATTGAACGGCTCGATGTCATCTGTTGCATCTGTAGAGAGGCCATCTATAACGGCAGATCCTGATCCGAGAAGCTCCTGGAAGAATCGCACATGTTCGGGGGTGATTTGAGAGTATTTCGAGTCTCGTTTAAGCTCTGGATACCTGCAATAACATTAGTACAATGTCACTGATTGAACGATTCCCTGACGCTCGTACGTCTCTGAGGTGAACTTGACGACCTTAGCAGGCGCTGACGCTCCTTTCGTCCCACCACTCTTGTCTGCCTGGTGAGGTTCTGTCGAAGCTGTCGTCCATCGTACTTGAGCTGCAGGCCGTAAACGACTTGTTTTCTGAGAGGTGGCGGAAGAGCATCTCAAGCGCCGCAATGGCAATGAGAATCTTGACACGCTCGCCATGACGGACAGTAACAGCGAAACTGAGGGAGGGGACAGAGGAGAACTTAATCTCTCGTCTCGAAAGGAAGCCGCCGCGGAGCGGCGATCACGCAAAAAGTGGTGTATTTATCCTAGAGTGGGGGAATTTAGTAGAATTAATTAGTGTAATGACTCAGGCTACGGTCAAGGACAAAGACTAAGACTCAAATCGCTAGAACTAATAGCAAAATCACTGAAGTCAAGCAATGAGATAAAATAGAGAGATCAGTATCGTGGTGGGATGCATGGACTAGTTCCCCGAAACCTAATTCATTTCAATAGTTTAGAGTGCCCTTTCTTTCATACCCTCGCTGTTCAACGTCCTTGGCGGCCAGGCTAACACGACGCGGAAGCTCTCCCCAGCTTCATATACCCGCGCTATTCACCGTCTACACCTGTCTTCCTCCTCCGCCGATTCTGTAATTCTCTAGCTTGCTCTCAACCTAGCACATCAGCGACACACATCACACCATGGCTTCAGGATATGATCGAGCTCTTTCGGGTACGCTGGAAAGCTTTCTGGGATATCAACACAGTTCAAAAGCTAATACTATCGGTGCCTACAGTCTTCAGCCCTGATGGCCACGTCTTCCAAGTCGAGTATGCTCTGGAAGCTGTCAAACGAGGTACTACCACCTTCAGAGTTGCGGTGAAGTCTTAGTAACCGTCCCTAGGAACCTGTGCGGTGGGAGTGAAGGGCAAGGACATCGTCGTGCTGGGATGCGAGAAGAGGTCTGCCATGAAGCTGCAAGACACTAGGATCACACCCTCAAAAATATGCTTGGTCGACACCCACGTTGCGCTCGCCTTCGCCGGCCTTAACGCAGATGCACGAATCCTCGTCGACAAGGCGCGGTTAGAAGCGCAGTCCCACCGATTGACTGTCGAGGATCCAGTGTCGATCGAATACATCACCAAGTACGTCGCAGGTGTGCAACAGAGATATACCCAGAGCGGTGGTGTTCGACCATTCGGGATCAGTACGCTCATCGTCGGCTTCGACCCGAATGACAAGACCCCGCGCCTATACCAAACGGAGCCATCAGGAATTTACTCGGCATGGTACGTCACAAGTGGTATGGCCTGATCATGTGTAGGACTGACTTGGGACTAGGAAGGCAAATGCTATCGGACGATCGAGCAAAACGGTGCGGGAATTCCTGGAGCGAAATCACAAGGGAGACATGGACAGGGAGGAGACTATCAAGCTGACCGTGAAGTCGCTTCTTGAGGTTGTACAGACGGGAGCGAAGAATATCGAGATCGCGGTCATGGCACCAGGCAAGCCGCTGGAGATGCTGGCAGTCGAGGACATTGAGAAGTACGTTGAGAGTATCAACACGGAGAAGCAAGAGGAGGCAGCCAGCAGGAGACCAGGCCGCACGCCAGGCACCGGCACCGCCGCAATACTCACTCGTCCGGCTGGGGATGCACCTTCAGGCTCGTAGTTAGCGATGCTGCAGTAGGTAGTAGGACCTGCATAACTAGCATGGCGTCCGGATCAATGGAGCCTTCTTGGGTCTGTACTGTATCAAAAGAGTCTCTTGCTCTCCCACAATTGAGCGGTTGTTTGAATTTACAGCTTCAGCTAGCGTCAATTAAGCTACTTTGAATGATCTCGCCGTTCGCTCTCGGCCACTCAGCTGGCTTCCAGGCATTCATGCTTTTGAACATGGCACAAGCCGTTCATGATCCGCTTCAAGTGGTATTGGATGCTTCCTCCGTAGCTACCCTGCAGCAATGCTTCCTTATCTTCAACAACCTCCCTGAGGCTGTCCATGAAAGTCGTTCAACCTAGCCGGTCTGCCGCGTCTCTAACGTCAAATATGGTCCGCTGTTCTTCCAGTTTAACGCGGTCGTCTTTCAGCATGCTAGCGGATCCGATCAGTTTCAGTCCGTCTGCGTGCTGAGGGCTGGACTTACCGCGCATCTACCCTCACATCCTCGCTTTCGACCTGGAGGGATGCCTTCGGAGTTTTTGCCTCCAGCACAAAGTGGTTGTCGCAGTGCGGGCAGTACTCGTCACTGTGTTCTATGAGATGATGTCCTCCTCCAAGGATCGTGTACTGGGCATGCGCACCTGTCTTCGAATTCTCGTGTATCCTTCCGGAACGCCTTCTTGCACTTCTTGCACACGAAGGTCATGTCGAAGCTCTGCATGAGGGGGTGCTTTTGGGTCTCGGCATGGCATTCCGCACAGTCGAACCATTTGCGACCTGGGGCTTGTCGTCAGAATGGAGTATGCCACTTGAAGGGTAACTGGACGTACAGCAGGGCGAGCGGATGGACACTTGGGCGTTCAGAATATGTTTGCTGCCGAGGCGTTAGTATACGAAGTCCCCGATGATGAGCGGAGGTCTTAGAAACAGCGAGATATGTAGAACTTACCACATGGCGGCGGGCTGTCTGGCGGCGTTTGTTGACTGTCTCGGACGCGTTCCTGAATCCTGCAGGTGTGGTGCGGGGGATGGATCTCCCGTATTCTGATAGTGGCGGCGGCGTGAATTGATGTGAGCCTCAGGATTCAGAACTCCAATGTATGCCACGCAAGCGTCATCCGGCACCAAACAACCACCTTTCACCTAGGTACCCGCGGTCTGGTACTGTTATCGTCATTCTCACACATAGCTGCTCTAGCTCAGCCCTCCACATTCTACCTGCTCACCAGCAATCCGGCCCTTGGCAGCCTGCGCGTCCAAAACACCCAGACATTCTTCCGCTAAGGGCCTCTCTCTATCGCTCGCTCACGAAACCACTCCGTACCTTGAACGTGTTGGCGCTCTCCTTGGGAATACCGGCCTCTCTATTTGTAACACTGCCGGTAGCTGGAAACATCACTCAAATCTACGCGGTCCTATGAAGCTGGAGCTTCCCGTATTGCCCAAAGCCAGCTCCCCGCCTCAATGGGCTTGTCCAGCGCCTCCTGCGTGCACATTCATAAACTAACTCCAGGCGTGGGCTGACCAGAGGCCTCTGCCACTATGGAACCTCCACCGGAGAACACAGATGGCTCCTCCATTGTGAGCATGACCTCCGCTCCCATCCCGATTGAAGCTCACAGCTACCTTAGAAGCCAGTCTCCTCTCTCCGGAGCCATTTTGAGAATATGCTGAATGGGAAGAAGCCTCCTCCGACCCCGTCTACACCCTCGTTAAGACAACCTTCGCCCGCCGCCGTGGATCGATTGCAACAGTCGGAGGATGTTAGGTCACGGGCTGATGGACGCAGCTCGTTGGATATCCCTAGGAGTAATGCTGCCCGCTCTTCGTCGCCCAATAGGCCGGATAATAGCCAGCAAGGCCTTCTTACACCTAGCGCAAGAGCACCACGTACGCCTTTGAGCAGACCAAAACCAAGGCCCACTTCGATGATGGCATTCTCTCCGCCGAGGTCTCCAACAAGGTCACCACCAAAAGTCTTGGTTCAGTCTCCTAGGTCGCCTCCTAAACCGTCGGATTCTCACGGCTATGCTCCAACGCCGCCTCGAGATGTTTCCCAACTGTGCTTGGATTCTCCTGGATCCCGATCTGGTTCGCCCGTATCTAATGGAGCTCGTCACTTCAGGATACCAAGCCGATCTACAACACCTGCCATTGAAGCTAAGCAGACCCCATTTCTCCAATCGACTAGTACTTCAACACCTACATTGGATCCGCGCAAGCAGTCCACTCTTGATATGGGGATCAATTCAAGAAGTCAAACGCAGGCCCCAAGTCCTGGACTACCTCCCCCTGTCAACCGGTCAGCAAAACCCAAAGTACCTGGGAAGCCTCCTGCATTTATAGACATAGCCTCAAAGTCAACCTTGGCACCTGAGCTTCCTGACGCACCAGGGGAGCGAGTATCTCCATTTAGCACGCCACCAAGTAGTGAGGGAAGCAATCCGATCGACGACCTTTCCCCTCCGACTATTCCAAACCAAGCAAAACCTCGCAGCTCGGCTGCCCAAGACGTCCCATCAAGCCGTGACGGATACTTCACGCCACCATCTAAGCAGCGCTCTGTGGTAGAGAGGAATCGGACCCCTGATGCAAGATCGCTAGGTTTTCAACCATCCAAGCACGCTTCCAACATCCGTACTCAATTAGCCAGCGATCTACCGGAAGACCGTCCCTACCTTCCTCCCCGGCGAGAAACCGCTGATTATCGGTCGAGTATGTCTCTATCGAGGCCACAAGCTCCACCAGAGCCTCCCGTGCGGAGGTCCATGGATCAGTTTCGCCCTACAGCGCCCTCGACGGATACAACTTCGAGATTTTTACCCCCTCCGAAGCGAACACAGACCTTTGGTCCTCAAAGCAGTTCCGCCAATTTTGGCAACAATTCTCGATCCGTGCCCCCTCGACCCTCAGCTGACATGAGAAGGCCACCGTTGGCTCAGGTGAAACAGGCTGCTCAGGTCGAGGCTTATGTGGATGACTCCGATGAAACAGATCCATCACCTGAGAAGGGCGGTTCTAGTTTGACAGATTACCCGGACTCATCACAGGCAAATCGACGACCACCAGTATTTGCGCAAAGCATACTCGAGATACCAACGAAGTACGAGACGAAGCTGTTCGCTGTTTGTGGAGAGTACATATGTACAACTGGTTACGTCACACGCGTTTGGAGCTTGTTGACCGGGGAGCTCTTGATGAGTCTAAGCCATGGGGATACCGTAAAGGTCACAGCTATATCGTTTCGGCCAGTCAAAGACGTCGAAGACGAAGGAAAGCGAATGTGGCTGGGAACTAATATTGGCGAGATACATGAAGTTGACATTCCGAGTCATTCTGTGGTGCAAACAAAAGGAAACGCTCACCCTAGGTGTGCGATCATCAGAATCTATAGATACGCTGCCGAGATGTGGTCGTTGGACGACGATGGAAGGATTCACATTTGGCCACCAGACGAAAAAGGCTCACCGAGTCTTGCACAGACTCCAAACAGCTTCAGGGTGCCGAAAGGTCATACGTTCTCCATCATTACTGGAATGCAACTCTGGATAGCCACCGGAAAAGACATACGTATTTTCCAACGAAGTAATGACAGTAACTCTTTCCTTCAAGTTCTTCAAAAGCCCCTCTCGCAGCCTAACGTCGGCGAGGTCACGTCGGGGGCCATTATTAGCAGCCAGCCGGACAGGATATACTTTGGACACAATGATGGCAAAGTCACCATCTACGCCAAAAAAGACTTTGCGTGCTTGGGCGTTGTTAATGTTAGCGTTTACAAGATTAGCTCCCTCGTGGGAGTAGGCGATCACCTTTGGGCTGGATACATTACAGGGATGATTTACGTTTACGACACACAAAGCAATCCATGGAAGGTGAAAAAGGATTGGCATGCACATAGCAATCCCATTGCCGGTATTGCTGTCGATCGCACGAGTATTTGGAAACTTGATCGATTACAAGTGGCTTCTCTAGGCACAGACAACATGCTACGGCTATGGGATGGAATGCTAAAGGACGACTGGCTAGGTAGGCCTTTCAATATTTCCTCGAGAAGCTAATCCACAGTGCTAATGCGTCTCTCTTTGCAGAATCTCAAATGCAGGAGCATGACTCTGATTTCTGCGAATTCCGTGAGGTTACTGCTACGGTAATGACTTGGAACGCCGGTGCCTCGAAACCAACAGCGTTACGACAAGATGAACGAGACGGCAATTTCTTCCGAGATCTTCTAAAGCCTCAGAATCCCTCAGATATCCTTGTTTTTGGATTCCAGGAACTTGTGGATTTGGAAGACAAGAAAGTCACAGCGAGTAAGTTGTCTCGGGCTTTTTGGCGTAGTGTACGGGTATTGACTGTTGTAGGGAGCTTCTTCAAGAAAGGTAAGAAGAAGGACGCGCCGGACCAAGAGCACATGAGCCACCAATATCGTGCGTGGAGAGATCATCTTGTCCGAACCATCGAAGACATATTGCCATCGGAGCCATATTTCCTATTGCACACAGCGAACCTGGTCGGCCTCTTTACCTGTGTTTTTGTCAAAGCATCAATGAGGCAATCAATCCGCGATGTGAGTGCCGCCCAAGTGAAGTTGGGCATGGGCGGATTGCATGGGAACAAGGTATGTCTCGTGATTTCTATCCAAAGTGTTCCTTCCCATCTAATCAAGAGGTAGGGCGCTCTCATTGTGCGATTCGTGATTGATGACAGCTCAATTTGCTTCATCAATTGTCATTTAGCGGCTGGACAAACGCAGACTATGCATCGTAACAACGACATTGCCGCGATAATGGAGGCAGAGGCTCTACCTGCTCGACTTGACCCAGCCGGGAGGACAGACCTGTTCGTGGGTGGCGGCGACGGATCTATGATTCTCGATCATGAGGTCTGCATTTTGAACGGAGATCTGAACTATCGGATTGACACAATGCCCCGTAACACGGTGATTGCGGCAGTCGAAGCCAACAACTTGGCCAAGCTCCTCGAGCGAGACCAATTGCTTCTGTCAAGAAAGAGGAATCCTGGCTTCAGGCTACGCGCGTTCAACGAAGCACCCATCACGTTCGCACCTACTTACAAGTATGATGTGGGAACAAACAATTACGACTCGAGTGAGAAGAAGCGATCGCCTGCGTGGTGCGATAGACTGCTCTACCGTGGACTTGGGCGCATAAAGCAGGTGGACTACCAGCGGCACGAAGTGAGAGTGTCTGACCACCGACCTGTCAGTGGCAGATTCAAGGTCCGCGTCAAGACTATATCGCCAAAAATGCGAATAGCGACACGCGGTCGTTGCGAGGATGAATTTGAGGATGTTAAACGCCGCATCGCAAACGACATCAAGTAAGTGCCAAGACCTCCACCGCCCCATGAAAGGGCACTAGCGACTGCGATTAAGCTGCGGACACTAATGCGCGTGGATCTTAGGCTCGATTACCTCACTAACGTGTTTGGCCTATCTCCTAAAGAGGCGCAGAAGCTGTTGAAGAAGTAACGAATAGGCACTGAGGATTAGGCATTGCGGGGAAAGACGCTTGGTGCATGTTTTGGCTGGGCACACGGCATTGCAGGCGTTTTGACTAAGAAGTGGCCTTGCATGACTTTTTGCTCGCGATGGTGGAAGCTAGTCGTTGAATGACAGCTTGTCCGCGTTCATCAAAGTCATGGTGACGTAATTGAGTTGCGAGTGATGAAGTGATGCATTGATCCTAGAAGGTTTTAGGTAGATAGTCTGGCAATATCTACCGAGCGAGCACCAACAACGTCTGCTGTTCTTCAGAGGATTCTCGATCTTGTTGCCTCTTAACGAAACGAACACGCCTTATGGCCGCGAGGATTGCGCTACCTAGATTGACGACTTTATCACGACATTTCGAAGCGAGAGCAACTACTGCGGCTTTGTTCAAGAGTCCATTTTCTACGTTCAGGCCAAAGATGGACGCCCAACAGGCAGACGGCGAGTCGACCTCTGGGATCAATGAGTGGAAGAAGAAAGCACCGTATAAGGTCCATGACAAGGGAGAGGACTTCAAAGCCCTGTATGACGCCAATTGCCATTGTGGGAAGGTAAAGTACGAGCTCTCGCGCCAGGAGCCTTTGGATTCGAAGCTTTGTCATTGCAGTACTGTAAGTTGAAGATGCTCATTCGTTCGTTGCGTGTGTATATTTCTTTGCGATTCGTCACGTGCTTTGATGCCTTTTCCAAACCCGGTGTTCAACGAAAATCACCATTCGAGATGGCCTGAAGCCTAGCTAGGCTCACAAAGCCCATTTATCTTATGAAGTATCAGCTCAAAAAAAAAAGTGAACTTGCCAAAGGACCCTAAGCTGCTTCAGAGAAGCGTAGACAGACTTGACACGAGGTACTATTCTCTTGAAGAAGTATTCTGACCCATCTATGTGTTACAGTGCCAGCGCCAACACGCCGCGCCGTTCCAATGGGCTGCAATTTTCCACAAAGAAGTAGGTTCTTGAGCCCGTTATCTGTACTCCTGTCGGGACTTACATCAATTACTACAGGATATCAACTTTCTGCAAGGTCACCACGACCTGGAGTGGTATGACCCAACCGCGAAATCAATAGAGCACAAGCTGCCCTGTAAAGTGCGCTGCTCTTTCTGCCACTCTCCGATCATGGACGAGGGTCGGAATATGATTCTGCTCTTCCCGTCTTTGGTCAATTTCAAGAGCAAGGAGGATAGGGAGCTATTCAAGCCAAGGTGAGTTGACTAGACTATGGCCAAACGTTCGTCCCTCAGCTTTGGGCCTGGGTCACTAAGAATTCGTCGTAGATGTCATATGTTTTATGATCAGCGCGTTATGGATATTCCTGACGGCCTGCCAAAGTGGACTGGAATCAACAATGAGAGTGATTTGATAGAGGATAGTCCTCCTGAGAAGGTCAGGGAGCTGGAGCGGAAGAGAGAGGAAGAACGTGAGGAGCGATTTAAGAAGGGGGAGAACAAGTAGGGTGGAAGGGGTACGCGCTCGGAGGAGCTCATATGGCTTCGAGAAGAAAAGGATCTGCAGAATGAGATTGACAATAGCTGCCAAGGTGGAATGGTACATGTAGTCTATGAAAAAGTCACTTGCCTCGATTCAATGCGAAGACGTTGCCTCCATTGCCGTTGCTTGCCATCGTTTAGTGCGTGCTTCTGCATGACTCTAGAGCGCTATGGATACGTAGGTTTCTTATAAAGCGGATACTTGAGAAATTGGCCTAGCATTCTCTAGCTAGATACGCTGACGGCAGCGATGATGAGCTCACTTTTCATGAAGGTTTTGCAATACACCAAGGCACTCCAAACGGCGTACAGTAGCCTCGAGATGACCTACAGCTTACTAACTACCACCTACTACCTACTTCCAGCGACAAGGTGTAAATTAGGACACTCTTGCTCTCAGAGTACTCTAGAGAAGCTGCATAAGAGCAGAGTCTGTGGACTGAAGCTCCAGTGTGACATCCTACGAGGGACGTGTCACCCAGTGAGGAACAAGATATTTCTCCTCATAATGCGGCGTGTCGCCCTTCTCGTCCATCTATCTAACTTCACTACGAGTATTTAACCATTGATTTCCGGCATTAATACCGGTTCTATACTGTCCGGACTGGTTACTGGGAAGGATTTCGCGCGCCGTGGAAGGTGACACGGGCCATCTTCACCAGCCTCCTCAATAAACTGAGCTTGCTATTGTCGGCGGCCTGCTATTGTAGCCGCCTATTGTTCTTCTCACGTCTATTGAACCATCTTACTCAAATTTTCTGTTTCTTCTCCTTCAGCGCTCTTCCTTCATCTTCATCATTCTTTCGCAAACACGTTCGACTGCTGGACGACTGGATCGTTCAATCCGAATTCGACTTCGACTTCGATACCGGCCTCGTCATCGCCGAGCGCGATTTGCGACGCTCTTGAGCATCTCCAACATCCTTTCCTATCGTCAGGGTAAGTTTCTGCTCCTATTTCTTTTCTGGTCGGGTTGGATGCAAGGAGCTCCACTATCCTTGCTCCCTCGACGCCTCCAACCCTGGCCCGTGCGCGCTTGTTAGCTGCAGCAACATGCGCGCTGTATCACCTCGCCGTCGCTCTATACACACTCTCTCCCCCGATTTCTATCATGCTCTCCCTCCATTCCCCCTCAAGTCAATCAAATTCTTTCTGACCATGAATTTCTCTACCAGTTTAGGCCGCTCTCGCGCCAATCGCGCATAATGTCGCCTCCCAAGCCATCATCAGATACCAACAAACGGAAGCGTGCATCTTCAACTTCCATTACCAAACCTGCGCCCAAGAAAGCCCGAGCCGACTCCGGGAAGGCTGCTCCGACCGAAACGCCAGCAGCTCTCGCCGACCCGCAGCCAAGCTCGTCGGCCGACTCTCAGGAAGACCTCTGTCCCGCTCGTGCGATCCTCCAAGAGAACAAGAGGAAATACCTGATTGCTTGGGAGAACAACCCTGTTACTGGAGAAGAGTACGATCCCACTTGGGAGCCGAAGTCAAACGCCAATGAGGAGCTCGTCGCCGAGTGGAAACAAGTAAAAGCTGAAAAGCAAGCCTCCCGGAAAGCTCCCGCCAAGGGCAAGTCGAAGCAGCGCGCCCGACGCGTTATTGACAGCTCTCCGACTACTGCTACTTCGTCGACGCCCCAGGTCATCGAAGACTCTACCCACAACGACTCCACAAGCACTGGACCCGCCGAAGACAATACGCTTGAGGACGAAGCCACACAATCTGCGCCAGAGCAGCAGGAAGAACTCCGGACCGCACAAGCTGTCGAGATCACCCGACCGGCCGGCTTCGATCCTGCCGAGTACGATCGCTTCTCTACCCAGCAGACTGTCTTGAACAACAGCTCGTCTCCTGCCGGAACCAGTCAGATCGCGGGAAGCAGCGTCGAGAACGGCAGCGTTGGCGATCCCACCACCCCGCAATCTGCAGCGCTCTCGACGCCCACGAGAGTAGAGAAAGAACGTGTTATCCCAGATTCTCAGGGCCCGTCGGATTCCTACATTGTCTCCACTCAGACTGCGTCACAGCCTGAACAGCCAATCCTTAGCCAGCCTGTACAACCAACCACCGGAGACGCCTTGGAGGAAGCTGTCGGTGCTCAAGAGAACGACGGAATCACGCGACGCGACTTTGCTGGAATCTCTCAAGCAGAAACCGTAGACTCGGTCGGAACGCCCTCTCGCCGCACTGAATCTCCCGCTCAAGGAAGCGACCACAGTTTCCAGCCCGCTCAGGTTGTACCTGCATCGTCTTACACTTCGACTGCTCAAGACGACTCTACTGATTCCATCTGGCCAACCACTGAAGTTGTTCAGAGTACACCTCTAGAGCACAATTCCGCTGACCACGACGTCTCGCCCAATTCCTTCGCGAAGTCCTCGCAGCCTTCCCCGCGCTCAAGCTCCTCGTCGGCTATTCCGAACACGGTGCGGAACGGTCTTGCACAGCAAACTTCTTCATTTATCGTATCTCCACTACTGCAGCGAGCTGTCAACCCTGCCACGGTGCTTCGTAGGCGCTCTGATCAGGACAGGGATATCGCAGATAGAATCCAGAGGAACATCGCAAAGAATAGGATGGAGAAAGCGAAACGAGCTCAAGCCGAACAGGATTCCATCAAACAGCCGAACTCGCCCACTTTCTCAGGTGTTCCCGGCACCCGATCTCCTTCAACCATCCCAGATCGTGCTCCGATTCAAACATCTCACACTTCGCTGAGGACGACTGCATTGACGAATTCGGCCATGGAGATGTCCCCTCCTGCTCGGCCGGTGGCATCTGCCCCAGCTGTAGTCATACCAGCCAATTCGGACAGCAACGTTAACGCTCGCTCCCTCACCATTCCGCAACTTGACAAGGGTGAGTACATTGTACCACTGGATCTTCCAGGTCTGCAGAAGTCCCACTATCAAGAACTTGTTCGGAAGTTCTCTGAGGCCGCGGGCTCGGCAACCCAACGGAGCATCGACGCGTTCCTCGCTGATCTTCATGCCTCCGAGCTGCTCATTGAGCTTGCTTCCCCTGCCGACGTTTGGACCCCAGAGAACTTGAGCGACGAGAAATTCCCCAAATATTGCAGCGACATTAGTGCAAAGTTCAAGTTCCTCGACTATCTACTCAAAGCACTCAAGGAGAAGCCTTTGCACATTGTTCTGGTCGCAATCGATCTCGCCCTTGACATGCTCGAACGGTTCTTGAAGGGGAAGAAAGTTCAGTACGAGTATCCTAGTGAGCTGCGAAAGTCGTCTCCAGAGGACTCGGAAGGGAAGCTGCTGGTCACGATTCTCTCGACCGAGCCGGACGACAATCCTGTCATTCGCTACACGGACATGATCATTTGTCTTGATCATACGTACAACAAGGACCAGGTGAAGAAGCTGCGTGGAAACCACGTGGAGGATCCTAATCACATCACGCCCATCATTCACCCAGTCATCGTCAACAGCTCCGAGCACGTGAGGTACTGCATCCGCAGCTCAGTCCCAGCTTCAGAGAGAACCAAGATTCTTATCGATTGCACCATCCAGCTACAGGACAAGGTCGGAAAGTTGCCCGAGGCATTCCCCAACGTGAAGGACCCTTGGAACGAGGCTGCTGCCAAGGAATTAGCCCGGTTCGCGGTGAAGTGTGCTCCCGGCAACGGAATCACCTTCGTCGGCTGGGCACTTCCATCAATCCCTCCGATCAAGGACTACATCCGCCTCGAAGACTCTTCACCGTCTTCGTCCTCTTCAATGTCTACAAGCCCACGTCAAGCTTCCACCAGTCTCAAGCGCTCCTTGGACGTCGAAGCTTCTGGAGGCTCGAAGAAGATGCGCGTCACTCCACAACCTCACGACGCTTCCAACACCGGTGACGTCACCCGCATCAGCGACTCCATCAGCGGCTTCACTCAGTCTCCCAACATGTCTCACTCCAGCAAGACTGCTCTCGAAGCTATCAAAGCTGAACTCGACACCGTCAAGAACGAGCTCCTAATCACCCATGCCCGCTTGAAGTCCAGCGAGCAGCGCAAGAGTGAGGTGACCCAGTCTCTTCAAGATCTCACCAACCGCTCTGAGATGGACCGATCTGAGATCAAGGACCTCAAGGAACAGCTCCGACAGGCCAGCCTGACCGTCGACTCCCTCACTGCGGAGAAGATGAGGCTGAAGCAGCGCTTGGAGAAGACGGACGAAGAGCTCGCCACCGTTACTGCGAACTTCAACACAGAGCGCACCAAGAACCTCACGTCCGTTAACTCCATCGTCGCCGACAATGCTTCCCTCCGAGCCGAAGTTGAGAACATCAAGGCCGCAAACGTCAGACTCCAGAAGAACTACGACAGCAAGGTCGAGGAGTTCGAGTACTTGAAGGACCAGTACCAGAGCGGCACGTCAACGGCCTTGGAGCAAGCCAAGCAGATCGAGCGCTTGGAGGAGGAGAAGTCGATCTTGGAGCGGAAGTCTGCCGATGTGCGCCTCAAGATGCAGGCGGCGTCCCAGAACAAGAGCAACGAGTCGCTGAAGAAAGAGAACGAGTCGCTGAAGAAGAAGAACGGCACGCTGACTGGTCAGTACAAGGCGCTTGCGGACAAACAGAAGACGCTTGTGGACAGCCAGCGAGCGGTGGGCATGGGGACGCGCCAGACAAGCGTTCCCAGGAGCCCCAGGGTTGGGGCAAATGGCGGCAGCAGGGCCGCGAGCCCTCTCCCGGGCGGCAGAATCAAGCAGCTCAAGAACTCCTAGTTGGGGGTCCGGTTGGCTGATTGTGGTGGCTTGGGGCCGGTTTTGGGTGGTGATATTGGGGAGGCAGTAGATAGCTGATGTTGACTATCCGGTCCTGGAGACTGAGAAGGGCGCCTTGGTTGGCTGCTCGTTCGTAGGATAGTATGAATCCAGCTTCTCGAAAGTTCAAATTATCCTACTCAGAAATGCTTGGTGTTTGATTTTGCTGATATTGATCGTTCCGTCCTAGGATCCGTACACTCGTTTGCCGCCGCGTGATGCGCCTCGTAGCATTTTCAGCGCTCCGCATAGGAGAGAAGTATGACATTTTGGACTAGTCCAGACGGTGTCAATATGGTGTACGCAGACTAAGGTGTGTTCGCCGCCCCTGGTTTCTGATAGGACTTGACAATGTTAACAGAGTCTGCAGAGCCTTCTAGACGTTTAGTAATTCAAATGGAAGGTCGTGTTCTAGAAGCACTGAATCGAACGTGGGGACTTAAGTTGAGCAGGAAGGATGAGAACTACAACATACTAAAGATCACGCTCATCTCGCGTTCATTTTGACCGTTTTGACATCAAAGCAATGGCATACTGAATATACTAGCTACCTGCGAGGTATGATGACAAAAGCTAGACGTGGTGAATTGGGCCTACGGGAGGACTAGAACCGTTGACAGTCCTTGGAGAACCCTAATAGGTGTACCGTCTCGGCCAGACAGCGTCTGCCAGGGTACAATTCCCGCGTTCGGAGCGAGCAGCAATAATTCCGAGGTTGGCGGTGATATTCGTAGGGTTGCTTATCTGGACGACGCGGTGATCGAATGACTTGACATGCTCTTTTGCCAACTACCTTCACATTCTTGGGATGTCGAAGCTTATCTTATCAATAATTACACAGGACGGGCTTGGACCTGGCTGGGCAATTGACATCGTGTACCACCATCGGCTGTCTCTCTGCTGATCGTCCTGCGGTTCTAAAAGGTGGGCCTCGCCGTACGAGTGGGTTGCGATGTGTTCCTTCATTGTATCCAAGAGTTGCTGCAAAGACCAAAGCCCAGCACAAAGTTCGAGAAACCGCATCTCAAGGTCGAGCAGCCGAAATCCGTCTTTGCTGAAGTCAACGCGCGATGGTGAGTGCTCCGCAATTGTCATATCAGGTCGAGTAAGGGTTAACTAGTGGCATCTAGGACGAATAAGGATTTGAATCTTGTGCCTGAACATGCTCGAAAGTGGTACGCCATCTCAATTATTCTAGCTTGCCGCATCGATAGTTGCTGAATGATGATAGGTGAGTCCTATCCTTCATCGCATATTGGATATCCGATGCTTCTAAGTAAGTTCGTTATTACAAGATCGCTGTACGGCATGCTAATGGGCCACCACTATTCTAGCGCCGCCACTTGGCAATTTGCCGCTGGCATCGTCGCCGTCGGACTTACTTGGCGAGAATCATTGGGCGCTGTGGCCTTGGGTTTCTTCATCATCTCCATTGTCATTTCTCTGAACGGCGCAACAGGAGTCATTCGTAAGTTCCATAAACTTAGCTCTAGACGCATTCTGTCTAAAGTATATTCAAGATCATGCACCCTTTCCTGTTCTTGCACGCGCAAGCTGGGGCTTCTGGGGCTCTTACGTGGCTATACTCTCACGCGTCATTCTTGCTATCTTCTGGTTCGCTATTCAGACCATGAATGGAGCGAACACCGTTAGAGTCATGCTTGGAGCCATTTGGCCGTCTTTTCTGACACCACCAAATCACATTCCGGAAAGTGAGGGCATCGCCACTAACACTATGGTTTCGTTCTTCCTGTTCTGGCTGATCCAAATCCCTTTCTTATACATGCACCCCAACAACCTTCGTTGGCTGTTCATGGTCAAGTCCATCATCGTGTCAGTCGCATTCATTGCCATACTCATGTGGGCATTCGTAAGTACGGATAGCCTGGAGATCTTCGACCAGAAACCTGCGACTCATGGGGCTGCATATGGTTGGGTATCCATGTCTAGTCTTACTTCCGTAACTGGAAATCTTGCTACTCTGTTATTGAACCAGGTAAGCGGCCTTTTTTGCAAAATGGTATGCGCACCCGAGACTGCAAGGGACGATGGGGCGAAGAAGGGGGTAAAGAGTTAGGCGAGTAGGACCTTGTAGTTTCAGATAAGAATGACCAGGCCATAAAGAAGTGAGAATGATTAATAGACTGCTAGCTACTAATTTCGGACAGATTATAGGTATAAGTAGGTCCCATAGGCCTTTTACCCCCCATCCTTCTTGTCGCAAGTTTCATCATCTTTTCCTGCTCCGATCGCCCTGCCCTCATTCGATATCCATCATACAACACCTTGGTGTACACTCCCCTGCCACTGCTCTTGGTGTCTGAATTTATCGAATAGATTTGGTAGCGATAGGTCTCATATTCAGCTGTCAAACATCATCCGAGGTGGCCGAACTATATATCGAGCTTCTCTAAAGGGGTAAGTATATCTCAGTCTCAGTCTCAGCTTTCTTTAGTCAAGTCATGAAGTCTTTGTGTCAAAAAAAGTAGAATTTCCGCCTGTCACGAGCTATGGATAATCGTATGCCAGAGCTCCGCCCCGCCCTCCGCTCAAATAGCCTAAAGAAGATGGACATCCGATTGCTGGATTGAGCAACCAGAAAAATAGGCAATGATGATAATGCTTCGTAGACAAAAATAGATCATACTCCAGAGAACCGAGTGACTTGCTCAGTTTACAGCTCAAGTTTGAGTCCAATGGGCGTGCTCTTCAGGGGTCGTATGGTCGTAGAACTGGCACCCAACCTTTATCGCTTCGAGCCCCTTCTTGAGCACAGCATTGAACACAGTTTTGCCATCATCGATTACATTGGCAGAGAGAGCCTTCGTCCAGTCGCCCGCAAACTCCGGTGGGTATGTTTCGATTCGTTGAGTCAGGACTTTCAAGCTGAGAACCTGCAACGCGGATAATACAGTCCATTTTCGGAGGAGAGATGCGTCTAACGTGTTCTTGTAGACCCGGTTTATGGTACCAGGTCCAGGGAAACAGCTTTCGTCGTTGCTCTTACGCGTCAAGGCGTCAATTACTGCGTTTTTGAACGCGGGACGCCCACGCGCGTCGCCGAAGATCCACAGGTTGATGAGGAGGGCCCAGGGTAATGGCACCTGAGGTACGTCGAGTCGTAGAGGGCCCCGGAGCCTGCCGCTGTTGATCCAGTAGTAGAAGATGTCGAAGACGTCCACCTCATCTTCAGGGAGCTCGACTGTTTCCTTTTCAGCCTCGGAGAAGCTCCCGTTGAAGGCACGAGCGAAGTAGGACGAATGGAAAGATATCAGGCCTTTGTAGACTTGGAAAGTTTTCTTCTCCTCTCCGGCTCCGACCGTGACGGTTACGATAGTATCGTAACACGACCTGCATAACATGGTCAGCTCGACATCACTTTGGTACACACTCGGGGAGCTTTGCTGCTTACGCTGGTACAACACGCTTGGCAAAAGGGCACAAAGCCGCATCTTCTTGAACCTTTTTCAGGATTTGGTCTCTCTCTGAGGTTGTCCTCGACATTTTGCTCAAGAAAGGTTACTGGAAGTTGGTGGTGGTTGTGGGAAGTTAGTGGTGTAATTGGTGTGACTGGTGATAGAGGTAAGAGAGGGAACTGGTGGATGCGGTGGTTTATCTATGTCCTGTGAAAGGGGACACCGAGCCACTGATAGTCACTGAAGAAGTCCCTACATGCTTCGGTGTGCACTTTCCAGCAGCCGTGGACAGACGCGAGCCTTACAGATCCGAATTCGACAAGAAACACCTGCCCTGGGTTGCAGCACGCTTGGAAGGAAGCGAACCTCGAATATTCACTGGTCTATAAAAACCTGCTCCTAGCCGCCCACCGTGTACTTTCCACTTCAAGGTCTTCTCACACCACACACACCCACCCACCAGCTTTTCCACAGTCAACATCTACAACATAGTCATATGTCCACTTTGCACAATAACACCTCGATACCTCCTCGTAAATCAAGTTCTGCTTCACCGGACTCCTAGACTACGTGCCTAGCTGCCACAACACCCACACTCCGCCACCCCTAACATCATCAAACTCAACGTTCTTACCACACCATACAATGGCCGGTATTAAGAACGCTCAGAAGCCTCCCAAGACCTTGAATGCAAAGCAGGAGGCGAAGAAACAGAAGAAGGCAAAGATGGAAGAAGATAAAGCCCTGGCTCAAGCCGTCAACGCGGCAGAGAAGGAGCGCAAGATGATTGAACAACAGGCTCGAGAGGCCGCACTGAAAGCCGAGAAAGAAAAGCGCGCAGCTGAAAAGAAGCTTCGCAAGCGTAATGTAAGTTATTCTCCAGAATGTATAAATATGATGCGATTCACTAACGAAGGATAGGTCCAAGATAGACTCCAGGGCAAGCCTATTGAAGCGAAGTCCGACGACTTCGCCACGGCGCAGGAAGAAGGAAAACTTGAGGACCTCGACTCCGACCAATTGCTTGAGTTGACCGACCAACGCGTTACTGCAATTCAGACGTATAGCAAGCGGCGTGCTCTCCAGGACGCAACCCGTTCACTGTTTGGGAAAACTCCAGCACACTGCAAGGAGGCCCTGAGGATCAAAGCAATGAGCGGCGAGTCTAGCTCTGTTGGTAGCCAGTCAGCCTTGTCGTCAGCTATTGTTAGCCCCTGTTTCGCGAGCGCGCAGAAGAAGCTCCAAGCCGCGTCCACATTTGGGCCCGCTGCCTTCACCTTTCGTGCTCCCGCAAGCCTGACTTTCAAATCGAACAAGCCAACCTCTAGCTCTAGCTCAATGGAGGAATTGACTGAGCCGCCTATCATTTCTTCAACGTCATTAAAGTCGGAGGCCACTGACAGCCCTGCCGAGAAGTGGTTCCTCGGACCGATTTGGCAATCAGCTCCTGATGTTGTGTTCGGACAGAAGCAATCATCTGAGGAAACTGCCCACTCCGGTAGTATCACAGAGGGCTCGTCGGCTACTGATAGGTCTGACCAACTGGATGACAGGGACATCGAATCTAGTGTTCCGACACAGCTGCATGTTTCGACCAAGGCTGTTTTGGATCATAATATTATTGAGGAGACGAACATCATCAAATCGGCTCTAATTGCTTCGAATGATGTCAATCTAGCTGTCAGATCGAAAGAAGCACCATCAGAGGATCACCACGTGCAAATCTCGGAAGAAACTGCCATAATTCCGGACTCTAGGGAAGATGAATCACTAGTGAGCTTTGATCAGCCCACCCAGAACGTTAATGAGCCGAAGTCATCTACAGAGGAGATTCCTACCCAGTCAGCCGATGCGCCAAAATCAAATGCGTTTCTTCCTGAATTCCTAGCTACTCTATCCAATCTTAGTCCGGTATTTGAGACGCCGAGCGCGGCGCCCCAGGACAATCCAGCGATGAATGACGAAGAGGAGAGTGACGACGAAGACGATTCGAATTTTACTGATGAGAGCTCGGACGAGGACGAGGCCTATGAGTACGAATCTGACAACGATCTTGTTGATCGTATGGAGAACGATGCAGAGGACGTAAATGCTGTCGAGGTCACAGAAAACGATCCACTAATCGAAGAGCCGGTCGAGAAACAATCCCAGGAATTGGCCCAAGGAACCACCGGAGCTCTCCCCGAAAAAGAAGAGGTCGAGCTCATTCTACCAGGATTCATTGAGATCCTATCCGATGCCAGCTTCTCCGTCGATGAGCCTTCTAATGAGCCAAAAGATATTCACTCGGAGCCTATCGATGAGCCTCTCCATTATATGGCTCAGGAACAGGACGAGCCAAAGAATCTTGGGAACGATTTGCCCGGTATCGAAGAGGTTTTGACGTACGGCAAGGATTTCCTTGAATGGAAATACCTCTTCTCCTTGGCTCTGATGCTACTTGGCGTGTACTTCCTTCTTCCAAAGCTTTGGAACTCTGGTATCTTCCTCTGGCTTGGGTCGCTGGCGGTTGTGAACATTTGCTTCGGAGAGGATGCAGCATCCAGACCTGGATTCGCCAATTCCAACTTTGATATTCCCGAGAATATCTTCGGCAGTGGTCGCCTTATTGATCCAGATCGTCTTTCTATTGAGGAGTGCAACCAACGCCTCCATGAATACATCAAGGCGCAGGTGGCAGAGCAGCAGCGCGGTCGCGATTCCGGCTATTCATCATCGCGATCACTTACTCCGTTTCGTTCGCGAGTAAAAGCATCCCCTCGCTCTTCGACACCCGAGCGGATTTTATATACAGCCCGTGGCGACACCACCATCGATGGCAGGAATTCGAGCACGAAGCCTTCTACAGGCTAGATTACTGGCGCTTTGTATCGTTCCTGCTTCCAGTTTCTTTCATAGTTTGCCAGCCCGGAGCGCTAGCAAGCTGAGCAAGTGAGACACACGGGGCCGGTAATGCGAAGGGTTCTTTGTTTTTTTCATTTTGCTCATGACACTCTGTCATGGGTGATTGAAAGTGCGGCAGGCGGTTGGCTTTGCGGAGGTTTCCTGTCATTTCTCATTGGTTTTGGGCATACAGATTCATCATTGCACGGCTCCAATCTTGCACACTTGACACCACTGAGTGCAGTGGCCCAGCTAGTTAGGAGTCAGTGAGTCAAGGAGCAGTCTAATCTACCATGCTTGGGACTTGATATCGCGCCTAAACTCTCAAAACTCGTAGGAGTGCCCCAGGCAGCCTTACCAAAGGCATGCTACGACTTGCAACCATGATCTTGCCACCCATTTTCGGGAGGTAGGGGCACGCCTCTTCATGATGGAAGCCGGTAGGCCAGGTGGACGGATTAGCAAGCGAGCGTTTGGGAGTGTCAGTGGTTTCGTCGATAGATAATGCAAGGAATCCCAACGACATGTTATAATTAATATCTCATGGAACGTGTGGTTTATGATGTGATGAGGTAAGGATGTTTATAGACTGAGCGTAGGGAGTGCGAGAAGTAGTGTGGCGTTTCGGGGAAGGAGGAGAGACGGACAGCGGCTTTCGAAAGATCAAATGGTTTCAGGATCTTTCTACACTGGACATGATATCTCATTTGATTGAATCTAGGAACTAAAAGGCTACGCTTTTATCAGGTAGACCTTTTCATCGCAGTAATGAATATGCTGCGACCTGCGGAGTTTGAATCTAGGGCTTACATAGCTACATCTCAAGATCTGCTTCTCTTCATCAGCGTTTTGTCCATCAAACTATGAAAAGGAATAGCTGTATTGACTGACATCACTCTCGTCTAAGACAGCTCTCCCTCAAAGCACCAAACACCGCGAGACTACACGTGCAAACCGGGAGAGTGCGCAAAGCAAACGCAGAATCGCTTGAAAGGATTCTTTACTAACCTACCATCTCTATCATGTTTACCCTTCCTAGCCCACCAGCACTTTACTTCATAAGTGCTAACCTCAATCCTGTCCCCTAAACTTCCACCATCCTACCACGTCCCTGGATTCAGCCATGTCTCGCAAGAACAAAACGAAGAAGTCCAGCAAGCCCAGCAAGCCGGTCGCGGCCAAGAAGCTCACCAGGGCTGAGAAGAAGGCGCAGAGAGCAGAAGAGCGTTTTCTAGATGAGGTCATCAGGGTAGCGAATCAGGAGCGACAGGATCTCGAAAACGCAATGCTAAGACAGAGGCTCCAGCAGTTCTCCGCGAATTCTGTAAGCCTATTCTTTGGGGAAGTTTTGTGTGATTGATGCTTACAGATTATGATAGAGTGCGAACTATCCCACGAGCTCGATATTTGGTACAAGGCGCACCAGGACTCAGAACAGGGATGAACCTCAATACAGTGATGCACAAATTTTTGAAATGATCGAGGCTCGTATCGTTGAGCTTGAGAACCAGGTGGAGGCCGCGGAACGCGCCTTGGCTGAGGAGGAACGTCGACTCCTCGAGAGGGAAGAAATTGAGAGACGGATAAAAGTCCGTATTGCCGCCTTTTTGAATGCCGAAGAGGAGGCAAGACGTAGAGTAAGACAAGGAGTTGAAGGAGTGAGCAGGTTCTTGAGCTCCCAAGACAACCTTGATCAGGATCGAGAGGGAGATTCGGATTCTGACCAGTCTTCAGAGAGTGACGGAGAGCATCCGGTGTATAAACCTAGACTGTCGCGGCCTCGCGATCCTCTTGGCGAAGATGACGATGACGCTGATGATGAAGACTACAGCGATGTAGAGACCATCGACGACGAAGAGTCCCTGGATGAAGGAGACCTCCGTGAGAATGTCCCGGACGACGGATTCTTCAACGGAGCTTCCCAGGACGAAGATGTTCCCGATGAGGACTCTCTCGACGAGGACACCTCCGACAACGACGCTCCCGACAAAGATGCTCCCGACAAAGATATCCACGACGAAGAATTTCCCGAGGAAGGCTCATCAGAGCCTTTAGCTGAAGAAGGCAAGTCGAGACAAGCTTCACTACGCAGCAAACTTGACATGCTTCCAAACATCGTACCCAGAGAGGGCTCACAGCCGTCCACCCGTGATACAGAATCAAAAGAGGACCTCTTTGATCGGGCGCCCTCGCGTGCGGGATCGAGCGAGATCAATGATACGCCGATCGATCCCTCCGACATAAATGAAGACCCCGAAGAGAAGGCAGCCGAAAATTCTTCTCATGAAGTGGAGGAGGAATGCGTCCAGGAGGTTAAAGATAGCTCTGGCGCAGTCGAGATCTCCACCGAACCTTCTGGGGCAGTCGAGAATGTGGAAGAGGATCAAGCGGACGCGTCCATCTGGGAGGAAAAGGAGAAGTATATCCAGGACACCAAGGATAGCCCCACCGAAGATGCGATCGATAATGTGTTGGTGGAACCCTCCGATGCAGCTCAAAATTCCGAAAACGAGACGACAGGTGGAGATACTGGCGAAGAAGCAGATAGCGATGATGTCCAGTGCAGTCATGACAGCCCTTGCGGAAATGACGCGTCAATAGAATCTTCTGATGCACTTGATGTCGCAGAGAGTGTCTTCGGCGAACTTCCTAGCGAAGATGAGGTTGTCGAGGAGGTTGCCGAGGGTATCAATGATGACCCTACCGAAGACGACGTAGCCGTCGAATTTTCCGGCGCGCTCTACGAGCCCGAAGAGGAGACAGCAGGCCAGCTCTCCGCCGAAGAGGAAGAGGAGGTATCGCGGGACATTGAGGATGATTGTAGCGAAAATGAGTTGTCCCTCCCGTCCTACGAAGCTGCTTGGGATCCCGAAGAAGAGTCATTACACCGAAACACACACGCAGACGACAAAGAGGCTTCCCTCAGCGTCGAAGACAATCCTAGGGAAGCTACACTTCACGGAGATGCAGAGATAGAGGTAACGACTAGCGAGGAGCAGGAAAGTATCCGGCCTGAGGATCCATATCCTATAGACCACCCGATATTAGAGGATGGCCTCTCTCCAGCGGAGTCCAACCGACTGATCTACGAGTGTCTGAAACGACGGCCATAGGGTTCACACGAGTAAGCCGGTGGATTGTGGCATGTCAGTCCAGCGTAATGGTCATAGAGAGTCAAGGTACGTCTACGATCGATTTGTTGGAGGGACTTCCTGTTTATTTTCTTTGTTTCTTGTCACCAGATAGTAAACCTAGATGGACTTTATAATTTTCCATAGAGTAGCGCTGTCTGGGCGAGCACGGCGGTCCAAAATCTTGTTTAGTTAGCGATTAAGAGTGTTCAGGACATACCGAATGGAAATAAATTCACGTTCCAATTTCTTTGTTCACTGGTGACCCAGTGGGCTTCTTTGAATGCTAGTCCCTAATATTCTTAGGGTACAGCATCAATCAATTTCTCCTAATCTATAACACAGTACCGGAAGTCATAATCGTTACCCAAATTCTAACTGTAAACTTGCTATCAGTGTCCCTTCATACCATTTTCTTTGCAAAGCCATCAATGCGGACCGTCCATACTGATGTAACACCATCACAAACATCATAGCTCCACCGCGACCACATCGACACCTAAGCCCACATAACCCTGAATTTCGTATCAAAGTCTTTCTTGAGCATCTGGAAAGCTTTCAAGACCTTCAATAGGCCCTGATCCTCCCATGCTGGCGAATCGTCATCAGACTCATCATCTTCGTCGTCCCAATCGCTACCAACAGCATCGGCGTCGGCTGCGGCTTCTGCATCTTCTGCCGTATCCCACGAATCAACAACCTTTTTCCTACTGCGGGTTGGCAGGACAATAGGAGTTGCACCACCAGACGCTTGATTGCCAGACCTTCCACCGGAGCCGCCAGTCGTTCCCATAGCCGCTGCATTCCCTGACTGATCAGGCGTCATCGCGCGCTCCTCCTTGTTTTCTTCTGCGGCATCACCACCACCCATGACAGTAGCAAGGTCGACGTCCGCATCCGCAGATAGCTTCATATAGTTGGAGAAGCTGGTGACAATAGTCGCCAACACAAGACTGAAGTCATTGAGGAAGAACCAGATATCGCCTCTCCGGATGCCGTTTGCAGTGACCACAGCGTTCACGTCGCCATTCATGAAGAAGTCGTACAGGTAGGCGTTCAACGGGATATCCAACTCATCGGGGTAGAGACCGACGTAAGGGATCACCGCCTCCTCTAGGAAAACACCGCTACGTGTAGACGCGCAGAGGTCATGAATATCCTCGAATTCATCTCCGTGTCCAGAAAGCGCTACAAACGAGGAGCGCACGTTCGTAGCGGGCAGATGAGGCAAAGGATTCTTCGAAACACCTGGCTTAGCTCCAGCTTGCAGCTGTGTCAGTGGTAAGAAGCAATCTGGCTCCTTGATGTTCTGATCCACGAATGTGCGTACGTATGCTGTGAAGATGTCTAGAGTTTGAGCATTCTGAGTACGCAGGATGCTGGAGGCAAGCTTTGACATTGAAGGTAAGAAGACCAGAGAGGACGACCGCTTGACGACGGCTTCGATGAACTCTGCATCGACTTGGCGGCAATACTGCCGTCCGAATATGTGTGACATGGTGAGCATTATCGTACGCAACACTTCTTCCGGGTTGGTTTCGATGTCTTTACAAACAGCATGGAAGTAGCCCTCCTTGAGCAGGGCGTGGAAGGCGAACGCAGAGTTCTCAGTGAAGTAGAGATGCGAAACGCAACCTGCAAAGTTCAGCGGGGCACCGGCGGCATCTAGAAGGTATTGGCGCCGGAGGTATTCAATGGAGAAACGAAGATGATGGAGTACTGTCATCTTTGATTCCTCTCCTCCGAGGTACAGTCGTGGTTGTGAGAGTAGAGAGTTGATAGATCTCACGGCGAATTGAGAGTTCTTCGATTCGTGTAGCAGGGAGAACAATCGGAGGACTAGAGTGGTGGTGATGGGGAAGTGTCCGTTCAAGTCAGGAAGTTTGGAGCTGACCAGCCTGCATATTTTGCTCGTCGGGATGTTTTGGAAAACTACATTACCGAGCATATCGAAGCCACGACGTCCGGCACGACCAGCTGCTTGGCGGAAATTGAGTGCTGTGAGGAACACAGAGTCTCCAGAAAAGACCACAGTCTTGCAAGGCATGTTGATACCAAGAGCTAAAGTGCCAGTAGCAATAATGACGCGTAGGTAGCCCTTTCGGAAGAGCATTTCTACGACTTGTCGATATTTCCTGTTCATACCAGCGTGATGAACTCCAATACCCCGCTTGAGGGACTCGGACTGCCATTCCGGAAGGTCACGGATGAAGAGTTGGCGCATGTAGATCCCTAGCTCGGAGGGCAGGATCTTTTTGTTGTCTGCGAAAGTGAACCCTTCCACAGGGTTATCAGGCTCAAAAGATGCCCAAGGACTGACGTCTGCACTTGCAGCATCTTTCATCAGATCTTCTTTAGAAACTCCCTCTTCGACATCTCTCTTTTTCGATAGCTTAGGAACACCTTTCTTGCCTATCTTGGCCATGCTCTTTTTCCAAGCGTCCCAGTCTGCGAGCTTTTTCTTCCACTTGGGGCTAGAATCTTTCCATTTATCTTCGGAGGCCTTGAGCTGGTCGAGAACGTGTCTACAAATACTCTCACACTGCGCTCTGTCATAGTTGAAGAAAATTGCGGGTAAAGCGTCTTGCTCTTGTAGAGCCACAAGCAACGGCAAAGTCGTTGACTTGATGTTAAATGGGTCCACAGGCGTTCCTGATTGGTCTCCAGCGGTTGCATGCTGCACAAGACCCGTAGAATGGAATGTATCTCCTAGGTCCTTCATCACAGCATCAAAGGGAGAGGCACTGTCAGTAAGCCAGCTCCGCAATACTTTCTTAAGACCTTGCTCCCACTTGATAATATCGAGCTTCTTTATAAGCTTCGGCATCATATTAGATGGCGACAGAGACTCATCTAAGGGATACTTCTGATTCGCCTGGCGATTCATCGATGTCCATAGAGTCAGGCAATCACGAGCCTCGAAACTGAGGTCCTCGGGCATGCCACGGGATCTGTTACATCTCAATTAGCACTGTTTCCTAACACCGTAGACTATCCCGCGCTTACTTGTTCACCAGACTTGCGATCGGATGCATGAAGGTAAATCCTGGAGTTTCATCGAGACCCAGATGCCCAAACACGGGCTTGTCTGTCAAGCTTTGGAAGTTGAAAGTCCTAGGTGGAGTATAAACGAATTTGCGAAGATCTGAGTATCTGTGAGGATGTGAGACCATTGTTAGGTCATTACCGAGAGCCTTTTGCGTCGACAAGAGCCATTCATTGAATTCTTTGGGGTTACCGATCGTCGCAGAGAGGGCGATGATAGGGCACGGTGCTAGCAGCAGAAGCTGCTCCCAGACGATACCATCCTCGGCTTGGCCAATACAATGGACTTCATCAAAGATGATTCGCTTGACCCTCTTTGACCATCCGTTCGCGTTGCTCGGTGCGAGAAGCATGATTTGGAGAATGTGGGGCACCGTGACCAAAATCTGACAGCCAGTTGGGTTGTTGATTCGGTAATCGCGGGTGTGTATACCCCAAACTGATTTCCCTGGGTACTTGAAAGATTTCGAGAACCGTGCCTGGACTTCAGCGGCAATTTGATTGACTAAAGCTTTAGTGGGAGCAACGTAAACAAGAACATCGTCATCATTCGACTCTAGAACTTGCTTCATGGCGTAGAACGAGATGAAGGTTTTACCGGCCGAGGTCGGGGCTACCACCAGAAGGCTACGGCGGGCATCAATCTCATCAAGAACCTTTCTCTGCCATCCGTCTGGTTCGAAGGGTACTCTGGGATCGGGTGCCGAATCGATGCTTCTATCGAAGTACGGCCCGTAGTGCAGAAGCTGGAAGTCCTGTGGCGAAACTTGAATCGATAGATCCAGTGTGACGGTATCGTTGAGAACAAGGCTGAAAGCCAAAGTCCTGTCGCCATCTGGGGGTGGCAGTTCGACCTGGGGTAACGCCAAAGACTTGATGACAAGCTTCAGGTAGCTCGCAATAGTTTTGGTAATCCCAGTCGACATAGTCGAGAGTTTTGTGATAGCGTGGAATATCATCGCCGCAATAGGAAGCGATTCTATTTTCCGGTTCTCTTTTGTAACCGTGATCCACATATCCAACAACGTGTTTAGCATGTAAACTTGGACCTCAGCGCTAAGGACTGAGCGTTTGATGTCAGTGTTCAAGGTGGATAGGTAGTGTTTTGCTTTCTGGAATCGCGCAACCGGGGTTGCTTCCGCCTCGAACGCCTTGCACGTTGTCTTCCAGCCTTGAATCAACTTTTCCGAGGTACCTTCTTCCTTCTTAGTTCTTGCTGCAGCGATTTCATCCATAATCGCTTGCTTGCCCCCCTTCGCTTTCCCTCCTTTCTTGGGATTCTTCTGGTTCTGGGTTGCCGCTGGCTTTGGTGCCTGCTTTCCAGACTGTTTCGCATTCGTGGTGTCGGCAACAACTGCTGGTGCAGACTTGGACTTTGGGCCCGTCGTGATGATTTCAGGATCTAGAATCTTTCCTATAGCATTGGTCAAGCTGGCTGCGTAAGCCATCATTTCAGCCATGAACCATTGATTGCGTTTGGCAACGAAGAGAGCTTTCTTTTTGTTGCGCAGCTCCTGTTCTGGGGTGAGCTTAGGATCTATAGGCCTCTTGCTATTGTGCCAATGGGTCATCTCTCGGAAGATCTTAGCAGAAGTGCTGTTGTAACTTGATCCCGTAGTCCTCTCGGTCAAAAGGGTGATGGCGGATAGATGAGCATCGAACACCGGGTTCGTGAATGGTAGGACGGCCCATGGCTTGGTGCCCTCTGTCGGTTTGCCATTGGAGGATAGTGCATTTCCGTTGGAACTAGCCTTCGAAGCCTTGACCGACAGTTTTATGCCACAGACTAGTTCTACGGCGTCGAGGAGCTTCGCTAGTCTCGGTACATTTTCGATGCTCCCATTCAGCAGACAGGCGTTGAAGATTCTGCCATCAACAAGATCCGCAACGTTACATTCGTTGCCGATCGAATCTTCCTGGGATTGCCAAAAGTTTGACCCTAACACCAATCCCGCTTGATGGCAGAACTCCGTCAAGAATGCGATGGATGCCTCGCTCGGGTCGATCTGCTTAACCCGGCGTTCAGACAACGGGCTTTGGGCGAGGAGAGCAACGTGTAGAAGGAATGTTGCCGCTAGATCAGAGAGCTTTTCATCTGTAGTTAGCATTTTGCTGGTAACCAGGACGGCTAGGTAGTCTCGTTCGTCAAACTCAGATCCGTACTTTTTGCTGATCGTAGCGAGAGCTTCTTTGTCTGCTGTCGTGTCGTAAGTGTTGGGTGTTAGGCCACTTGAGTCAACCAACGGGATGGATAGGCTTTCCGGCATCTTGTGCTTGAATCCTTCGATGATCGCGGTAATGACCTTCGTGTCTCGCCATTCTAAGCCGTTGACGAGAGCAGCATTGTAGCCCTTCTTGATGAACCAGAATATCATCGACCGGAGCATTGTCTTGCTGTGCACATGTTCGATGTCATCCGACTCATCCTTGACATGGTCTTTGATCTTGTGAGCGCTCCGAAGAGCCTTTTGCTTAGTCACAAACGGAGAAGCTCCGTCATGGCAAAGCACAAAGTACAAATCGGTGGCCTCTAGATACTCACTAAAATCGTCGCCATGAAAGGAATCGAATAGATGGACCTCGATATCGGGGCATGTCTCCTTCAGGTTGACCAAAAGATGTCGGATGATGGTCGCCCGAGCAAGAAGGAACTTCTCGCGGCTAGATTCCGAGCAGCCAGGAGGTATGCAAAGTTCCCGGTTTTGTTCGAAGAAAACAATGTGGAAGTTGCATTTTCGAGTCACTAATCCCCGTAGAAACGCTTCCACGGCGTATGCTGCATGGAGCATTTGGAACCCATCTTACCGATGAAAGTTAGCATGGGGAGCTCAAAGAATTCTCGATGGCTACCAATACCTTCAAAGTCTAGCTTCGGGTCACTGAAGCTGTTTAGGAGGACCGAGTCTCCCTCAATCAGGAAAAGCTCCTTGCCGGCGTAATCGCCTACGATATCAACCCGCCGCGCACGAACCTGGCTCTCGTACCATGACAGCACAGACGTTGCCTGCGTGACGGTATCTTCGTCGAGCTCATCCATCGGGACGATATCAGCCATGATCACTGTGATTTTTGAAATTTTTTGAAGACCCCGCCGGTTTGTGCGTGATCAAGAGGATGTTGAGTTCAGTGTTGGCAGCACATTGCTGGTGATCCAATGGGCCGGATTGCAGTGCCGGTGTCAATGGACAGTGGGGAGGAGGACAGGATGAATTGATTAATGTCAGTCGATGGTGGAGGAGGCGGGGAGAAGGGCAGATGTTTCTGGTTGCCTGTTTGCACCTGCAGGTCGTTCGGAGAAGCGCCGGCCAGCAGCACTACTTATCTTCGCCCGGCCAATCAGAGTGAGGCGAATACCGGGGCTACGATTTCCCGTGACTTTGCCTATTTCAAGAGCATCACATAGGTCAACTCACCGGTCTAGGTCGTTCAACGAGATGAAGGTATTTGCCACGGTCAAGGGCACTCTGTCCCAAGATCAGAGTCTATAGGCAATACAGTGTTCTTGCGGTTACACATCTTGCTATCATTAGCATCTTTATAACTCCTCTACCTGATCCTGACCACGCCGCTTCAAGACGACAGCACGAAGGTCTATCTTTGAAAGTGGATAACCATTCCCACACTAGCCACAGCAGCAAGCCTACAAACCCCATACCCATTCGAATGCTTTTCCCATCGGTCCCAACAAACTCCAGACGCCGCACAATGATCCGCTAAGCATCTACTCACCCACTAGCCCTGGCTAGCAAGCCACTCCTCATGCAGCTTTTTCTGCTGTGCCCACTCCTTCTTCAGCTTCTTCGCTTTGGACTTTGGCAGCTCCTCCCCCTTGGCGTCCTTCGTTGGCAAGCCGTCCTCATCCCACACACTATACTCGGGCGTTCGGAAATAGTCTCTCTCACTCACCTTGCCCGCTTCTAGCCTTTTCGCTGCCTTTTCTTTCTCGTCTGCTTCCCGTTTTGCCTTGGCGTCTTTCTTCGCACGTTCTCGCTCCTCTTTCTGCTCACGCGCTGCCCTGAGTTCCGCATCTACCGGCCGGACTAACGCATGCAACCCTTCACGGTCCTCCAGGTAGATGCCCAGATCCCAGAGAGAAATATCCCGAAGTTTGTCACAGAGGTCCAAGAACTCCTTCGGATCTGCTTTTCTCTGCGCGAGCTCCTTCAACGATTCTTGGAAGGACGTAAGTACTTCAGCATATGGCACAGCAGCAGCATCCTGCAGCTTCGTCGCCGTGTCCTTCGAGATGATGGTATTAAGCGTCTCATCTGAGAGATCCCTGGCTATGGCATGGGCTCGTACTTCATCGCGCTCACGACTGGCAGCATAGATGAATTCTTTAGCGGCCTCAGGGATCTCGACGCCAGACCACGCAAGGGTACTATTATAGGGGTCGGCCGTCCCGTCCAAGCCGAAGATTCGTACAATACGCGTGATCCATTTCGCGACGTCGATAAGAGTATCATCTGTGACACTAGTGCGGTCGGTGGCGTTATATTCAGTGACAAGCTTTTGGATCGCTATCATGGCAGCAGGAGTATCAAAGGAGTCGCTGAGAGCATTGTGGAGAGTGGATTGAGCAGTCGCTAGTGCTTCGCGGAGTTGGGTGTCTTGGTCTGTAGCGGCGTTGTTGGTTGGATGTCTCTGCACATCCAGGGCTTTTCGAAAGAAGTTGTCCAGATATCGTTCCCAGCTGGTCGCTTGCTTCCGTAGGCCCTCCGTAATTTCTACACCCTGATTCCAGCCTCCCAGGAGGAAGATGATACGCAAGCCTCTCGCATTAAAGTCACCTGTGCCCAGAGCATCCCGGATAGTGGTGAAGTTTTTCAAAGACTTTGACATCTTGGACCCAGAAATGCTAAGATGCCCCATATGCAAGAAGTACCTAATCCATTGGTGTCCTTCTGGCTTTCCAGTGGACCAGTATGCCTCGGCTTGTGCTAGTTCGTCTATGGAGTGTTAATAGTGTTCGTGAACCGGCAGAATCGATATGACTCACTGTCGTGGTGAGGGAAGCAAAGGTCAATGCCGCCAGAATGCACGTCAATGTTCGCGCCCAATACGTCGCTGGCCATCACGCTGCACTGTATGTGAGTTAGCCCTCTGATCGGTTTAAATCCATGTTTACTCCATACCTCAATATGCCAACCCGGCCGCCCTGGACCCCACGGACTCGGCCATGACGGCTCTCCTGGTTTTGACGCTTTCCAGATTGCAAAGTCGCCGTCGCTTTTCTTCTCACTGGACTTCTTCAATAGCGCTCCTTCGCCGTCTGCCAATAGGCTCTGATCATTGCGATTCCACGGCTCCAGTCTCGCGTAATGATTCCCCGGCTTTCCCTCAAAGGCCTTGATATCAAAGTAGATGCTCCCGTCCGATGTGACGTAGGCGAATCCGTTGTCCAATATCTTTTCCACGTACTTGATAATCTGAGGACCAAACTCCGTCACCCTAGTAATCACGTCCGGCTCCAGCACGTTCAAATTTCGCATGTCTTCCATAAATCGTGCCTCATACTTTTGCGTGAGCTTGGTGAAGATGCTGTGATCCGAAGCATCGATCTTCGAGCCATACAAAGAATCTAAGTAGGGAAGCAAGGCGTCCTGTGTCTGAGTGTAGAACTCCTCAACCTCCAATGCCTTTGAATCTTTCGCAGCCTCCACTAAAGCTCCAGCTGCCGAGCCTGCCGTTTTCAGGTGCATCTTGACTTTTGCTTCTGTGTCTCCAGCCGGGGCATTATCTCCAGCCAGCGACTTCCCAGCCAGCACTGATTTGTATGTTTTGTTCGCCTCGAGATCGAACAACTCCGGTTTCAGGTCGGCAGGTAATTCAGGTAGATTCTTTTGCACGTAGGCATTGAACGCTTTGGTTGCTAGTTCAACGACTTCGGTGTCGAGAGTCGTGTGCTCGGAGGAGAATGATTCCAGAAGATGCTGCTGGCGTCCTCGTAGTATGATCTTGTCGTCGACATCGGTAACATTTTGGACAAATTGGAGGGGGTAGTTGAAGTAATTTGACACTATTCTTCGCAGTATATCTATGCTAACATAATTGCGGGCGTGTCCCAGATGCGCATCGTCGTACACAGTCGGGCCACAGCTGTACCATGTCACCCCATCCTCTTTGAGGGGAACGAAGTCGTTCTTTGACCTGGTGAGCGAGTTGTAGACTTTCAGCTTCGGCGTCGAGGTGGGCTGGGGCGCTTGCCACGGCGGTTGCTGGCGAGTAGTAGTGGCCATAGTGCGGGCTGTTCGCAGAAAAATGCGCAGTCGGAATGGGCTGCGAAGGATGAACAGCATCAACGGGAAACGAGGGTAAGGAGGGGATATATCGTTTGCGCTGAATGAGTCAAACACAACAGCCTCATGTTGCGTCCGTGTTCGTGAAAGGACCCCTGTCGCCCGCCAAGCTCCCCGCCAAAATTTCGAGCTTCAGCTTCAATTCACGAAATCAAGGACTAAGTTACATTGCATGCTCCAACGAATTGTACAGCACCACAATGGCTCCCTCACCCTTCCTCGACCCGGGGGCTACCTCGTCTGCGAACAGTCTAGCCCTGCTCCACCTGAAGCGTGACATGCTGATACCTACCGTCCTCGACAATGCCCCTCCCACCTCCGAGACCGACTACGCCGAGGGCAAAGTAGCAAACACGCGTTTTGGATCTTTCCCACACAGCACGCTTATCGACCAGCCATGGGGCAGCCAAATTCTTGCCTCGAATGTGGACACTGGGTCGAGGGGAGGACGAGGCAAGAAGCGCAAGCGCGAGGGCGGAGACACCCCAAAGGATGTCGAGGCTGACGGCGAGGGATTCAAAGGAGGGAAAAGCCAGGCAGCTGAAGCTGCAAAGAGTGGATTTATCCATCTGGTCCCACCTACGCCAGAAGCATGGACGCTCTCACTTCCACACCGGACGCAAGTGGTCTACACACCGGACTACAGCTACATACTGCAAAAGCTACGAGCACGGCCGGGGGACCATATAATCGAAGCCGGAGCAGGTAGTGGCTCTTTTACTCATGCAGCAGCTCGTGCTGTATTCAATGGGTATCCAGACGCGGATTCAACACCCCCAGAACCTTCACCAGCGAATGGGGCTTCGCCTCCCAAGAAACCAGTTCGACTTGGGAAAGTGTACAGCTTCGAATTCCATGAGCCCCGAGCTGTACAGCTCACCTCCGAAATTGCTGAGCACGGCCTCTCCTCCGTTGTCCGTGTCACCAACCGTGATGTCTACAATGAAGGCTTCTGTTTACCTGAATCGCCTTCGGAACCAGCCGCTGATTGCATCTTCCTCGATCTGCCAGCTCCATGGCTCGCCTTAAAACACTTGACCCGATCCGCTCTCTCTGCGTCTACGCTTAATTCTCTCGAATCATCGACACCTCATACGCCTTCTACGCCGTCTACTAGTTTCACTTCTCCATTAAATCCGAAATCTACAACACGAATATGCACATTTAGTCCGTGCATCGAGCAAGTACAACGCACAATCACTGCAATGAGGCAGTTAGGGTGGGTCGAGATCACAATGTCCGAACTTCAACACCACCGCATCGATGTGCGGCGGGAGCGGGTTGGGCTCGCGGAAGAGGGTCTTCGAGGAGCGAACGCGAGTGCTGCAACAGTAGAGGAAGCAGTGAAGAAATTAAGAGAAGTGGAAGGGCGGTTCAAAGCCTTCCACAATTCGCAGAAAGAAGATGAGGATGATAGCAAGGACAAGGGGAAAGAGGACAGTGGTAAAGGAAAACGAAAGATGACCAAGCAGCAGCGGTTGGAAAGCATACAAGCAGCGGCAGAGAGTCGCAACCTTTTCAAAGAGGGGAGACTGCTGCATCGGACGGAGCCGGAGTTGAAGACGCATACGTCGTATCTCGTATTTGCAGTGTTACCCAGACAGTGGACGAAAGAGGACGAGGAGAGATGTCGGAGGAAGTGGGGATAGCTTTAGCAGCATATTTTGTGTCGTTCAATTATACAGCTAATGGCCACTATACAACTCACATCTGGTTTGCTTCAGTCCTATTCATAACATGTGCCTTTCCTAATCTGCAAGCAGTGAGTCCATCCATCCAGACTCCACGCTCAATTGACAGTTCGTTATGCAAGATTATTTCCCATCCCAGGTATTGTACACCCCCTTATCTCTGACTAACCCCAAACAGCATCCTTAGCCCGGTGAGTTCCACTCTTCAAGGGCGGCGTCGTGATCGCGTGACTCCAGACCTCCTTTCCGTCGATAAAGAGGCGGTAGTTGAGATGGCTCTGCTCGCTCGAGGTGGGAGACGTAAGCTCGATGGCGCCAAACTTGGTATTGCCATCCGGGAGGTATCTGTCAAAGTTAGTAAAAGACTTGGAAGGACGAGAGAAATGCTTTCAAGTGATTGACAGGACAGTAGAACAAAATCGCAACTTACTTTATACAAACATCTCCCTCATCGATCTCCCCATATGTCCTAACAGGCAGATAGAACATACTCAACGGGCTCGTACTGAACTCATGCACCGTCGCACTAATCGGCCACTTCCCTCCCTTCGGCGGCGGGAACGACGTCGCAGCAAACTCGTGCCTATCACCACTGAGCACCACGAAGCCTACTCCGCCCTCCGCACCTACATCCCACATTGCCTCGAGCAGCTTCTGCCGCTCAACCAAATACCCACCCCACGTGTCCTCATACCCAAACTGCCAGTTCTTGGTAAACGGAATACTCGACACCAGAATCTTCCAATGTACACCCCTCGGCGTTGGCTTCTTGATCCACCTCAGCAACTCCTCAACCTGCTGGTCTCCCAGCATCGTCTTGCTCGGATCCGTCCCATTCGACGACTCACCAGACCTATACCTCCTCGTATCCATCAAAAAGAACTCCGCCAGCCCCTGCGCAAAACTTGAATACGTCGCCTCCTTCCGCACAGCCGGCGGATTCACAGCCACCTGGTAATGTCTGAACGGATCGTACGCCTGCGCATACACCCCCGTCGTGTTCTTGTCCCAGTCGTTCTGGATCTCATGGTCGTCGATCACGTGGATCCAGGGTAGGTTCTCTGAGACAGCAGGCCAGTCCGGCGAGGCGTACACGCGGCGGTACTCGGCGCGGAAGGTCTCGACGTCTTTACCGAGTTGGTAGGGCACGTCGACGTATATGAAGTCGCCAAGGAAGAGCATGAAGTAGGGTTTGAGGCGTGGGATCCAAGCTGCGAGGTGCTCGAATCCAGGGAAGTGGAGGGGGTGAGCGAACGGGGAGTAGGGGAAGCGGGGTTTTATGCAGCTAGAGTGGAGGAAGGTGTATTTGTCGTCGTTCTTGCCGGAGATGTGGCCCAGGCGGGGGGCTGTTAGGAAGGTTCCTGACTGGTTTTGAGAGGAGGTGGAAACGGAGTACTCGTAAGACGTGTCTGGGGTTAGGCGGGTGAGAGTGACGGTAGTGGTGAAGTCGGTGTCGTTGGAGAGCCACATGTGCGGTTTGTGGTGGGTTGTTGCGAGGCGGGAGGTCCAGGTGGAGGTGTCGTCGGAGCGGTAGAGAACGCGGACATCTTTAGCAGCGGGTTCTCGGATGAGGAAATGGGCGGTGGTATCTGAGACGTATCCGACGCGTGCGAAGGAAAGATCGTGCGCCTTGTGGAGGAGCGGAGCGTGGTATGTTAGGTCCAGAGCCATTGCGACCAGCGCGAGGTTTATGCCGAATGTAATCCAGCTCCAGAACGCGGACGACGGGCTTGGGAGGCCTGTGAGGAGCGTTCTCCATATCTTTGGCTCCCTCTCCTCATATGTGATTGTCTCCTGCACGTCCAGCTCCTCGAGGGGTCCATCATCAGCCCCGTCGAGGAGTTCGAGATCTTCCGAGGAGCTGTCCCCTTGGCCTACAGTCTCTTTGACGATAATATCGATCTCGTCGGACAAGACTTTGAAGTGAGCTGTGTCCCGGAAGCTGATGAAGAAGGAGGTCACGTAGACGAGGAAGAGTGCGGTGCCAAGTGGTGGTACGATCTGGGAGCTACTGGTTACTTCATGAAGTAGGATAGGATGACGCTATGAACTACTACTAACGCTTGTTGGTATCTAAATTCAATTGTTAGCATTACAATGTTGTGTTCTAGGAGAGATGTTGTGTACCCATCGCAAGAAGATGTAGATGCTCGCGCGGAGAGCCACAGAGCTACTCGCCGTGATGATGTCGGTAATGGAGCCCATCGTGGCGCGTATCGCGACTTCAAAAACTCCAGTGATGCGATGACAACGCGACAAACAGTTGGAGGGCAATGAGAACGCTACATGAGGGTGCGAGGGTGAGGCTACCAACCAGCCAGGCCACCCGCGTTCACATGCATGACAGCCAGTGACGTGAACGGTCCGAGCTTCATGGGAAGAAAACAAACTGATCCAGAATGATTGGTTACTCTAGGATATTTCCACACACTGCCACTAGGTGGTAAAAAGCTTTTATTTGCGCATCTTTCAACAGGTAATGTTACGTTCCGGAGATGTAGTAGAGAGCCTAACCTGCACATTGATGAAGCTAGTAAACAAAGGCATACTAGCACTAGGATTAAGCTTTACTCTCGTACTCGCTCTCTGTCTTTCTTCCAATGTTGACGGATCTCGACCGACACTTTTCCTTTCTTGTTGAGTTCTGTTTGTTTACGAAGTAGGTTGAAGTCAAAGTATTAGTTCAAAAGCTCGTACTTAGAGTGGCACACTAATAGACAAGGTCATATTCTGCACGAAAATGTCATTCTTGGCTTCAACCCTGGCGCCCGCGAGTCTAGCGATTCTCTAGAGGTTGGAATATCAGCTCCTCCATTCCTTAAAGCTTGTTCTACAGTATAGACTATGTTCCGTGGGTGTCGTGAATCGGGAGCCATAAAGTCAGGTAGCAGAGATCACTTCGCTATATCGCAAAGCATGAGAGGCCTATAACTCAGGGCCGAGGTCATTCAGCTTGTCTTCAACTTGCATAGTCAAATGGTGATGCTTTTGCGCCTACGTTGGTGCCTTTTCTCATGAATAACGAACATTGGCTGTGTAGTTCAGACCCCCTGCAACGACCTTGATGAATACCCCACCCGAATCCATTAGTCCAGTCAAAGCAACGCCTGAAACTAACAATCAGATCGCTGTCAACCTTTTCCAAGCTTAAGCGGGGCATCCTCGCGCCCCTACCACCCATTCTCATTCACTAACACAAAAGCGTTTTACCCCTCCAGAATTAATTCAGGATATACATTACTTAATTTTCGATTCTTTCAATTCGAGTTATCGAACCAGAACGGGCGGTTGGCGCAATGGTAGCGCGTTGGTTTTCGGTTCTGAATACCTTTGATACCCAATGGGTATTCATGTTTGTAGAGACACCAAAGGTTGTGGGTTCGAGCCCCATGCTGCTCGCTTTTTTTGCCTCCTCTACCTCTGTAGGACGAGGCTTTTTCTTTAAGAAGATGCAGGGAGAATGGGTTATTAGTTTTTTGGTTGGTGGGGCCGGGAGGGGCATTGTGGAGTGTCGGTTGCTTGGCTGCGGCTTGTGGCTTTGGGGAATAAATTCACGGTTTACTATAGATATGGACTCGAGATATCTCGTTGTTCTATACGGCCCAATATTACACCAGTCATTCTGCACTATTTATTATAATACTACCCTGTGCTGTTATGCTCTTCACACCTAGAACCTGGAACTAGGGACGGCTCCGCGATAGTGTATAGCCAATCGGAGCGAGCGTATTTGTCAGACTTTCTACAAGTACCTTTGCATCCTCCCGTTTCTAGCCTTCGAGCTCCTTTTCGCAGCGTGACTATTCTTCTGTGCACACAAGTTGCATGATCTGATGATTCAATCGATCTAATTGATCCTCGTTCCCCTTAAAAGCGAGGGTTGTCACTTCGCTATCAATACATCTTTAAACCTCGAGGACATCATTGTAAAACATCTCCTCTTCGAAATTCCTAAGCTTCTCTTTCAAAACCCCTTGGGTGGTCATGGTACACCTATATCTTCCATCCTTCTTCCTCTGAGCTACCAGGATGGCAAACCATACATCCTGACCATCAGCCGGCGATAAAAACAAACACATGTACTTGCTGGAACTGACTTTGCAGTAACCCGTACGAAATACTTCCTTTACGCGGGCGACTCGCGCACCTCACGAACGTTCGTCCCAGCTCCCACAGCTTCGGCCCTCTTATCGGCGATCTGCTCACTCAGGACGCCGCTACCCTGGCTGGATGAGTTTCTGCGCTCATCTTCGACCTTCGTTGAGGCCTTGCGGAAGGGATAATGGCCGTTCTTCTCCTTGTATCCCATCAGTCCAAAGCCGATGATCACACAGATCCAGTAAAGATTATAGGACAGGACGGAGCCATATGTCGCCGAGTTCTGCCAGCCGAAGAGGGAGTTGAAGATTCCCCATCCACCGCCACCGTTGATCTCAGGATTGCAGCACTGATAAATGTTAGCATTAGGCTTGGAGATCAGGAGGAGTGAGGATTCATACGTTCACGTGCCAGACGCTGTCTCGGATGTCGTAGGATCCAGGTCCTGAGCCAGTCTCTGCGGCATCACCACCAATGATGTGGTTCCACTATGGTCCATTAGCATTGCTGAAAGCGGGCCAAGGATTGGCGAAGTCGTACCTTGTTCTGCTCGAAAAACCAGATGGCCTTTGAGAAGAGACCAGCTGCCACCAGGTAGAGGAAGCATGTCGAGACAATCAGGAAGATCTGCAACGATGTGCGGTTTCCACCTCTGAACGTCATGAGCGCATGCATCGAATATGTTTGGAGGATCCTTACTTGTAGATCACAAAGCCGACTGCGCCTCCAGCAAGAAGACCGCAAATGACGGCGATAGGGAAAGCGGTCGCAGGTAGGCCCAACCCAACACCGCCGATGAAGATGACTGCTTCGAGACCCTCTCGCAGGACGGTGACGAAGGGCAACAGGAACATGGCGTACTTCTCAGCCCACCGCTTGAATCTACCATTGGCGGGCACGACGCTTTTGCTGTCTTTGGCCTCCAGAGCTTTGGCGAGCTTGACACGCCATTTATCCTGCAGCTTGGACACGCGGAGCAGCGCAGCGCCCATCAAAGAAATGATGATGGTCGCAACGAGACCAAAAACACCTTCCCAGATGTATTCAGTGTTGGCGAACGTGTCCTTGCCAATGCCGTAGAAGGCACCGATCATGCCAGCTCCTATCACTATGACTATGAAGAGGCCGGCTGCGACCCCTAACCACACCTACGGATACTAGGTTAGAACATGTTCGAGCCGGCACATTGCGTAGAACTCACCTGCTTAACAAGCTTCTTATACACGACAGGATCTCGCTCGGGCCCCAGTGTCTGTTTTAAAAACGACAAGAGGACAGAGACGATTATGCTGGTCTCTAAGCACTCGCGAAAGCAGATGAAAAATACTGGTTCGATTAGCCGCTGCATTGGATGGAGCGACAGCTCGTGGAGGCACGAAGGCCAACTCACCTGGAACAGCGAAGACATTCACCATGGCTACGGTATTGACTACTTCAAGACGATCAGATTATCAGATTATCGCAATTGCGCCTTGGGCCAGGCTGAGGTGGATGGTCGCAGGATGGGTGAGAGATCTGATAATGGGCGGATCAGATAACTTAACAGCAAAACGGGTGCGGAGGGGCTGGGCGGCCAGTCAAATACGAGCGGCATGTCGCTCGTACGTCCACTGTCCCGAACGCCTCGTTTGCCGATGTCGGTCCCGGGGCTGGAACTGCGCTAAAAATGACTACCGGTAAGAGATTTCTTTTCTCACGAATGCCAGCGCGCCAGCCGACAAGGAATTGCGGGCACCAGTGTACAAAGGTATCGACAAGTCGATGCTGGACTGACCCGCGGGAGTGGCCAGAGGCTGGCGGCACTTTGATAGCTTTCTTTTAGCCCATTTTGCTAGCTTTCGATCCATCCAATTTCTATTTATCAACGTTTCTGTCCTGTCTTGGCAAACTGTCCTCCCGTCCTCTTGGAGCGCTATAGCCGTAGTAACCGCAGCGTTGGGCAATCGATCCTGCTCTTTGACAGCAAGGCTTTCTAGCTACACCACACTCTACACCACACTTTGCGACACCAGACGACATCGCTTTGGCCTGTCTCGTAGCGTCTTGCCCAGCACAAAGCAAGCCTTTTGGTTGCAGTCAAGGTCCGCATACCCAGTGCTAGGTCGCTGCTTGGTCCCATCGCCAACCCGCACGCCCCACAATCCCCCAGCACTCCCCAGCACTGTGCCCGTTTGGGTTTATCTGATGGGCTGATCCCTCGCCTCGGTGACTAAAATCACGCGCCAGGGAATATCTGATCCCCCGGTCTTTCCCGTGGACTCCTCGGATTGCTTCTTCAGCTTCTGGCGTGGCAGGTCTACCGTAGCCCCCACCTCTTCACGAACAATACGACACAGGCCGGCCTTCCGTTCACAGCATCAATTGGCTCCGTTGAAGCTGCTCCCCGCTTCTTGCCAAGCCGATTCGCGCTGGAGGGCGTCTGATCCTCATCGTTGGCAGGTCATTTGGGTTCTCGAGCCCGCGTTGACCGCGGACCACCCCTCCTTCATCATACGCCGGCGTGCCATTCTCGCCTGAGCTTGTCTGTGCTTGTGATCAGATAACGCGCCGAAACTCGGACTTTGTTGCTCTAGTGGCCCCCTCGCTACCAAAGACCCATATTTGGCAAGGGCCTGGTCTTTATCAGATCTTTCAGTATGCAGCCTATGCCCCAGCTCTCTGGATCCAATCTAATCTCATCAATCAGCCCTGCTCTCTTCCTGCAATCTTCAAGAGCGACTGTCTGAGCACTTTTGAGCGCAATTGCCTCCCTTGAGCCCTCACCCTTACCTCAGTCCATGCTAGGTGCTTGATCACGATGGCTTTATCATTGTCGAGCTTCATCAATCCAATAGCCGCTCTTCTGCTCTTTATTCTACACGTCAACGCCGCCACTGTTACCTATGACTTCGACATAGGCTGGGTATATGCCAATCCCGATGGCATGGCGAACCGTCCGGTGATTGGCATCAATGGAAAATGGCCCATCCCAATTATCGCCGCCGACATTGGTGACCGTATCATCGTCAACGCCAAAAACAGCCTAGGGAATGAGTCCACTAGTCTCCATTTCCACGGCCTGTACCAGAATGGTACAAACCACATGGATGGGCCCGTTGGAGTTACTCAGTGCGGCATTGCTCCCGGCAGCTCGTTCACCTACAACTTCACTGTAAGCTACAATACCGTCTAACCGAGTATCGTTCTGATTTTGAGCTAGATTGACCAACCCGGAACATACTGGTATCACTCTCACTCCAGAGGACAATACCCCGACGGTCTTCGTGGAGCGGTGATTATACATGACCCGGACTCGCCACTAAAAAACATGTACGATGAGGAGATTATTGTCACTTTCTCGGATTGGTATCATGACCTGATGAACGGTCTGCTCGAGGGCTTCATCAAGTACTCCAATCCAACTGGAGCCGAACCTGTGCCAAAGTCGGCTCTCGTGAATGAAACTCAGAATCTTACGATCTCCATGGAGCCTGGGAAGACCTACCTCTTCCGCATGATCAACGTGGGTGCTTTTGCTGCCCAGTATGTCTGGTTTGAAGGCCACACCATGCAGATTGTCGAAGTGGATGGCATCTATACCGAGCCAGAAGATGCCGACATGATTTACATTACTGCAGCTCAGCGATACGCCGTGCTCATTACCGCGAAGAACGAAACCGACACAAACTACGCTTTTATGGGTAGCATGGACGAGGTATGTTCCACCATAGCCATCTAGATGAATTCAATGCTGACAACCACGCAGGACCTCTTCGATACAGTCCCTGCAACGCTGAACCCTAATGTTACCGGGTGGCTTGTGTATGACGACAAGAAGGACCTCCCTGCGGCGGCCCCAATTGACAGCTTTGACCCTTTTGATGATTTTGCATTGATACCCCAGGATAAGGAAAAGCTGTTTGATAAGGTAGATTATTCTTTTACCTTGGATTTGAAGATGGACAACCTTGGAGACGGTGCGAACTAGTAAGTCTCCTATCCCCTCCGTTTCCCTCAACCCCCCTAACTCAATGCCCTCAGCGCATTTTTCAACGACATCACCTACGTCTCCCCGAAAGTCCCCACCCTCTACTCCGTTCTCACCACAGGCGACAATGCCACCAACCCGCTCGTTTACGGCGACCACACGAACTCGTTCGTCCTGGGACACAACCAAGTCGTCGAAATCGTCCTTAACAACAACGACCCGGGCAAACACCCCTTCCATCTCCACGGCCACGCATTCCAAGTCGTCGTGCGCTCCGACGACGAAGCCGGGAACTACGATCCCACCGCCCCACCCGACATGCCCAAGACACCCATGCGCCGCGACACCATCCTCGTGCGGCCCGACGGGCACATCGTGCTCCGCTTCAGGGCCGACAACCCCGGCGTGTGGCTCTTCCACTGCCACATCGAATGGTACCTACCCACCCCTACCTCTCTAATCCCACTTCAACGTTGATACTAACCCACACGCCCAGGCATGTCTCCTCCGGCCTCATCGCCACCATGGTCGAAGCGCCCCTCATCCTCCAGGACACCCTCACCCTCCCCGCCGACCACCTCGCCGCCTGCAAAGCCGCCGACATGCCCACCGCCGGCAACGCCGCCGGCAACACCATCAACGTGCTCGATCTCAAGGGCCAGCCGCTGCCGCCCCCGCGCCTGCCCTCGGGCTTCACGGCGCGCGGCATCGTGGCGCTGGTCTTCAGCGTCATCGCGGCGTTCTTGGGCCTCGCGACCATCTCGTGGTACGGGGCTGCGCCGTTGAGTAAGGAGGAAGAGGCGAAGCTGAAGCGGGACATTCAGGCGGGCGAGCCGCAGTAGGTGTGGGTGGTGAGGCGAGGTGAGGCGAAGGAAGAGGGGGTTGTGTGATAGGGGGGGATGCGATACTAGGATCGGAACCTCGGAACCGGAGTCACGGCCGTGAGACACACCGCTGAGGGTGTAGTGTGCAGCTCGTTGCAGTAATATACTTCCTTTTTTATAAGAGGTGTAGCACTTGGCTCGAAGGGGTGATACCTGCGACTAAGGGGTGGCATGTGAAGATAGGACGACTATTGCATAACTTGTGTTCCAAATAAAGAAAATCGAGTCTGAGATACCCATGAACATGATCTTCGCTATTAGAGTGGATTGATCTTTTCAAAAAGGTATGAGATATAGCAAGCCTAGATATGCATGCACCTTTGCCCGCAATCTTTCAATCCACCCAATCCGTAACGCATACGCTGATGCTTTGTACCGTCGATAAGAGACAGCCAAATCTAAAGTAAGATTCTGTTAAAAGGGGGAAGCAAGCAAGCAAGCAAAACGCCGCTGAAATGCTCCATCAGCCGTAGAAAGAGTTTCACCAGAACACCGTCCTCCCATATCCGGGCTTTTCCAACCCTAATCCAAAAGTTGCCCACGATCATGCCGACTGGGAACCCACCCTCTCCTCGTACGCTCTCCACCCCTCCCGCCGGTACCTCTCAGCCTCGGCGACCCTGTCCGCGGCTTTCAGAATGCCCCGCCCTACGATTAACACGTCGCAGCCTTGCTCAAACACCAGTTTCCGTGGGGTGTTGTACTGCTGCCCCAGCGCATCTCCCATCTTCTTCCCGCTGGCTTCCTGGCCCGGTGGGGGCAGTTGGCAGCCAGGGGTCATGGTGATGAAGTTGTCGCCCTCCTCGCTATTCAGCGACCGCTGGGCAATGAAACCCATCACGAAGTCCCTGTGCTGGCGCGCGATCTCGACGGACGCGGTTCTGTAGGCGTCTGTCAAAAGGTGCCCTTCCGAGCTCATCTCCGCGAGCAGAAGCAGGGAGCGTTGGTACGGCGTCTGGCCCAGCCGGTCGAGCAGCGCGGGGATGGACGCGCCGTCGCTGTGGTCGATGTCAGGGGTCGGGTGCGGGCTGATGTTCTCGGTGCGAGTACTGATCGTCGTCGAGATGCTCACGACGCTGCATTTACGGTCTGGGCCGCGGCGGGGCGCGTCAAGGCGGTCGTCGGCCTCTTCATCGTCGGAGAGGGGTGTGGGAGCGGGCGACGTGGGGATCTCGAAGGTGTCGGAGGTAGGGGTCGAGGGATAAGAGGTTGTGAGGACTGTTGGCTCGGCTGATATCTCGGTGTGTACCGCAGTGTTGTAGGCGGCGATGGTGGCTACGGCGGCTTCTTTGAGCGCGGTGACGATGGCGGGGCCTGGGAGGATGTGGGCGTTTGTGATTTCGGCCCAGCGGGCGATGCGGAGAGGACCGCTGGTGTACTGTTTTTGAACGGTGCCTGGGGGATTATTAGGACGTTGTGTGAGCAATTGTGAGAGATAAATGTGGGAATAGTTGCAAAAAGGGCCGGAAGGGCTAGAAGTAGGTCGCGTATAGGGAGCGAGATCACATACCCCCAATGTCGGCAAACTTGCGGTCCTCGAAGATCAAGAAGTGCCGCTTCCGGGCGATATCGCGCAGGCTCTTCGCTGTGCGCTCGTTGAAGTCGGTGACGATATCGGCGTGGGTCTTGAGGATGCAGATATAGTCCCCCACCTCGTCGGCGAGGGCCAGCAGCTCGGCGCTGGTCTCGACATCGGCGGATAGGCACAGATTCGTTTGCTTTATGGAGATGAGGCGCAGGAGGTAGGCGGCGAGCGGGGAGGCACTGGACAGCGCAGCGCGTTCTCTGTAGGAACGCGTCCAGGAGGGATGGGGGGATTTTGCAGCCATGACTGCTGGGCCTCGCAATGCAGGGTGGGGTCACGGCGAGAGGAGGAGCGGGGAGGTGGGAGGATGAGGAAGAGAGAGAAGGAAGGAGCAGACGAAGAAGAATTGGGGCCCAGTGTTGGTCTTGTAGTAGAGTGCATATCTAGGGAATAAGACAGTGCCAGGTCGCCGGTGGGTGGGGCGGAAATGCACATCCAATTCATGCTCCCACTCCTAAATCCACTCCTTAGACTCCCGCTGCAACGCCGATCGCACACAGTTCACAGCCTGACTGCGTCGCCCTGCAGCAAAGCGCGTCTGGACTCTGCAGAGCCTCGCCTGGGGGTCCGGAGAGCCCACCTGTTGCATCTCGCCCATCCTCTAAGACCGCCCACTACGCCTCTCGCCTCGACCGTCCTCACTCCACCTCACCGTCACTGAGGCGAGGGCACCACTACTGTCCTATTCTTCTATGCCGTCTCTCCCTGACTGATTCATTGAACGTCCCCCTAGCTAGGAGGCCTCGCCGTCCCCGTTTCCCCCACATCCATGGCCCTCCCTGGGCCTCTTCATTGCCCCCAGGGTACGGTACTCACCAGGCCACTCTAGGTCTGCAGACATGCCAGCATGACAGTCGCAACCCGCCAGCCTGGGTAGCTGTGTGATATGCACTTCTTCCCCAGCAGCCGCACATCCAAGCCCCCACTCGCACTGCTGTGCCTCACCTTTTGCGGCGCTCGCAATTGGCATCCTTGTTTGCAACCGGAGACGGGGGGTTCAGGGGCACCATTGCAGGGCAACCACACGGTATTGAAGCCGTCGACGAAGCTTGTCTCACATCACTGCCAAGCACGCAGATTTTTTACGCATCCATGCTATTTTTCCGACGGATGTAAGTGATCGATGCAGGGCCTCACGCCGGGAAAGGCCCACGAAATGCATCCTGACTCCTACCCGTCTTCCGCGCGAACAGTCCCGAACTCCCGGAGCTGCAGTATGTGCATTGGGACGTTTTGTGTAGGTCCTTTTCTGTTCGTGATGGTGGCTGTAGTAGTCTTGGCAGGACGGCTGCTCTCGAATATATTGAAAAGATAGTGCTTAGCACTAATTCAGACCTTTTCAATATCGTCAAGCTAAAGCAGTGTGCTAGTAAAGGGGGTGCTGTGGAAGCAACCACGAGCAAAAAAGAAAAGGAAGGATGATCATCCTCGCGTCGGTTCTACGACACCGCTCTACTACATCTTGATAGGACTCGAGCGTTCCGAATGCTGAACGGTAAGCTGACACCTTGCCGAGCTGGTGGCGGGATGCATGTCGTCTGGGTGATCTAGCTACAATTCAGACATTTCGAATGGGGGCAAGCGAGCTGTGTCCGGAGAAGGATAGGAGGCATGAGACAATTGGGTCTCCCTTCCGAAGTCCACACGCAAAGCTGCAGAACACCTGTTTCAAACTCCGGCCTTCTTTGCTCCCTCTGATAAGCAACGTGTCGGAGTAATTTTCTGTAAACTTTAGCCATCTTGCTGCAAGCCATGTTACACAGCTTTGGCGCTATCTCCAGCCGCTCGAGGCGTCCTAAAAGCTTCGCCATTGTATAGAGACGCATTCTTCCATTGCAGAATCTTCATAGTATTTTAATCAATCATCACGAAGTTCTAGTGTGTAGAGAATGACCTTGAGAGACAGGGTGGTCTTTTCTGTGGTGTCGGTGAGGTTTCAAGCAAGTCGAGATGGTAGCAACCGCGTCTTGAGGATCTATCACTTTCTAACGACATCACTTCACCAAATGTGATCCCTCATCTTCACCACTCTTGACTGACAAGCTGCTGCCTAGAGAAAGGTTTCAAAGCTGCCCCGCTCTCTACTCAAGTCTACATCATCTTACATCCTTCACTCATCTCACTCTACTCTCCCACACATATTCTGTTCATCTCTTCTCCAATAACTCCCTTGGCCCACACCTCTACAACGGAACTCAAAAGATGTCTTCAGAAAAGAAGAACCCTGGCCTGATCCAGTTCACTCCCCGCGAAGCCGAGTTCCTCGCAGCCGCCTTCCAGTCCATGAAAGGCGTGTCTGGGAAAGGCCCAGAGGCAAGTAAAGACGCTCTATCTACTCAATCCACAGCCAGCTCACCCCGTCAAAGATCGACTACGGCAAGATGGCAGTGATCCTCGGCATGACCAAGGGATCCGTCTCCAATGTCATGGGTCCTCTCAAGAAGCGCATCTTCGCTGGCGAGTCTGCCCCAGCAACTCCTAGGAAGACGCCAGGCGGTCGCGGCAGAACCAATGGCACTCCAGCCTCTGGTCGTAGCAGCACCAAAGCTAAGGCCATCATGGCCGGCCTTGACAATCCCTTCGGCAACACCAGCGACGCTGATGCTGATGGTAGTCCAACTCCAACTCCATCACGTCGCATGAACACTAGTAGCCCGCTCAAGCGCAAGATGGCCGAGCTTTCCAGTGACAATGAGCCGGAGGAGGACGCTGGCATTGCTGTTCGTGCGCCCCGTCAGAAGCGTCAGGCCTCGCTCTTCACGTCCCGCATTAAGAAAGAGCAGGTAGACAACGATGATGATGAGGATGGTATGTGTTCCTTAGTATGCAAGTTGTGGGACTATGTTAACGTGTGTAGCCTCGAGCAGTTCAGCTGTCACCGATTCGGTCGCCGACCCTGAGTACGAAGACCACGATCTCGCCTAGATGCTCGATGGGTGGTCGGTGAAGGTGGATGGATGAATGCGCGAGCATCTCATGGTAGTACTACAGAAGCTCTGATATAAACTGATGGGATGGGCTTCGGGTGTTTTGGAGTCTTGATGGTTGGCCTCTTGATCATGCTAAGGGCTTTTTATATCGGGTGGGACATGGAGGCGTCATTGGTCTCTGGGATTAGGAGAGCTTTTCGGTCTTCGTCGACGTCTGAGTTGGTGTAGTCTAGCACTTCAGCAATGCGACGATGGCACAAATCTTCAAGAATTGGTCTTGATTTGGTCCCTCTTTAAATGATAGGTGACGCCGTTTGAGATGGCCTCGTGACTTTACAGACTATTTACAGAGTATAAATTGGCGTTGTCCTGCCTCCCGAATACCAACCCTCGTTAAGCACACAGTGCAGTTCGCTGCTGTCTGAGGTGACCCGGAGGGCTATACGCTTCCTTGAAGTTGTCGTTCACGTGTTTACCAGAGCACCTTGAGCCGTCTTCGCCAATTGTACACAAACCTATATCAAGCGTGTGACGAAACCATATGATATGAAGAGGCTCGCAGTTCCGAACTACTAATCTTGCTCCAGGAAGCCCGATATCACAAGTTGAAGCACCTACTCAAGCAACAAACAAGTCTACACAGGTCCATAGGGTCGTACTGTACAAGAACACCACCACAACTCAACTACCCCCCCTACGTCCAATAGAAACTATACATGTCCAGCCCCATAAACTCATCCACCCACCTCTCTCCCTTCCCCTCCCCACCCGCCCCCGCACAAACAACCAACGGCATGAAATGCTCCGCGCCGCCCCTTGGATGCATCTCAAATGCGCCGGGCCAACTCCTCCACCCCTCTAGCGCCTTTTCCCGCTCCCCGTCATCCTTCTCCAACACCGCGTTCTCGACCGCTTTGCTCCACGCCGCATTCCGCGTCTTGAAGCTCTTATCGTTCAGCGCGCCGCTGAACATCAAGCGGAGGTTATGGAAGCTCGCAAACCCAGAGCCGATGATTGCGACATTGGAGTCCCGCAGGGAGGCTAGCGCTTGGCCCATGCGGTAGTGCTGGGCGGGGGATTCGGAGGCGAGGACGGAGAGCTGGACGATGGGGATGGTGGCGGCGGGGTGAATTAGGAGGAGGGGGATGAAGACGCCGTGGTCCCAGCCTTTCCAAATGTTAACATCGTATCAACATAAACGCAGATACAGCTACGGGGGTAGATCGTTACCTCTCTGCGCATCAAGCTCCCCCTCCAGCCCTACTTTCTGCAGCGCCGCCCGCACCTCCTCCGCTACCTCCGGACTCCCTGGTGCGTCGTACTTCAGCTTGTAGCTCTCGGCGGGGAAGCCGGAGTAGTCGTAGTACAGGCTGTGCTTCTTGCCGCTCGAGATGGTGGGCACGCGCTCTGACCAGTGCGCGGTGACGAGGACGATTGCGCGGGGCTGCTCTGGAGTGCCGATTTTGAGAAGCTCGGGGACTTTTGTGGTGAGGGACTTGACAATGGCGGCGTGGCCGGGGTCGCCGAGGATGGGCATGGGGCCGCCGCCGTGGGAAATGGAGATGACGGGGGCGCGGTGGGTCATGTTGGGTGTGAAGGTGGGTTGGTCGTTGAAGGAGTTTTGGTTCTGAATTTGGGGTTGGTTGAAGGGGTTTTGGATTTGCGGAGGAGCTGGAGAGAGGTTGGGTTCTGCGGCTGTAAGTTTAAGTGGGAGTCTGAGGAGTTGGGTGAAGAAGTAGGAGGGTCGGCGGAGGAGCATGTTATGGAGGATGTATGAGAGATGGAGGATCGGGAGATGGATATGCTCCGAGTTTTACAGTGTATGCTCTATTTGTAATGAAGTCAGTGTAGCTGTGGGTTTAGTGGTGGGTTTGGTGACTTGAATATTCTGTTTCGGTCCCCGGCACTCCGTGGAAGCCGCAAGGTTGAGGTTGCTGAGAGGGAGAGCGTCTTTGTAAGGAGGCACGTGGGAGGGTGCGGAATTAGTTCCATCTCATAAACATGGGAGTTGATCTGTGCGTAGGTAGCTTGGGGTAAATTCTTGAGTTGCCATCCATGAATACTGTAATTCGAATCTTGTATGTTCAAAGCAAGCGAAACAGTACACAGTAGCATCTTTGTAAAAGCTACATCTTATTTGTTCTTTTCATGGCTCTAGTAGGAAGATCCTCCACTTGTTGCATTCGCGTTTGTATAGGAAAATGCAGATTCATGAGCATCCCATTGATTTGATTTATCAGATCAGAAAACTCCCCATAATCATATATTCACGATTCAATTGTTGAATGTAGCCTGCACTCTCTGATACAACCCAAACGTGGTTAAGATAGAAGTTGCGAGCGTCGGGCGCTTTTCGCCGTGATCTCGTCACGATCTTCAAACATCATCGCCTCTGCACCGCCACCTTTCACCGTTTCCCCTCAGGCTTCCCTTTGCAACACCAGCCCACAGCATGGCTTGGCCGTATCCGTGAGAGATTGCCTGTTTCAGCCATCCTCCTTCAGGCTCCCTCGCCGTCCGGCATGGCGGAGCCCACTATCATCGCTCCAGCTGGAGATATTGTGCTGGACATCAGCCAGGAGGACAACCCTGACCATTTCCTCTATCGAGTTCATTCGGCGACACTTCAGCAGAACTCCCGGTACTTCGAGGCCTTGTTAAGTGACAGGTTCAGCGAAGGGTCCCGAGTTCTAGTAGAACTCAAGAGCCTCAAGATATCAGAAACGTACACGAGCATTATGGAGACTCCACTAGATGTGCTCCCTGTAGTAGCGATATCCGACATTGGGAAGATATCGAAGGTCAGCAACATCAAGAACCTTGTTGCCGATTTCCTTCGCGGACTGCATGGATTTGATCTTGCTGTTGCGAGCCCTCCAGTGCCCAACCTAGCCAACCTAGCCATTGTCGCTGACCGCTTCGATGCCCTTCCTCACTACGCCAAATACGTCGAACGAAAGAAATACATTCAGATGCTGGAGGCAAAGACAAAAGGGAAAGCAAGCCCAGGCACAACGGAAGAGCGAACGAGGCAGAAGCTCCTGATAGGCATACTATTGGACCATGCTCCATGGGTGACCAAATACTCCAAGTCTCTGATCATGAGTGACTCGGTTCGGTGGAAGCCACAGGCAGAAGAAGACCCAGGCGCAGCCTTATGGTGGGATATCCCACGTGGCTTTGAAGGTTTGCCTAGTAGCTCCTCGTGGTGGAATATTGCTGACGGCGTGCAGATGAGATGATCACTCGGCGCGAGTACATACTGGAAACTATCAACTCACTCCAGGCACACTTTCTCAAGCTTTACACGTCTGGGGAACGTCAATGCAAGCTAGGATACGATTCGTCCATACAATGTGACTCCTTTCAACTAGGCGAAATGATCCGGTTCTTCATCAGACTCGGTACTCTTCGTCTCCAAGGGACTATCTATGATACAGAGGCTCCTCCATTGTATGCCGGGGATATAGATCGTCTTCTAGAGTCTTTGCGCCAATGCTCCTCATACCAGATTGATCGAAATCACGCTCATTGCGGACTTCGCAGCCGGCTGCTTCCGCTTCTGGACCACATCCAAAATCTGCTCTGCCTCGATGCTGGAAGCATAGATATCGGTGTATGTGCCGATTGCTGGAATAACAACAGGGCACAGTATGCTTGGTCCGAAGCCAAGCGCCCCTTGATATGGACTCGATCCAGGTTGACATCGACAACCAAAGGACCAATCTCTCAGGGTAACCGGAAAGAGCGCCGGGTATCGCAGAACAGCTGTTTGAACAGGCATCTTGTCGTTCGGGATATGTTCATGGCCGTGGAAAGGGATTGGACTGCCAGCAGTTATTGATTATTGCAGCTAGGTACGAAGGAAAGGGTCGCGGGGCTACTACTCTTCAGACACGGCCACACAATCAAAGCTCCAAAGCTGCTCTGTCGACACATGTCTTAAAGACTCATCTTTGAACTCGTGTCCTCAAATAAACTTCTAGAACGCAGATCGTTGCGTAAGCACTACATTCGCACGTGCCGTCTATCGGGAACTGCTCTCCCATGGTTGAGATTGTGGTTCCCGCTTGGCATGACACAGTCGAGCCATCTACGTCCCGGCGGATTGTATTCTTCGGAAAATCGAATGGAGGAGGGTCGATAGACTCGCATTTCCAAGATTTCAATCGTCTCAAAGACTATAGATAATCTTGCGTTTCGCCATTCTTCGCGCAACATCTTGACACTAAGATGCCTTACCATACCTTTGATAGAAGAAATCAGTCAATACTAACCCCTGGTCTATGGCATTAGTTCCGATTCGCTAAATGGTCCATGAGGCCGCCTTCTAAGCTGCCTTACCACCACCAATACTGCCACGTTACTTTTCGAAACGTGTGTCGTATTATCATTCCCTCAAAGGGAAGGGCCCACTTCATTGGCTGACACGAGGATTCAGCGCTAACACCTAATTGTCTTGCCCTTGAAGTATGCCTTAGCACAGGGCAGTGAGGTTTTGCCGCTGTCGAGATCTTTGACAAGCGATAGCGATTGCAATGCCGCGATTAGGGGGCGAATAACATAGCCCAAGAGGCGTGATATGGGGCACTAGACTCAAGAAGTAGAATGACCGCGGCGGTACAGTTATTTGGCGCGCGCGAGAGCCGTGGAAGGCCGACTTGGCGACCTCCCCGTGATCAGGGCCTGCTGCTGCGCCTCAACACTGCCTCGTAAGGCTAGCCACCCAAATGTCCGTACTCAGGACACTTCACAGCCTGAGCACAAACCGAAACGGCGGATGGCGAACCGCGCCCCCCTTTTAAAAGTATGAGTGTCCTGAAGCACACCACGGCTATGTTGAGGCGGCCTTCAAGGCTGCTTTTCTGTTTACTCCACGTCTAGGCGATGCGCCTTGGGAGGATAATTATAAAGGTTGGCACTCATATCAATGGCATCCAGATCATTATCATCATCATCATACCAAACTTCCAGTGAATCTTGCCACCCACGGTTTGAAAGTCTTGTGATCTATTAGTTTGCTATTCACTTGGCATCATGTCCGTATCCGTTCAGAACGTTCTTTCTGCACTACATAGCACATCCACCGAAGGACCATCTTCCTACCGGACCCCACCTCACCGTCGTGACTCAGGACACACAATGTTTGGCAGCCTCCGCAAGAAGCTCTCGCGCAAGGACTCAAATCCCCTATCCTCAACCAACACGTCAAGACAATCAACCATCCTCAGCTCCAAGTCAGTGTCACGAAACAGCATGGCGCCGCTACCGCCTACCAACAACCCCTTAACCTCATTTTCCCCAGCAACCCGGCGCCCAGGTAAGCAATTCGAGGAGTGTTCTACGACCTCCCACTCACCTATGTTCTCAGATCGTGCGGGCATGAACGCCTTCACTACACCTTCGAATGAGCCACCTCCGGCGTATTCTCCTGCCTCCAATGCAGCCCCAATGGCGCCCGCTCCCGTCGAACTCGGCACCAACCGCCCTATGCTAGCCGACGATCGCTACGCCTTCCTAAGCTCCTTTGACACGATCTTCTTGATCGACGACTCAGGTAGCATGGCTGGCCGCTCATGGCGCGAAACCGGAAAGGCCCTCGAGACCATCACCCCCATATGTACTGCCCACGACGCAGACGGTATTGATATCTACTTCCTGAACAAAGCAGACAATCAATACTACCACAATGTTGTTCTCCCCAGCACCGTCACTGAGATTTTCACCTCGGTGCGTCCCGGTGGCGGCACACCCACTGGCCAGCGCTTGAATTCGATTCTACGCCCCTATCTCCAGCGCTACACCGCCAACCCCGAGACTACCAAGCCAGTCAACATCATCGTCATCACGGACGGCGAGCCGAGTGACGATGTCGAGAGCGTCATCATCCACGCAGCCAAGCGTCTCGACAAGCTTGATGCGCCAGCGTGGCAGGTCGGCATCCAGTTTTTCCAGGTCGGCAAGGAACCGGGTGCAAAGGAGCACCTAAAGTCCCTCGATGATGAGCTTGCTGCCATCGCTGGGGATGATGACCTTAGAGATATTGTTGACACCGTTCCCTACACCGGCGTCGGCGACTCAGAGCTGAATGCGGAAGGTATTTTGAAGGTAGTCTTGGGATCAGTGAACAAAAGACTCGATCGCAAGAGCTCGAAAGAGTTGCATCGGACTGCATAGGTCTAATCTTGTGGTTGCTGGCTTTTTTTGGGTTTTCCTGGTGCGGCAGTGACTCTCTAAACGAGCACGGTCACTGCTGTACCATTCTCTCTTCATTCTTCCCTTTCTCTTTTTTCATTCTTGTTTAAACTAGGGACTGGTTTGATAGAGGTTCTCTTCGGGTTATCAAAATCCTCACTTTATGGAGGAGGTTTAGGGAGGCTCTCTCATCGGTTTCTGGCGTTCAACACGGAGAGTCTAAATATCCCGGCGTGGATATGTCTCCTTGAGTCTCAAGGTCTCCATAGTCTCATAGTTCCTATTCGAATCCTGCATATGGAAACTTCAAACGAGTAACTTCTGCGATTTTAGCTAAATTGGCGCGCTGACACTCTCAAGTACCACTTTCAACATTGCGCATTGCGTACTATTCGAGGAAATGACACCTCTTCTACGACTCCGTTGGCGTATGACAATGAGTACTCATTCACTATCCTCGTTGTTGGCATGCTGTCTTGAAGCGCGCAGTCAACACGCAGTATCGCGAGCTGTCTGCCGCGCTGTCATATCCAGAGCCTAAGGTAAACATACATGTATTGAAATCTTAAACCGCCCCTCTACTCTCTTTCTCACAGAATTATTGAAACCATCTACTATACCCAACCACGAAGCTGAGAAAGCATATCCCGCATCACAGATTCTCTTTCATATATATCTTAAATCTGAACAAGTCAATCATCGTGGTCGCTAAGCAACCACCCAGCACACAAGCATTGCTCAACCCCGATATAGTACTCCACAAATGGCCAACAAACCCGGTTGGAAGTGCTGCACGTGTGGTAAGATGTCGAGCCAGGAAGGGGCCAACTGGCCCTATTGCACCACATGTGGGCATCTCGACTGTCTCAAGTGCTTGCACGGATACTGGCGCCCTTTTACATGAAATGGCTGGCGGATTGGGAGGAAGGCGGGAGAGGAGGCTCAGTATCAATTCGAGGAGGCTTTGAAGCTGCATAGTGACTACAACTATAATACTTTGCTGTGGTATGGCTATACATTGTGACGCGAATGACTAGGTATTGCTTCTTACCTTAGACAATGTAATTGCGCTAGTAGATACTATACTTAGTTAGTATCTATATTTTAGGTCTCCTAAGTGCTAGCGACTATCATACCATCTGCGTCCCTTAAGCTTAATAGATTATAGTTCTAATAGAAATTTTGAAAAAGGAGACCGAGTCTGCTCCATTACTCAATAAGTGATCATGGATGCAAGACTCTCAACCGATTAACTTGCCTGTGAACTGAACACTTCGAAAATTGAGGAGATTAGCATCACCGCTCATGTTGATCTCCACAAGAGAAGCTATTATCAAAGATACTTATTATTTAAAAGTTACCTCTAGCAGGTCATAGACCTTTTGTCGTACACTTTTTGTCGCACTCACCTCGGTACGCCAATTCGTGCCCCCTACACAAATGTACTTTACGCTACAGAACCACACAATCTTAGAATTAAATTCGAGAAAAGGGCCAGATGTGAAAGGGAGTGCTATTCTAGTTTACTTCTGTGCTTTTCTTACTTATATACCGTGGTGGTGTGGTTCTCCAGAGTATATTACATCTGTGTTGGGGGTGACAATCTCAGCCTCGCGGTTGTTTGCATTTTTAGCGAGCGCGACTCTCTTCTTCTAAGCCTCCCGGACATCTCAACCTACGCATCTCAAACCTACTCCGCTAAATCCTCGACTCCTTCCACACTTCTAAAGAGAATCTTTAGCCGAACTAGCAGTCCTAGCCGACCTTTGTAGCCATCACCAAGAAACAACAGATCGACATGAAACTCGATTCTTCCCTCACTATCGTATTCGGTGCCTTGACTTTGGTTGCGACCATTGCAGCAATTCGATATAAGAAATCCGTTGGCAGTCTCGTCATGAAAATAATCAGGCGTGGAGGCAGGAGAGGAGGTAAACACTGATTGGCTGGTGTATTATATCACGTGATACTGACAAAACACAGTCCGACGTGTTTCAAGGGAGCCAGACATCGAACTCACATCAACATTCCCATCGGAGGATACCACCCACGCAACTGGTATTGAGCGCGCTTCCTTGCCCTCTGTTTACCGCCCTACGTACCTCGAGTGGCCTGTTCAATCGCCTTATGACGAGACGCGACAGCAGCAGATAGCGTGGGCTAGCGTGTAACGTTTTGAACAAAGATATGGAGTATTAGGAAATCTGATCTGGAGCTTCCAATGGAGCAAGTCGGCGCATTCGAATCGGACATTGTAATGTATGTGCAGGATATGTGGCGTGTCTATGTGCCCAGGGATATTTGAGTAAGGAAGAACTGGGTGTATGTAGGCATGGTGTTTCGGGATGCATTTGCTTAGTATATGCAAGCGCTCAAAGGATGCCGGCGTATTTTGTTGTTCAGCTTATTTTGCTTAGTTTCCTCTTCAAATAATGCCGTATTGTCGATTAATGTTTCCAGCTTAAATTTAGTTGTTGAGGTCGGATGTGATGTCCCACATTGATCCACCAGACGTGGTAGATATTGTAGCGATTCAAGCGAATCTAAATCACCAGTAGCCATGATACAAACTTCTACACCCCTAAACTCATGCCTCCTCTCAGCCAGCTCGCAAAACCCTGCTCCAAGATCCGAATACGAAATCGTTCCAATGAACGGCTCGCTACTCAAACAATGCCCCGTCTTCGCAGTGCCCTCCGCATCCATAATCGCGCCCAGCTGAGCAAAAATGAACTCCAGAAGGCCTACCGACGCAGCCTCCTCGTACAGACCTTGCGCAAGCTCCAGGTCATGGTAGTTGTAGTATTGCGAGAAATGGAGCAAACTCCGCGCAAGAGCTGGTTGCGGGCCGGTAAACTTCTTGTTCACAGACACGGAGCTGAGAACGATTGCCGTAGGCGGCTTCTACGACGCGGCGGTTTCCCCTGGGATAGAGCTTAAAGCACTGATGATTGCGTTCGCGCTGTCTTGCGCGATGCTCATGTCTGGCATGGTTTCGTTGATTCCGATAGAATTGTGAGAATACCTGTTTTTAAGCGGAATATCTATGTCCCATCTCACGGTGCATCTACGGCCGACCTATCGAACTTCCTATGACTCCTTAATTGGTGGACCAGAGCAATGGTATGAGAGACCAGAGCCAGCAAAGCTGGGAGCCGGGCAGCAAATGATGACATCGGCACCCCTCAAACACGTTTGTAGTGCAGTGGTGTCAGATAGGGTTCCCTCGGTGATTATGTAGTTGCTCCTGCCTGAGATATCCGGGTGCTGTGATAGGAGCTTGTCTTTGAACGGACGTAGATGTTCAGTGAGAGATTTGCTGGAGGAGGAGCGTTGAGATGCCGGATGACGGCGCTGCCTGTTGAACCGGTGGCACCGAGTAGCGCGTAGGTAGGCATTATGGCCAACGAGTTGGTAGATGCGAGATGTGAAAAAGTGCTTCCACTGTGCCCAGATTCCATCTTCCGCCTTCACAATATAAGTGTGCCTCGAGGTCTAAATGATGACGCACTGCATAGTTATACAAACCTGCTCCAAAACTGAATCTTTGATTGCATTTGACCGATTGGGCGAAATAGTAACGACCCGGGAACTCTTGACAACATTTCGCGGTGCAGCGCCAAAGATACCTCTTCGTGCTCCAATGAAACAAGCTTTCCACTTGCTGAGCTTAGCAGTTTCTCAGGGTCACGGAACATAGGAACATACCCATTCTTAATCCCACGCTCAGATTGGTACCACCGCGAGCTCAAGTCCTCTTAGTCCTTGCTCGATGTCACACCTCATATAATCCTGTTCGGAAATGGAAATGGAGTTTGGTGAGATCAGTTCTCCGTCAACAGCACATCGCGTACAAATAAACGTGGAGAGCATGGAAAGATGCAAGTAGATTTAACGAATTTAATTTCTTCCAATCTCACACTGGACAAGCGTGATAATCATTCAGACATCGAAAATCTCAAGGACTCGTAGGAACCTCAGTACTCGAAACTCACAGTCCATCAATCCCTCCAACCTTTCCTTTCCAAAGCGAGCCTATAAAAATAATTCATTAGGTTTTCACGCCCAGAACTCACCAGACAACCACCTGTTGAAGAAGTCCAAGCTCGCCTCAGGTTGGTCATGGGGAACCATGTGGCCACCAGCGTGGAGCTGCATGAAGCTGAAGTTGCCGCTAGCCTTGAATGCACCAATCTTCTTGTCGGAGTCGCTAAGGATGAGGTCGGCCATCTTCTCCTTGTTGTAAGCCTTCTGACCGGGCCACTCGAGCGCCTCAGCCCAGGCTTGGTTACCGAGCCAGTTGCCTGTGATTGTTAGCTTTGCGTAGTATGGTTGAAAATGGGGATACATACAGATGTAGTCAGCATCACCAGCGTAGATGAGAACGGGGATCTTCTCGAGGATACCGGGAACAAGACGGTGGAATGGCTTCATCCAGTCACCCTGGAAGAGGAAGTTACGGTTGATGTCGAAGTTGCAGCTCTCATAGGACGAGACCTCAGCGCCAAGAGCCTCCTGAACTTCAGCCTTGTTGAGGTAGGAGGTGATCCACTCAAGATCGTTGTAGCACAGACTGCCACCCTCGCATTTGCCGCGGACATCGTAGACGTTCTGGCCAGTGCGTTGGTAGGGGCCAATCATGGCGTTGTTGCAGTAGATCGAAGCAGGAACACAAGACCAGACGCTCTCGGAGTCGTAACATTGCTGGATCAAGTTGGCACAGCGGGGGTAGGCGTTGTCCATAGCCTGGCATTCGCTCTCATCGAGAACAGCGGGCCATCCTCCGTCACCGCAAGCCATTGGCTTGTAGTATTCGTACTGCGTAAGACCATCGGTAAGACCGTTGCCAATGAGGACCGACTTGAGGTTGATGTTGGTCTTCTTGTGGGACAGGATCTCGGAAGTGAAGACTGGGATGTAATGGCCGGCATACGACTCGCCAGCAATGTGGAAGTCCTGAGTAGCATACTCGGGGAACTGCTTGAAGAACAGGGTGAGGAGCGCATAGACATCCTTGCCTGCAGCAACAGTATTGCTCACTGACCCACCAGAGTAGGAGAATCCAACATTGACGGGCTGATCCAAGAAGATGACTGAAGCATTGCTGTTCCAGGAGTAGTCATTGTATACAGTTTCGACCTTCTTGTTGATGGAGGAGGGGCCGAGTTCCATGAACAGGCCGGTAAGGGACGAGCAGCCTGGGCCACCATTCAACCAGAGAACCACGGGGTCGTTCTTGGGGTCATTTCGAGACTCGAAGAACCCTAACAGCATTGTTAGCATGATACTACTGGATGTTTGATGGTATACATACAGTAAAATAGATGCTTGTCGTCTTCCTCATCGTCGAGGTAGCCGCTGTACTGCTTGACCTTATCGACATTCAGCGCCTTGGGGTCGACCTTCTTGGTCCGGAGATTGTAGCTTTCCAGCCTTCCATCAACGTCCCTCTCCTTCTCGCCGTTGGCGTTCTCAACCCACACGCTCTGGACATCAGCACCCTTGATGATGTGATCCCAATGCGTGTCAGGCTTGCGTGTGTGTGGCTTCGACGGCGAAAAGAAGTTGGCCTGCTCGAACGACTGGGGGAACATCAAGGCAACCTCGTCCCAGACGGCGCGTGCGTCGGCGGAGAGAGACTTCAGTGACTCCTCTAGGTTGTGCAGTGGCTTCAGCCATGACTCCTTTGTCGACTCAGTGAGGACCTTGGGGAGCTGAAGAGGCTGCTGCTGCGGCATGAGAGCCGCAGAAGCTGCTCCGATGAGCAGAGACGATGCCGCGACCTTCATGATGGTGGCGATGGGCGGCTAGGGGAGCTTCCGGAGCTCTAAACGCTGGCAGCTGGGAGCTCTCTTGGAAACGATCAGGATGGATGTGTGAAAGAAACGTGTACAATGGAGCCCCTCAGATGATGAAGAGCACAGTGGAGAATGGGCAAGATGGATGGGAAGAGTGTATGGAGAGGATGAGGATGGATAAGAGATGGAAGGTGTTGTCAAAGGCAACCAGATGATGACGCCGCCGCCGATGGCCGATGGCCGCTTATCGGGAAGCTGCTAAGCCCGACTCGTGACCCCCAGCCACCAAAGATGGTGCCTGACTCGCTGCCCTGCCTTGGTCAGGAACGCGACCAGGCAGACCAGGCATCGAGTTGTTTCACCTGCCTACCCCGATGGCACGCACGCTGTCTGAGTTGCACCTGTCCGTGTCGATAGTAGCGGAAGTCTAGACTGTAGTTTCCGAGCGAGTTTAGTACAGTAGTAGGTAGGTATTGTGAGTCAGTCGCTCCTGCAGAGTGCCAGCGGAGAGCCTTGTGACGCGCCCAGTGAACAGTAGTACCCCTCTCTATTTTCACCCCACCAAAAGTCATCCCATCTCACAGATACAATACAATTAACACAAGAGAAACCATTCATAATGCCTATCAATCAGGTATTAGATAGCACCTCATTCCTTGTGTCTATCCAGCTGACACTGTTAGCCTTCCAACCAGATTAAGCTCACAAATGTGTCTCTGGTGCGGATGAAGAAGGGTAAGAACAGTTCTATACTTCTTGATGTTCACTTCTAATTCCTGGTCAGGGAAGAAGCGTTACGAGATAGCCTGCTACAAGAACAAGGTCCTCGAATGGAGGAGCGGCATAGAAAAGGACCTCGACAATGTCCTCCAGATCCCCAATGTCTTTCTCTCAGTCAGCAAAGGCCAAGCCGCACCGCACCAGGACCTCGCGAAGTCCTTTGGAGCAAAGACACCGATGAACGACATCATACTCGAAATACTGAACAAGGGCGAGCTCCAAGTCGGAGAAAAGGAGAGGCATGCACAACTCGAGAGAATCCACAACGAGGTCATCGACATCGTCGCTGGCAAACTGGTAGACCCAACGACAAAGCGAGTCTACACGACCGGCATGATAGACAAGGCCCTGGACCAGCTCAGCTCCCAGATACAGACCCAGCAGGCCGAAGCAAAGGCGAATGCGGCATCAAGCGATGCTGCTGCAAAGACAGCCGACGATGCTACTGCTACTGAGGCGAAAGGAAAAGCGAAAGAGCTACCGAAGTGGACTGGCGTGGTCACAACGAAGTCGGCTAAGTCTCAGGCTTTGGACGCGATGAAGGCTCTGATTGCTCACCAGCCAATCCCCGTGTCGAGGGCTCGCATGAGGCTGAGGATAACATGCCCTACCCCCATCTTGAAGCAGTCAGTCAAGGCTCCTCCGAAGGCTGGTGGGGAGAGCGCAGATGGCGAGGAGAAAGCACATGGTACTGTGAAAGACCGTATCCTGAGCTACGTCGAGGAGACCGAAAAGCAAGACGTTGCAGGGGACGAGTGGGAGGTTACTGGCTTTGTCGAGCCTGGTGCGTACAAGGCGCTTACGGAGTTCATTGGAAGCCAAACAAAAGGACGTGGCCGGGCCGAAGTGCTGGACATGGCGGTCGTCCACGAAGACGATTGAGCGTGAGCATTGCTCGAGAGGCTGCACCAACGAGGTGCCTGTCAGCCTGGTATTGAAAAAGGGGCGTGTATTTGAAGGCTAAGGCGGAAGTGAATACACCTCAGCCCAATCAAAATGATAATGATTCATGACCTCGACGAGATTCTACTGTTGCGAAGTCAGCGATTTCATTGTGCATTTGGCGAAGCCTGATCATCCATCATATAGCATACTGCCACTTCTTAGATCACACAGAAGTACACCTATATTGCCTCTTCTGCGCTTTGCTTTTTCACTCTCTTCCCTCGACAATCTAGAACACCTCAGCTCCAAGCCCAATAACCCGTCTCTGAAACCCCAATACATCCCTACCCTTTCCCCACCACTTACCAAAGCACGCCATTCCGCCACCCCCCTCCCCTCCCGACGACTGGCACCACGAAGTCTCACCTCAAAATATCTTTAAACCCTCCAACCGAAACAAACGCAAGTCACTCCAATCAACCCGCGAGTGCGGTTACAGGGTCCAGCAGCAGCCAGTCAGACGCTGCCAGCTCACGGGGCGACGAAGTGCGACCAACACTAGCGCCAAAGACTCCGACTTCACGGATTCCTTCATCTCGAATGAATCCGATTATTGATCGAGACTGACTGCGGGCCGAGCTGCAGGTCTCAACGGTTTCGGACACGGCGCGGCTGGTCGCCCGCCGAAGTTATGCAGGGTGAATATCCCCCACGATGCTGGCTCTGGGTTAGGTAGATCTGTTGACGGGCGAGTTTTCTCCGGTGGATGGACGTGGTGCTGGAGCGAGGTCGGGGTCGCGACCGGTGGGTGGGTCGTGTTGGTGGTGGTGAGGCAGGGAAGGGTCTGGGTTGATGTCAGTCTTGACCCACTGTGTGAACTCCAGAAGCTTCAAGGTAGGGTCTCTGTCGTCGTTGCGATGCTTTGGGCGATGGTCTGGTGTGATATGGCTGTTGGTCTGCACAGACAGAGGCAGCTGACGGATGCATGATTGACCAGGACTTACATGCCTTAGAATCTTGCTTTGGAACTCGAAATTTCAAGTTCTGGGATACAAGCATGGTATATAACGTCAGGCAGGTTGCGTAGACAGAAGAGTAGTTTTTATTAACGTATGTCTATGTACATTCAAACACTCGCTCGTAAGTCGTGATATCGTATCATAAAATCGTGGGGATGAACCGGCACCCATCATGGATTGTACGTAAGGAAACAAGAACAAACAAAAGCCATATATGGGAGTTGAGGGTAGAGATAAAATGCATCGAGGAGCTCCCCAATGCAAATGTACGCAGGACAGGAAGAACAAAGTAGAGCATGGAGAAACGAAAACCAAAAAGAATGCAAAGCTGTTCATGAGTTTCGTAAATGCCAGCAAGGTAAGACCAGGAGAAGACATAAGAGAAGGTAACAAATACTCCATGTATGCGCTTAACTTTTCCGTTTCCAACTCCAAAGATCCTCAGTTCTCGCTCTCGCTTTCTATCCTCACCTGTCAACCACCGCATATTCACGCCACCTCCAGTCTGTCTTAGTCTAATCCCACCACGCTGTCCTCACAATCCTCCCGTTCCGCTGCAAAATCGCTAGCACAATAGCGCTATTCGTGCTAATGCCCCACAACCGCTGGATTGGCTCCGCGATCATGGTCCAGTCGTACCGCCTGACGTCGTACAAGTCCAGCACCACCCGCACCAACCAGGGGTCGATGGACTCGCTGTCCGGGTCCTCGTGCAACGCGCGCACGCGCTGGTGACGCTGGGGCTGCGGCAAGGAGGCGTACGCAGGCGGTGGCGATGGTGCCATCACGTATGCCCGCGCTTCGACATCGGACTCGAGCTCCTCGTCAGAGTCGGAGGCCTCGGCCACAGAGGAGAGCGTGCTGCATGTTGATGGACTGGACGGGCTGGGACTGGGAGTTTGAGTCGCCCGGGTTGGGAGAGTCAGTTGCTGGATCAAAACGCGGGAGCTGGTGATTGAAGGTGCAAGTTTCGTAGGGCAGTCGAAGAGGTGGGAAGAGGATTTCGAGTACGGCGATGTTGAAGGCCGACGGGTCGGCGAGTCGAAAGTCGCGGACCGTGAACGGTGGATGTACGGTTTGGGCGAGGGTGTGCTTGGGTTTCTGATCATGTTGACGACTCTTGTAAGACTTTTGGTGTAGGGAATATGGTAATATACAGACAGAGAAAGAAAACCCGGGGCGAGCGGGAGAGGGCGGCGCTGGGAAACGTGGCGGATGAGTGGGGGGACTTATATCGAAGCGGAAGGGCTGATCAGAGTGTGGGAGTATGGTGGTGTGGGAGTAATCCACACTTGCGGGAAAAAGAGACCGCTGCAGTGTTTAATCCCTAGACTCTCGCAGTAGGGGGAAACGGTAGTGAGTGAAACGCAGGGTGTCAAGAGGATACTCCACAAGTCCGGTGCGGCCCGCTAATGTCAGGAGACACGTTGAGAACCATCCGCCCCGGGCCCGGTGTTGGAAGCCTCCTCTTCTCTCGAGGATACGATGGTCGTTGACGCTGGTGCAGGGGTGTGACGTGGTTGACCACCACTGCAGCCGAATCATCACGCTCTTGGCCTTCGAAGCACGACCAGCGCGAGCAATCCTTCTGGGTCAGTGACAGATGTAGGTCGGAGATTAGGAGGCCACGTAGCAGGGTCAATATCAGTGGAATTGGGGGACATGCAGATTTTGAAGCTTCAGTATTGGACTCCCCGGTTTAGCCCCGTTGACCTACTCCTCGGCCTTGCCTCAGGCGAATAGAGCCGCATGAAGAGTAAAGGAAAGCCAATCAAGGTAATGCAAACAACATTCCAGTGGACTTCTCCCACATCCCCAGAATCCACGTCCCCCACGCCATCTCCGCATGCCAGCACAGACCTAACCCTTCTTCTTGGAGACACCCACGGTCCGACCGCGACGGCCAGTCGTCTTCGTGTGCTGTCCACGGACGCGGAGGCCCCAGTAGTGTCGTAGACCGCGGTGGGCGCGGATCTTCTTCAGACGCTGTTGATTGTCAGAGTGGCTCTTCTCCGTAGGTTCATACGAAACTACTCACCTCCAAATCCTCACGAAGCTTAGAGTCCACGCCGTTGGCAAGGACTTGGCTGTTCTTGCCATCAACAATGTCGCGCTGTCTGTTCAGGAACCACTCGGGGATCTTGTACTGGGTTGGGTTCCTGTGGAATTGTTAGACCAATCGAGGCAATCTTTGCGAGACAAGTCTTACTGGATGATTGTGACGATGCGCTCCAACTCTTCGCTGGTAAGATCACCAGCCTGTCGCAAAACTGTCAGCCGTGCTCTTCATTGCCCAAGTGCCAATTATTCCGTACCCTCTTGGAAAGATCCACATCGGCCTTCTTGCAGACCAAGTTGCTGTATCTCCGTCCAACACCCTTTATCTTGGTCAAAGCGTACATGACCTTCTGCTTTCCGTCACTGATCCAGATGTCAGCATCGTATTTCCAGAGGCTATCCAGGGCGTTTCGTATGTCCGGGAGACGGTAGGACACAAGTCGACTTGTATGCAGGCCCTTCGCACATCTGACAGATTTCCATCCCCAATTCAAATCCGAGCTCAAAACTTTAGCCTAGGCTTCTGCAACTTTTCACCACCGTAGTCCCAGCCGTAGATTCCGCTGATCGTGAGCTCCAGTTGCCATCAGATGTGCCAGGTGTGCGAAGGGCCTGACGAGGGCGGGTCCAAGGAAGTGGCGCACTGCGGGATCGATAACTCGGAGAAATGCATCGGGATACGTACACATTGGTGTTGAGCTATTCAGGTGAGTTAGTTGCTGCATATTTCCAGAGTATTGCCCGTGGTCTCGAGACCAAAGGCGATGGCTTGAAGACGTACCAATCGAATGATGAACTGGAAGTTCGACTTCTCTCCGGTTACGAGAGACTGTGCTAGATTAGCAAAACGTTTTGTCGCGGTAATCGTAGGATCATTACCATGATGGGCAGCTCTCTAGACGTCCGTTCGTGGCTGCTTTGTCGTTGGCGTTGCGAAGAGCGGAGGTGCAGCGCTTCGACATCGTGGAAAACTGCCGCGATGTGTGGGCCTTGGCACCTGTCACGTGGCAGAAGCGAAAGATCTGCACGCCACATCTTCGTTGTGGCGGTGCAACCTGGGCAACCACACCCTCAACGGGGAGCTCCAACTCGGGACTCCTCAACCTTCTCCATAATGTTTACACTTCTCTCGCTCGACCATCACATCCTTTATCATGGATTCAATTCGTCTAAATTTGTTTTGCGGATCAGCGGACACTTCGATGATAATCCCAGAAGTATTTACCTTCTCTCATCTGAGCCTATGGGAAGTATTTGAATGGTTTTCTTTTGTGTATCCAATCACTGCATCTTCGTTATCGTACTCATGGCATAAATCTCCAGCCGTTTCAATCTCACACGGTGCAATTGTCAAATTAGTCTCCATCGATTGAGGCATCCCCTAGGCGGTGATGACTTTCATTATCACAGCGAGGTCTTATGCTCATCCACCCCACGTGTTAACCTCGGTATCGTAACCCAATATGTTTCTTACCAATACTTCGACGTGGTCTCCCATCAGCACGTGTTCTTATGTCCCTCGCTCTTCCCCGTCAATAACCACTATGAGCTTCGTGTACTCTATGGGCACACGTAGGGAAAAACCCACGTCAGGACAGGGGAGACTACTTGTACGAATTTATAGGTCTCCTGTATGAATGAACCTTCCAAAACGTTCTTTCTTAATCTACATTCTGGATATCCAGGTGCTGTTCTTAAGGCAAATAGCAGACCTCACGAGTTCACGACTGATGCTGCTTCCCAGGGCCCGGTTTGGGTCGCCGCTTCCGTCTCCTCCTTCATCTCCTCCTCCATATCCTCCTCCACTCACTAGAGAGCTCGTCAAATCCTATTTGAGGGGGCTCGATGATAGTGACGATGGTGGCAATGAGAACTATAGCGACTCTGATGAAAGCTTCGTTTCCTCCACGGACTCAAGTTCCAGTATGCCATATACGAAGTCTGCAGATCTGGCTTTCATCACCAACATCCCCGACGACGATTGTCCGGATATCAAGCTTTGGCTGGAGCAACTATGTCAAGAGGAGATGAGCAAAGTCCAATGGTCACCAGAATACAATCCTGCCATCGAGACCCTCAGCTGCGCAACGAGTTGTGCGAGTCTGAACAATATGTACATTTTCTTGGTTGACAATATCTCCAACACTCTCGAGGCCGATCCAGTCTTCATAAAGCCCTCTGGCCTCGGAATGAACATCGAGGGATTGGACAATTGCCGAGCAGGGCTGGGTCCACGACCGGAGAAGAAACTTGACATTTTGGATAGCATTCGGCGACCGGTCGCTTGGAATGTTGATGGAGAACAACCAAGCGCAAGTAACGGTTTCGACCAGAGTACTGCATTGGCAAAGACAGTGCTGTCATATGACGAGCTCCAGCATGAGCTTGTTGCATGGAGCAATGCGATTTCCGCCGATCAGGCCTCGAAGATCCAGCCTCACGAGTGGAACAGGAACGCTATCAGGGTTGCTTTGCAAGATAAGCTCGCAAAAATGCAGGGGCGCATTGCACATCGTAAGAAGCTTATTAGAAGTCGTATGCACGCCGCAAAGATTGTGCAGAACGAGGACGAACTTGAACGACTTTTGGAAGAGAAGCGTCGATTCAGCAAGCAGAACTTCGACGAATGTGCGAGCGAGATCCTCAGCGATATTTCGAAAGAACAACGAGCTGCAGAGACTCAACTGCTGGACGAGTTGCTTGATCTAACGGTCTCGCATGCTGCGCAGAAAGAGCTGCTAGCTTCGCATTATCGATCTCTTCCAGAGCGTATTCAGATGTGTCAAACTGCGACCACCACACTCCAAGAAATCCTACATAGGGAATCCCGGGATATGGACCGCTTCTTAGGAAATGTTGACTTCCTCGCAATTGAGTCGGTGATGAGATCTAAAAAAGCCTGGATTCGAGCTCGCAAGATCACTGCCCAAGACGTAAAACCCGAAACTCGAACGGAAGTCTTAGAGAAGCGGCTTAGCAATGCGCCCGGAACCTTGAGTATGATGTCGAACGTGTATGATGACAACAAGCTTGTAGACGATTTCTCAAAGTGCACATCTGAGATTTGCGATAATCTTCTCTCGTCACTTCAGCAGATCTCAGAGGCCGCACAAGCACAACTCGACATGTATAGCGATGCCTATGCATGGCTAGGAGGTGACTAGGCGATCATTCTCAGCGTAGACTACGGGCTCTTTGGTTATTGGTTCTTGGTATACTGGTGAGCATTCAGCGTCAGTTTCCTGTAAGGTCATTCTCGTCATTTTCAATCCGAGCTTCAGATCATATTACTAGTGTGTCTCCGTCAATCTTGTTAATTCGATATGTAGAAGGCCATTATATGTCCAATTGTTAGCATATAGTCTTCACTCATCATACATATAGAAGGCGCGCAAAAATGATCTAAGATCCTCTAGTTTGACGCGAATGCACATGCCTTAGACATAGAGTCGCGGTGAGAGATCTGGGCTTCTTTGTCCCCTTGGAAACCTTTGGCTCGTTCATTGATCCTTTGTTTGTGTATATGTCTCGCGAAGAACGGGTCCCCATCCCAACGTTGCCGCTAGGCAACGAGACGGTCTCACACTCACAGGGTAAGAACAAAGAGTCGCCTATGGGAGCCACAAAGACATAAAAACAAGCAACAATAGCATTGACGCTTCATGTTGCTTGCCCACGATATCATGCCCCCTATGCGAATTTTGCGTACGCGCAGTAGCCAGGTTGTGAAGAGTCCAGCACATTACCATAACACTCCTTTAAGATGCGGAAGCAAAAGACCTGCCACATTTTCGAAGCAACCTGGAGACCCGACCCAACTAGGAAGCCCCCCTTGAGACTAGTCGGACCATGCTTCGACTGGCATTGCAAAACCTGCCGCCATACCTTTGAGCCGTATGTAGCTCCCCCGCTAGAACTCGGACCGCCAATCCTTCCAACACCGAAGTCGCCGATGCGGAGTCGCCAGATTCTTGTACAACGAGGGGTCAAGCTGCTTTTCCAAGATGAGAAAAGGAGGAGGAAGTACCGGACGCTGATCAACCGGGTGAAGCGAAGGGAAAAGAGGGCTGTACCGTTGCTCTTTTGGACGAAAGAGGGGATGAAGGCATTTAAAAAGGCCATTGCGAATATAGAGGCAAGGAAAATGAGGAGGACGGTATTGGTGTTAAGAGGGGATAGGGAGGTGGTTGTGGAGTACCGGGAAGGTTCATGATGCAAAGAGACCTTAAATCAATTGTGCCGTGGGCTAATCATTTCTACCTGAAGCCGCCATTGATCTCAATTATCCAATTGAGACAAGCATACGGGGAAAGTGACAAACTCCTACTACAAATGAAAGTGCGAGCTGTTCAAAAGCTGTTGATGAGTCGAGTACGCCAGGCAGTTACTTTATCTGACTATCTTACTCCGTCTTGTTTTCGGACCCCGTCTCATTGTCAACCTAATCATCATCATCCTCATCGCATTCGAGCTGAAGTTTGAGTTCCGCTCGAAGATCCGCTGCTATATGGCCAAATGTCAGAGACTTGTAACCCGCCTTTTCCAAGATAGGCAGTTCAGTTTTGGCTAGTTCTGTTGCTGTGCGCTCCTTCAATATCTTTTCTGTGAGATAAACGCCATGCTTCATCGCTTTTCAAACGATCTCTTCGTCGGAATGATGGTGCTCAAGCAAAGAAGGGCACAACCTCGAAGGAGGTGCGGAGTGTAACGTATCACGTCGTTCGCGATTTCCACTCGGAAGTCTTTGTCTGGTTGGAGCGGATGGTCCCAATGGTCAACGATCATGGTAGTATTTTCAGGAGTATTCTATTATAGAGCCTATCAAAGTGGCGGCTTACAATACACGGAAATAGATAGAATTGAAAAGTAAGGGAAAGGGAGTGGGTGTGACTCTACGAAGTTGTCGTGATCCACCAAAATCTACGCTTTCTTTTGCCTTCCCTCAAAGTACTCGATGGCCTCAAAGTACTTTGATGGCTGTTTAGAAGTCCGGAGATGTCAGTCACGGCATCCTAGGCTGTTGGCTTGATGGGCGATCTAGAGGAGCTACTTCTGGAAGTCGTGAGCAGCCAGAATGACACCGAAAAATTAGTAAATGTGTGTAACATGCATCGAAGAGTGATGGAGTAGTATCGCGCTTCCGGGGTAGGAATACCTCACTACAGAGAGCCTATTGCGCTCATACTGCAGCATCTTCGCTTTGACATCTGGTCTGTTAAAAGCACAGCTCTGGTTAGAATAGTCGAGCGATACATTCATCGTCTAGACCTCCGAAAACCGACGACGTGACGAGGACGCCAGGGGTATTCTAGCAGTTACTAAAGCAGCCTAGCGGCAAGACTAGCGACCTCGCGGATTTTATTTACGACGAGCTTCGGTGAGCTTGCCTAACTACCTCCCCACCTCCCCTCCACCGCTTCACCTCCTGGCCACCTCTCCTTCGCTGCCTCAACCTAGGCGAAGACAGAGATCCTCCCTCCGCGCCAGGCGAGGTAGGCATATTCTGTCTTGCTGCGGCTGCTCTCTTTTCTCCAGTCCTTTCGCTGGGCCAGCGCCCACCGCCGTCCATCATGGCGAGCGTCCTGTCTTCACTGTGCATGTACTCACTGACGCTGTCGCCACCATCGGCAACTACTCAGGCCATAGCGGGAGACTTTGCTGGCTTAGGTAGACAGCAGATCTTGTCGGCGAATGGGTCGATTCTTACAATCTTCGAGGTGTCCCGTCTCCAAAACGGATTCATCATTCACCACACGCACGACATATTCGGAATTATCCGAGGAATAGCGAGTTATCGTCCTACAGGGGCCAAGAAAGGTACGCAGATCCGCGCATATACATTCATACAAGGCGCATTCGATGACCTTGGAAGTACGCCGAGCAGCAACAACGCCGCCTTGTGCATTACATCTCGATCGCGCTTCGAACGTATTACAAGGACACTCTGTACTGACTACCCATAGATTTCATCATTGTTTCCTCCGATTCTGGTCGTGTCGTGGCACTCGAATACGATCACGATAAGAAGAAATTCGAACAGATCCATCTTGAAACCTTTGGCAAATCCGGGGTTCGGCGCGTCATTCCTGGACAATACCTTGTGACCGATCCAAAGGGCAGAGCATGTATGCTTGCATCTGTCGAGAAGAACAAACTTGTGTGGATCCTGAACCGCGTGCCACCACAGGATTATACAATCTCGTCGCCACTCGAAGCGCACAAGCCCCAGACACTTGTTTACGCGTTGCTAGGCTTAGATGTCGGCTACGAAAATCCTGTCTTCGCGGCTCTGGAGGTCGACTACTCAGAGTCCGAACAGGACCCTACCGGCGTAGCATACGAGGAGTATGAGAAGCAGCTGGTCTACTATCAGCTTGACCTAGGTCTCAACCACGTTGTGCGCTTGTGGGCTGACACGGTAGACCGAACATCTCACATCCTCTTCCGAGTTCCCGGTGGAGTGAGTGGCCCAAGTGGAGCGCTCGTGTGTGGAGTAGACAACATCACCTATCGTCACATGAATCAGGATGCTTTCCGCGTTGTCATTCCGCGCCGTTTAGGAGCTACAGAGGATCCGAAGCGCCGTCGACAGATTGTCGCAGGAACTATGTATTCCATCAAGGGTGGCGGGTTCTTCTACCTGCTCCAGACAGAGGACGGCGACTTGTTCAAGGTGGCATTGGAACTGCAAGATGCTAAAAACAACCCCAACGGCGCGGTGAAGAGACTCAAAATCAAGTACTTCGACACTGTGCCCGTTGCTTCCAGCCTCTGTCTGCTCCGATCAGGATTTTTATTTGTCGCATGCGAAAACGGGAGTCGTATCTTGTACGAACTCGAGGCACTCGGCGACGATGACGACGATCCGTGGTTCGACAGTGACGACTACCCAGCCGATCCTGCTGTGCACGCCTCGCCTGCATTTTTTCAGCCTCGTCCTCTACGGAACCTAAACCCTGTTGAAACTATGCAGGACTTGAACCCAATCATGGCAGCCAAGGTCGTAAATCTGTCGAATGAGGACGCGCCGCAAATTTACACACTTTGTGGCACTGGCGCCCGCAGTTCTCTCAAGACTGTAAGAAATAGCTTAGCGGTCCTGGATCTTGTGGAGTCTCAGTTGCCCCAATCCGCGTCAGCTGTCTGGACAACGAAGATGACGGTGGACGATGAGCACGACTCCTATATCGTGCTGTCGTTAGTTTCTATGACCCTTGTTCTCAGCATTGGCGAGGATGTTGAGGAAGTGACAGACAGTGGATTCATGAAAGAGACTACCACTCTCGCGGTTCAGCAGTGGGGGCCAGATAACTTGCTCCAAATCCATGCACGAGGCATCCGCCATATTAATTCCAACAAGGTAGCTTCGGATTGGCATGCTCCTCAACATAGAACAATCACCACTTGCGCAACCAATAACAGACAGGTAGCGATTGCGTTGAGCTCCGGTGAGATTTACTATTTCGAGTGCGACTCCGATGGAGCTCTTGCCAAGAGCACCGATGAGTCGAAGATGGACGGTACAATCCTTTGTCTCGGTCTTGGACAGATTCCTGAAGGCCGAGTACGATCCGACTTGCTCGCTGTGGGTACTGATGATCAGGCAATCCAAATTCTTTCTTTGGTGCCTGACCCTAGGACCGGTCAACGATTGAAGCAGCAATCCATCCAGCTCACTTCATCGCCACCCTGCTCTCTCGCCATTATGTCAATGAAAGACCGGTCAAGCAAGGGGTCCACCCTTTATCTTCACGTCGGCTTGACATCCGGGATATATATCCGCACTGCTCTGGATGAGCTTGATGGAACTATGAGTGAGATTCGGAAAAAGTTTTTGGGGCACAAGCCTGTGAAGATCGTACCATGCGTAGTCAAGAACGAAAACGCAATTCTCATCCTCACCTCCAGGCCATGGCTTGGCTATTCAAATCCCAATAACAACAGCCTGGCTCTCACACCGATTAGTTATCTGCCTCTCGAATCTGCTTGGACCTTCAGCAGCTCTCAATTCAAGGGGATGATCGGCATTCATGAGGATGAACTTCGGTAAATATTCCTCTTTTGTTCGCGGCACCACCACACCTACTCCATGATGATTTTTACAATTCCTATTCTTTATGAGGATATATCAAAAATTCCAATTGTTCCTTCTGATACTGTTATCCATACACTTCTCTCGTTTGCCTCTCTCTATAGCACCTTGCTGACGTCTTAGAATTTTTGCAATCGACGAAATCCGGAGCAACTTCACTCAGGATTCAATACCCCTAACTTATACGCCGCATCGATTTGTGTCTCACAACTCGCTATTTTACGTCATCGAGCGTGAGAACCACACATTGGCACCGGTATTGCGACAGCAACTTATTGAGAACGCCAGAAACAAATCCGGCGAGGGTGTCAAAGAAAACGGCGCACTAAAAGAGGAAGATGACGAAGCCAAGCTCCCTCCAGAGAATTTTGGATATCCCTACTCTGAGCTGCACTGGTCCTCATGCATAGAGATCGTTGATCCAGTCGAAGGCAAGGCTGTGCTCAAGTCAATTGAATTGGATAACAATGAAGCAGCTATCAGCATAGCCATGGTTCCGTTCGACAGCCGTCAATCCGAGACTTTCCTCGCAGTGGGGACAGGAAAAAATATCGGATGGCCGGATACAACGCCTGAGAACTTCATCCGGATCTACCGACTTCTAGAAAACGGGCAGTCACTCGAGCTAGTACACAAAACAAAGCTTCCAAAGCTCCCTCTCGCATTGCTTGCCTTCAAAGGAGTGTTAGCTGTCGGTCTCGGGTCAGACTTGGCCCTCTACGACATGGGCATGAAGCAGCTGCTGCGTAAAAGCTTGTTGGAAAAAGCAACACCGACGTGTATCATGCAGCTTCACACTCAAGGAAGTCGCATCGTCTGTGCAGATCAGCGCGAGAGCTTGACATACGTCGTCCACAAGGAACAGAGCAATCGATTGATCCCGTTTGTTGACGATTCTATTGCTCGATATACTACGTGCTCCGGAATGACCGACTACGAGACGACCATTGGAGGTGACAAATTCGGAAATATCTGGATGCTTCGATGCCCACAGGATGTTTCGACAAGTGCAGACGAAGAAGGGGAAGGCATACATCTACTACAGAAAGGCTACCTGGGTGGTACACCGAACCGTTTCGAGTTGTTGATGCATTACTTCACGCAGGACATACCAATGGCCGTCCAGAAAACTCCTCTTACTCCCGGAGGTGAAGATGTCATTTTCTGGGCAGGGCTCCAGGGTACCTTGGGTGTCCTCGTTCCTTTCGGCCGTCGCAAGGACCTGGCGATGTTTCAGGAGCTAGAACTCGCTATGCGCAAAGAAGACAAGCCGCTTGCAGGGCGCGACCATCTCGCCTACCGTGGATACTACTCGCCTGTGAAGGGTGTGGTAGACGGAGATCTGTGCGAACGGTTCTTGTTGCTCTCCAGAGACCAAAAACAGGCTATTGCTGTCGCTATCGAAGGAAATTGGCCCATCGAAAAGATTGAAGCCACTCTCTGGACCATGAGGGGCTTGCTTGCCTTCTAAGCTACTGGGAGGACGCTTTGCTTTTGAATAATACAGGGCTTACTCGTCTTTTAGGCTACCTGAAGGACCACATGCTAATACCAACGGCTGAACGACTTGAGATGACCTTACTGATTGATGCAATAGGGCTTGTCCAGGTAATCACTTGTACACTATTTGGATCGTAGCAGTTTGCTTCTACGGACTTTAGGCGCCAGGGGGAGGGCTTGCGGCAAACTCATACCCAAAACATGCTACTTCAATCCATTCAACTGCTGGACTGCTTGATCATGTCCAGACCATTAAAAAATAAAAATGCACATCCACTGGATCCTTTCTCTGGCTCTTCTCTCCTGATCGTGATTTACGCTTCTAGTTATCACGTACCTCCGCAGAATTTTACACTTTCGCCGACCTGAGTACTAGCCTCATCACCTTGTTCTAAGCTTGAAGTGTAAGTCGGGATAGCGCATTTGCAGTAAGGCGCCAGAGGCAAGTAACAAAGGTAATTCGACGAAGACAATTATCGATGCTAGGAATGGTGTTCTAATCAGTCTTAGTATGGCCTTTTTCAAGTCTCAAACCTTGCGCGGTTTCCCACGAACCTCACCAAATTCGCTACTGTGATTGCTGCTTGTTGCTTGCTGCTTGCTGCTTGCTGTAGGTGATCGTCATAATCCAGCAGAATCACAGCGTTGCCAACATAATCGGACGACGAATGGCTGCCCGAAAATTCTTTCAAATATTGTCTCAATACCCGCAGTCTTTGTCACTATTTAGGCCTTTGTTACTCCCCATAATTTCTAGCCAGGAACACCCTTTTCAGATCCCCATAGTAGAGCCATCCCGTAAGCATCACGAGAGGCGGGGGCACGACCCGAGGCCTTGTTTATCAACATGGGGCATGTCTTTCTTCGTCGGTCTATATATTCAATTCTAAACATTCACTTTCAAGAAGCAATAAATGTAGCATGTTTTCTTCGAAATACACTCCATAGTTCATTTTACACTGGCGCCGTGAAAGGCCCTCCACTCCAAAACCCACATCTTCAGGTCTTTACTGCCCTATTGAACGATGTTATTTGCTGAGTTATATCCTTAGAAATTACACTTCTCCCACTGCCTGAGCCATCACCACCACACTAAATATCAAAGTGAACGCTTACAATGTCTACCATTCATCACCTCGTCCACTTTGTATATTCACTTCGAGGGGCTATTATGGGAATATATAAATCAGCTCGAACACTGCAATGTATAACTCACCACATCTTTTCCAAGCACTAATCCCACCACCACCTGGCTTAACTCTTTACCCTTCATTTTCCTTCTATCTTCAAACATGGCTTTAAAGATAAAGAAGTCCGGCCGCTCGGGAGAGTCCAATAGATTCACGAAGATTGCAAGTACTACCCAGAATACCCTGCCACTTCGACCAAGAGAGCGAAAGCGCAAATTCGAGGAAGATGCTGAAGACGATAAGCCACAGGTCAAGCTAGACACGAAGAGACTCAGAATTCTGGGTTTCCGAGGCGAATTTACCACACGCGACGCTAAAGGTAAGGAACATCCAATTCCTAATTACAGGGCTCATGAGGTCGAAGACCTTGTCTACCCCGTAGAACTTAACAGGCACATCTTTTTCCCATCTGAGTGGGCAAAGATGAAAAGGCCTGCAAATTGGCCAGACGAAGCAGTGTGGCCCCCTACTACGTACAATGAGCTTACGAGGGCATACCTGGACGAGACTGTCTGCGTTGACTGCGGCGCCCGTCCAAGGCAAATTGACTGCGGTTGCGATCTTTCAAAATGGCAGGCCATTCAGGCCGAGACCTGGAGGGACAATTTCGAGCTCCAGAAAATCCCTGGCATGGGTGTCGGAGTGTTCGCGTTGAATGACGTAGATGCAAAAGTCGTCATTGGAGAGCTGGCTGGTTTGCTTCGTCCTTCGAACCACAAGGCTTCAGACTCCGCGAAGCACTACGAATCCAAGTTGGACATTGGGCCCTATCAAACCAAAGTCAAGCAGCCATACGCCTACATTGACGTGTGGGAGTACGGCAGCTGGACGAGGTTCATTAATCACAGCTGCGAGGCAAACACGGCATTTTTGGAAGCTCGGGTGGGGCGGAACCGTCTACTGACCGTTGAGACAACGCAGAAGATCAAGGCGGGGACGCAGGTTACCGTGGACTACGGCGAGGGCTTCTTCGAGGGTGATGATAAATGTCGATGCGGTACGCGTTCATGTGATAATCCGTATGAAGAGTGGGACAGTGCGAATGAGGAGGAAGAGGAGGAGTAGGAGACACTCACTGTGCGGGCTTTTCGCACGAAAAGGACTTGACAAGGTGACGGGGAAATAGTACAAGGACCCTGACTGCGGGAAGTTCTTGAGAAGTCGCAAGAAATAAGTAGGTCAAGACGCCACTAGGTCGACTTTACAGGAGATGAAACCGCTATTTCGCAAAGCCAAATGATAACTCGCCCCTAACAATGATAGACGTACATAGCTCGTATCAGAGTCAGGGTTTGCTTCGCGTTGTCCATAGTATAGAACAATGTTTGTATTTTGTCTGATTCCCAAGATCATTTGAATTCCCTCTTATCCGAGTGGGCAATGAGAAGCGCAAAACTAGGTGATAACATTTGACAGAAATCTTAGACCTAAGATTCTTCTAAGTGACATAATGCGAAAGGGAGAGTGGTATCCTAGGCATTTTCGCTGCTGTCTGGGGTGCTTCGATAAATGGCAATTCGTTTAGCCCCGAGGTCAGCAAACTCAAGGCAGCAGCCAGTAAGACTCCTGGAATTCCTAGTTGTGGCGATAAAGTGTAGCTAGAAGAAAGATGATGTATTATTTTTGATGGCAGTTACTGGAGTTAGCACGTGATTTGGCGACAGTTGCCTGATTTTAACCCTGCAAGTCCCAGGCTGCGGCCGTCCATCGCCCGCGCCGCTCACCTCACCACAACATATAAAAACAACAACTCCCTCTCACTTTCGAACCCCAATCTTACATCCCAATCCACACTCCAATCTACTCTCTCCCACCAAGTTACTCTCAACAATGCCTCCAAAAGCCCTGTCCCACGTCTACGTCATTGTCCAAGACGGCGCTCCAACCGCTGCTTACGCCGACGAATCCGCCGCCAACGATGCCGCCGACGAACTTGATGGCGCAGAGGTCCACGAAGTCGAGGTGAAGAAAGCAGAACCGAAGGCCAAGGCCACGAAGGCGGCCGCCGCTCCCAAGGCCAAAGCAGCACCAAAGGCTAAGGCTGCTGACGGTGACAAGTCCGAACTTGCTGAACGCATCGAAGAACTCCTCTCCGGCTCGGGTGACTCTCTTTCCGGCCTGACCGTCGTCGTGACCGGTGTTCCGACAGACCCTAATGTCACCCGCAAGCAACTCGACGCGTTGGTGACAACCTATGGCGGCAAGCTTGTCAAGTCCATCAGCAAGAACACCGACCTCGTCGTGCTTGGCGCTAGCGCTGGCCCGAAGAAGCTGGAGCAGATCGAAGAACTGGGTATCGAGTCGCTTGATCATGATGAGTTCGTCGAGCGCATTGGCGGTGGAGGAGGCACCAAGAGGGTCCCGGCGGACGACGGCGAGACTGGTGGCAAGAAGAAGAGGAAGACCTGATCGACCTTGACGACCCTGAGCGAGTTATTTGACGTCGCTGCTCGAGTGGTGTACTGTTTTAGCGTTTGTGTGACGTGGGATTGCTTCTTCGTTGTCGAAAACGGGCATTGACCTCTCAAAAGGTTCATCTACGGATGCGAGTGGGAGATGATAGGGGAATCATTTTCATGAGCATCCAAAGGACAGCATGCGGTGATGGGATGGGGAAAAGGGGCACTGCTGTCATACTCTCCTTGCTTCTTCATGGTCTCGATTTCAGCCTTGCTTCGGCTCCTACTTTTCAACATCATGTTTTGCGGGTACTTGTGCGAGCATGGTGTACATGGAGTGGTTTACATAGTTGTCTTTGAGGTATGTTTCATTACACACCAGTACAAATTCCAAACTTTAGTCTCCAAAAAGTCACCTCCCGATTCTTCATGCGCTCTTCGCAAACACTCTCAAGACTCTTTCGCAAACGAATGTTTTGGGACTTCACATAGACCTAGAAAAATATGTACAGAATTTCAAAATTTCCGTGAAGACATAACTTCTCCAATGACTGGCCTCCAATACCAGGACGAAGTCCATCGCGCTCATATGGCCTGTCGAATCCCATGGCCTAGCTCCAGGTCACAAAGCTCCCACCCGATGTGCTCCGCGCGGTAAAGCAGAGCTGTATTCCTGACGAAGAGATGCAGTTATTGGTCGGCGACGGTGTGGGCGTTGACGTCGGCTTCGGAGTCGTCGTAACCACAGGCGTAGAGGAACTCTTTGACCAGTTACTGCTGCTCGCTGTCAAGCTCGAACTCGGCGTAGGTGTTGGCGATGGTGAAGAAGATGTTTCGGGGCTCGTCGGCCAGTAAGACGAGGGCGCTGGCGATGGCGAAGAAGATGTCTTTGGGCTTGTTGGCCAGTACGAGGAGGACGGCTTGGCCGAAGACTTGCTGCTAGTCGTGGCCGAAAGTGTCTCCACCGTTTTCGAAGGTGTCCAGACCAGGACGCCTGAGTTGGAGACCGTGGTCGTAGTGAGTGGCTTTTCAGACGAGCTTGGGTAGGGGTATCCAGGTGGAGCTGGCAGAGCGAGAGTAAGGGAGCTTTTAAAAACGATGGTCAGCGTTGAGGGATGCACGAGGCAGCGCCGCGAACTCACGTAAGACCCATCACTGTTATTAACACGACGTTCGTGAGGGAGTACATGGCGCTTAGGAGTTATATTGCTCAGATGCTGATATTTGATCGGAGGGAAGGATTTACTTCGGTCAGCTATAGCAAGCGACGAAGTTGAGACTTTATACTCCTACACATCGACTATTTTAACGGTTGTGTCAGCTCCTTAGCTTTTGATACCGGTCGGCAAGAGGTAGATCCGCGAAGCTCGGCTGGGTATTTGTTCTCCAGTATCTGAATACGAGAGACCTCAATCATTCTGTCCATATTACTTTTCACTCGCGAGTCTCTTCAGTACTTTCAAGGTCGTTAACCATGGCTAACCGAATTATCTCCTTTGGAACATCCTGCCGAAATAGCTTTTTCAAGCCCTCCATCTGGGCTAATAGCCGTGGTGCCTGGTAACGATGCCCATTGCAGCTAGCTCAACATCCACGGAGATGAAACCTGAACTCGACGGTCCGACCAAGCGATGCCAAGATGAGAGAGTTGAGCCAACCGGCATGTGTTTGATTGAGTTGAGTGGCTAAAATCCAGGCTTAATAGGACGTCCTCGTATAGACACAGGGTTTTGAGACTGTGGACTGGTCCAGACTGCCAGCCCCGATCCAGGGCTACAGATTTCAGATTGCCAACCATATGATAATCTTAGCTGCGCTGCTCAGATTTTCATACTTGCTCTACGGGCACGATCTTTCCCCAGCGTTCAAATATGTGTACTTTATAAGGTTCCGAAATACCGTATATTGCTACGAGAAGCTCTATGTCCTGCCCTAGCGAGGTCCTTAACCATGCAAACAATCAGCACGAGCAAAGAGAATCTAGTTACGAGGCGATTTGTACGACCCTTTCGCTCTGTATGATGGATCTCGTAACTTGAGTGACTGCACGCCAAGGAGTTTTCATTGTCTCAATCTGGACCCTCTGTCGAAATATGTTAGTACCTCGAAAACCATAGCGCTCGAGAAGGATGTTGCCACGCTTGCATTGCTCGCCGATGCTAGACCTGCACCCGAATTAAAGGGCCTCTGTTTTGCTACATGCTCTGGCACATCATCTTGATCATCAGCGATAATAGTGTCCGTAGAAGCTGAGACTCAGGTTTCAATGACCACTTGAACGAGTTTCCTCGCTCAGAAATTACTTCTTGCTGTACCGCTCTAATCATATACAGGATATAAACCTCTCACAGGTTGAAAGCCTCCGTCCGCTCATGCCTCTAACTCCTTCAAGTGAGCCAAGAACTTCGCATGAATGCCCTTATAATTACTCTCACACTTCCCCTTCACCGTCCCTACCAGTAATCTCGACGCTTTAATTTCCACATCTTCCACAATCACCAACTCTGTCGCCGGCTCCTCAACCTTATCCCGTTCCTCTGCCGGCACGATTCTCCAGAAGCTCGTCTGCACCAGCCCCATCGGCGCTTTGATAACCCACTCAAGGCCATTCTCTATATTGGTCATCTCGGCCGTAAAGGAGACGGTTGTGTCCCACAGCCCGCGTGGGAGCGTGTGCATGTGGTCCGTGATTTTGTAGATCTTGGTGTTGGGGGAGGTAGCGGATGTCGTGACTTCTTCATAGTGGGCTAGTTCAGGGTCGAAGCGGATGCAGAGATCGTGGTTATGAAGGAGGGTGAGACATTGGGAGAGGGTAGCGTTTGGGGGAATGGGTGTGCGGTGTTGTAGGGTGGCGGTGGTGTTGAGGACTGTGGTGGATTAGGGCGAGCAGTGAGATCTATAGGCAGTGAGAGGGTTTACAAGACATGACAGGTAGGGTGGTGACTCTTGCAGTTGTTGGGCGTTGATGACGCGTTGAGGATCTATCGAAAGGACCGCGGGGTAGAATGCGGATTGTTAGTGTTACTTTGATAGCTAGATGAAATGGACGGAAGATCTAAAAGCACGAGAACGATTGTGAGTTGCTGAGATATTCTAAGGAGAGGTTATCAGAGGGCCTCGTCGATACAGAGGTGTTGGTGTTTCAAGTCTAAGCCCAAAGTTACACGCGTTGCAAAGGCCAGACCATCGCAAACACCGAGTACTCCGAGTACCAATGATACTTATAGCAATTGAGATCGCGCCTTGCTTCAAGAAGGTTGGCGTATGACTCTGCGTGCAAGAAGCTAATTTAGAACGAAGACTCGGAGTTGAAGCTCAAGATAGTTGACAGGGGATATCCAATGAGAAAACAGCACTTGCTGATCAGTCACGTGAACCCCGTCACGTGAAGCTTACCATACCTTCCAATAATAGCTCTAGAATTTGCACAGTGATACACACAGCTTCTATTTCGAATTGCAAGACAGTCTCGCATTTACCACACCGAAGTTCCGTCCATGCCGTGACACCACCGGAAAAAGCTCTAGCCGACGACCACTTGAACCCCGACCACCAAAGCTCCTCCATCTAACCGCCCACCCAACACCAGGAACCTCAAAATACTCCGCATGACCCCAGCGAGCGCGCGCCAGTGTACCTGCATTGCCTGCCGCCGATCGGAACAATGATGCGGGAGAATTGTATGGCTGCTATCTTCGCAAACGGCCCGCTCCCGCGTTTCAGGTACAGGGAAGTTGCTTATTTTGCTGTGCCTCTTAGAAAAATTGAACGGAGCCGAGTGCTGAACTGCAGTTCGGAAACTACTTTGGTGGGGAACGGTGGATCGTCGTACTCTTTTGGGAGGATGGGCGTTAAGATTAAACGTGGTAGTAGGGCAACGGTATAAGTATGAAGCCGCGCCTATGAACAAATACTTCTCTGCTATCACACTCACTCTTACGACCTCTACGTCTTTCTTTCCTTTACTTTCTGCGCTCAAGTCACTCCTTTTGTTGCGCTTCTAGCAGGTCTAGAGCCGTTTCTTTCCTTTACCAAAAAGGGATCATTCACATTTCACGCGGCCATTTCCCTTCACTATATCCACACCAACTCTCGCAACGGACTGTATCTATTTCACACACCTACGAACCACCATGTTTTCCAAGAAGGCCATGTTACCCGCAACCCTCCTCTTCCTTGTCGCCCCCCTCACAACGCTGGCCCACATGCACATCGAAGTCCCCGCTCCGTTCAACGTCGCCGCCCTCCGCCGCGAAAACGCCCCCATCACACTCCCCTCCCAATACCCATGCAACCCCACCAACGAGCCCTCCTTCCTCTCCGACAGCATCACTCCGATGACGGTCGGCGAGCAGCAAACCCTCTCCATCAACGGCTCCGTCCCGCACGGCGGCGGCAGCTGCCAGCTCAGCATCACAACCGACGCCATTCCAACACCAAACTCCGCATTCAAAGTCATCAAGAGCTTCGAAGGCGGATGTCCAGACCCTGTCGACCGCACCAAAGTGTTTTCATACGAGATCCCCGCCGTCGTGCCGAACGGGCAGGTGACGCTGGCGTGGAGCTGGCTGGCGCAGGTAACGGGCGAGTTCTACATGAACTGCGCGCCGATCACTGTGTCGGGCGGGGCGAAGGATGCGAGCGGGCTGGCGAAGCTGCCGGATATGCTGGTTGCGAGTAAGGATGTTACGGAGGCGCAGTGTCTGTTCACGGGGCATGATGCCATCTTCCCGGATCCCGGGGAGGTGGTGGAGAAGAACGGTAATCCTGCTATGGCTGCGAAGCCGAGTGGGACGGGCTGCGGCAAGACGTTCGTGGGCAAGAATATCGGCGCGCCCAAGGCTGCGGTGTCGAACTCGGTGACGCAGGCGGGCCCTGCTCCGTCTGCGGGCGTGGGCGGTGTCTTCGCCCCTGGGGCGTCTAGCGCGGCTGAGGTTCTGTCTTCGCAGGCGTCTACGCTCACTACTCTTGTTGCTGGTACGGCGACGCCCTCGGCCCCGGAAGCGCCCACCAGTGTTCTGGGAACCGCTCCTGCAGCTACTGGCACTGGCGCTGCGGATTTGTGTCCTGTGAACGGAGCTATTGTTTGCAACGGAAATGACCAGTTCGGACTATGCAATTTCGGCCATGTGGTCTGGCAGGGTGTCTCTCCGGGGACCCAGTGTTTGGATGGGAAAGTGGTGAAGAGGGAGTTCAGAGCTGTGCGGAGGGGGCGGATTCCGCGGCCAAGGTTTGGGCATTCGCATTTCTGAGGGAGTATGAAGGATATGATATGTTTCATGAGTTAAAGTGTTTAACGCGAGGAAAGTGACTATACTTGTTGGCCGCTGGATTTGTTGCATTTCTTTTGAGGGTTTCTTTGGTCTTGGGCATGATTATGAAGTTCATACACGGTGGGGTTAGTTCTGCATTTCAAGGCGTCTATATGGATGATTGGGTGGGCTTTTTACGTTAAAAAACGATGAATATAGAGCAGCTCTCTTCTTACGAGATACATAAAAGGCATATGTCTTTTGATCCACTCCTCTGCAGCAGGCGACAAGGCATGTCTTACTCGCTGGCCAGCTACGTATCACATCTAAAGAGCTCTCGTTGGAGGCCACCCAGCTTGTGAACATGCTCTTAGCTTCCTACGTTCCCACACTATGCAAAAACAATCTGCTAAGTACGACACCTGCATCTCGAACACAATAGACAACAGCTAAAAATAATTAAACACAAGTCTGACCGCAAAGGAAAAAAGAGATGATAGGAAAGAATCCCAATGGAACAACAGATAGATTTCGGCCACTTTCCTGGGGATTTGCATTGAATTGTTCCCTATATATGCTCTAATGAAGAAAGAGGGGGCCATGGAATTTGCGCGAATTGACAAGGGAGTGCAGCAGGACGTGGGTGATGTATGCAGACTCCCGATGAGCAAACAGTTTTTCGCAGTTCGGCCTCATCCCTTCATTGTACACCGTCAAATCGATTCTGCGAACGCTTGGAGCATCTAAATCACATCATATAGTCACTGAATCAAAATAAGTAAAGTAGGTGAAGCAGGTCTTCTGACCATTCAATTGTTATGTACAGAGAAGTGAAATCATCCATCTCCCCTAGTAGAGTTCCATGCAGCCAGTTCGCGCTTATCTAATGCAGCGGAAGACGAGGAAGAAAGAAGTAGCATCCGCCCACACCGACCCCCACTCATCTCATCTCGCGACGACAAGACCGGAGTTTCCAACAGCAATATGAAAAAGGAAAATTCGCAAATGCTCGCTATGATATGCTTACACGTATCCAACAACCTCAAGGTAGGTTTGGCTATGAGAGACAAGGAAAAGTGAACCTCCGGAAAAAACGCCGTGCTATGCAGATGCAGAACGCGGGCGGGAAGATTGCCCGCTTCCAACGAAAAGATCGGAAGAGAAGATTTTACTTTAACGTGGAACAGAACATGCGGATCGCTCAATAAGTAAAAGCTTCCTCGATGAATTCAACGCTGCAAGTGTCCACGCGTCTTCGCACTGCTGCCCGAACATCGTCTGTGAATGGCCCAGCACCGCACACGGTAACCGCAACTGCGCCGACTCGCGTCGCTATTTCGCGGTCGAGCACGCTTTGGATTGGACACCGGCCCGGATGCATCGTGATTGTCTCGCTGACGCTACGGATCTCTTCTGGCCGTCGAGGCTTCGAAACGAAGATCATCATCCTGAAGACATCTTTCCGCCGTGGCATGGCCAGGATCTCGTCCATCCAGGGTTTGATCCACTCGAGGCACTCGGCGCTGGGGACTGTCCACACGAGGACGACTTTGCGTGTGGCAACGGTGCCGTCGGCGAAGCCTTGGAGGAGTTCGCGGACGTACTGGACTTGGTGCGTGATGCCAACGCCAGCAGCGAAGAGAAAAACAGTGCCGTAGGACTTCAGGGAGTCGTGGCCGCCGTACGGTCCCTCAATAGCTCCCCAGGTGGTGAAGGTGTTGTTGGGCGAATTGGAGGCCTTGTCGTACATGCGGCGCGTGATGCCGGTTCGAGCGCGGCAGATGAGCGAGATGCTACGACTGGAGCGTCGTAAGCTGAAGAGCTCTTCGATGTCTTTTTCCGATGTTGGCAGCTTGTCTTCTATGGGCGACCATTCCTTGTCTGGTTTGCTCCATGCCACTGAGAAGGGATGGGAAGTCCACCACTGGAGGGCAGGGAGGTAGATGTGCACGTGACAGCCAGGTCGTGGGGTCCAAGGTCGTACCATGTCGATGGTAACGCGGCACGCTTCTCCATGGAGAGCCTCGATTTGGACGCGAGTGCAGCGACGGCGTCCAAGGTTGAACCAGAGAATCCGAGCAATACGAAAGAACCACTCCAGACCCAAGAGAATGAAGACGATCTTGATCCAGGGGAGCTGAGGAAGGTGGTGTAGGTCGATGTGCACGTACACCCCGATGATTGCTACGATGGCCAGGATGCGATGCGCGGTGAGAAAGGTCTCATAGAAGGAGTGCCTGATCGGTGAGCTAGCCTGGACGACCATAAACATGAAGATGGCGGTCCCGACCAGGCCCCATTGGTATGAGGCATTTGCGGACAGAATCTCCCCTACACCACGCCAATTGCCCGCATGATGTGTATTGACGAGCCAAGCCAGCGTGTGAACGAGGGACTCGATGACGACTAGTCTCGCGGCCCATCGATGGAGAAGGTTGAAGTCATCGTAGCTGACCTTGAGGATCCAAATCAGAGGATTGTTGCGAAGCGCAAATAGGACGGTTGGAATGAGATTCAGCGCAGCCAAAGTCCCACTCCGGCCTCGTAAAGCTGCAATCACGGACGAGGAATCAGGCCTGTCCCACGGGAGCACCAAGCAGTAGGCGACGTTGCTCAAGAGGTAGACGCTGAGCAACAGGGTATGGAAACGACCAGGAAGGGTTCCGTTAGTGATGGCGGAGGAAAGTTGGAATGGACGGTTGTGGCGATGCCTCCACAGTGGCGCCATGAAAAGGTTCTTTTGTAGCCACGGCCACCATGAGGTGCGGTTCTGTCCCCAGTATGCTTGTTCCTTCTTTCCCATCGCATTTATATGTCGCATGTGTGCGCTCCATAGCTTGGTGAGTCGCAGAATGAGAGCCGCTCCACACAGTGTCATGAAGCAGACAACGAGGACGTTGGTGAAAAGAAAGTTTCCGGTCTGGTCCACACCCGAGAGGCCATGCGAGTATTCGAAAGGGTCATCTTTGGCTAAGTTAGGAAGGAGTCCGCGCTTCTCGACGCTCGATATCGATGCAGGGTCTTGCATATGAGGGGCTCTTCTTCGAGTATGGAGGTAGGAGTGTAAGAGCCCTTGCGTCGGCATAGCGGCCCGCGCAGGAAGTGTCGTGAATGTCGTCAGGCCAGCAAAGAGCAGTGGCGTGTGGTGTTGTTCAATAGTTGACGTTGATGAATGAGGCTTGGCAAGATCCAACTGGTGAGAAAGCACTCCTGAGTGCTAAGAGGCTTAGTCGGATTGGTTGTGGTCAAAAATTTGGGGAAAGAGGTTCCAAAAGGTTCCGGGTTATATTTAAACGGGCACGTCGTATTGTCAGTTGTATTGTCATAGAGTGGTGTTGGTGAAAGTCGCAGGACAAGGTGACAAAGAACGAACAATGCCAAGTCAGCAAGTAGACATGACAATGACCTTGTTCGAGAGTTGAGTGGTCGCTGCGGGGACCCGAGAAATGTTCGTCAGGCGTCGTTGTACAATGTATATAGGCCGGCAGTAGCGCGAAGTCGATTCGAGACCAGCCGAAGGTTGCGCGATGGGTAGTACCTAGGTAGGTAGTAGAGAATCGAGCCGAGGAACTGTCGACAGTAATTTGGCCAGCGGTGCAGAAGGAAAGAGTGAAGCGGTGGCACTGGTGGATTCCGGGCGCAAAGAAGGTGAAGTTGGTGTTAGATCTATAGCGACAAGAGAGACAATAGCGGATAGGTGGAAGGAACGGGAGATGGAGTCGTGAAGTAGGAAAGGAAACACTAGCACAAACGACAGTGGAAGTTTCGAAACGAGTGACTGAGGGCGTGGTGGAGAGAGCAGAAGGAGGTGGTTTTGATGGCCTCACCGACCGCCGGGGGACCGTAGCACTGGCAGCCAATCAGTCACGTATCAGCCGCCTTTCTGCAGGAACAGGGCCGCAAGGGCCGCTAGAAGACGGGAGGCCGTCACCAATCGAAGCCAAACGACGCCAGCTGGGGGGTCCGACGACAAGCAATCAGCGCCTCCAGAGCCGCCTGCGAAACCAAGCCTCACACCACGCTTCTTTCGCCAGGGCAGCATCGCCAGCCAGTCGCCCTCGGCGAAACAGCATCATCAAAGTCTCACGCGGCCATGGTCCGACCAGCAATCTTGCCCACGTCGCCCACGTCGCCCATCCTCTGTCGTGGCCCGCGCCCAGCTCCCACCGCGGACGGGCCCGTTTCAAGATGACGCCCTCGCGGCGCCACGAGAGGCCAAGCAGGACGCCCATCTTGGCGAAACAGTCGGCGCGCGCAACGGTCTGAATCGCTATCGATAGCATCTCACTCGTACAGTAAACCCTGCTTATAGTAATACGCTCGGTTGCGAGGGGTCATATTACTATACAGAGGATATTACTATATCCAAAGTCACGTGTTGGTGATTTGTAAGCCCTCGGCCCCTAAAATAGCGAAATTAGGGGGGTTTAAAGGGGGGTCGAAGGGCCACAGACCACCCGCCCATACAAAAAACCACCCTTGGTTAGAGTGATATTGGTGGGCGGGACCTTGTAATATTCTAGTAAGCAGGATATTACTACTTCCCATACAAATTTCGACGGTTAGCCAGCATATATTACTATACAGAGGATATTACTATAACCCCATATTACTATAAGCAGGGTTTACTGTATCTGCCCTGCCCCAAAGATCCAGGCCTTTGCCAGGAACAGGCTAGAGAGGGGGACCACTCCTCTCCTTCTTCTTCAACTCCTGTTTTCCCACCACCTACGACACGCTCTCCTCTCCGCCCCTCACCACTCGCTCCATTTGCCACCTTTGCTTCTCTCCCACATCAAACCCTCTCCTGCTCCCACCCTCCTGCGCGCAGCCTCCGCGCACCTGAAACCCCTGGCTGAACGCAGACCGGACCAAACTTCCGAGCCTGCAGCGCCCCCTGCAGCGATCGCGCCCGCCAACCCCCAAGCTTCCCCTTCACCAGCCCGAAACGCAGTATGGGGCCGCATGTGCTATATAGGAACGGTAAGAAAGCGTGATGCGTGATGATAGCACCATCGATAAGGTCTCGAAATCTCCGAGCTCCAAGACACACCAAACTGCTTCGCGTGCGGAGCGAGGCGGGGCATGTGTAAGGTGAAGAGAGCCCGTTTCACACAGACTCGTTGCGAGTCCTGTGGCGCTGGCCATCTCCGTTGCGGGTCGGGTGGCACCAAGGCGGTGTGGTTATCGCGGGCGGTACGCTTGTGCGATGGCGGAGAATTTGAGTCAAGCGGTGCGTTTTTATCTGGGTGTTGCTTTTGGGGTTGGCACAGCGGCCCCGAGGTTGCACGAGGAGGTGAGGCTCAGCGGGTTGGATTCTGCACAGGCTGTGTTGGGTGGACGAATCCTGCGGGAAGAATAGCTTCCGTCTGTAGTGATCTAGATTTAGATATGGCCCTAGAGGCTGGAGACGACCTGCTTAATTAGGCTACCAGCGTAGGTCAAGTTTGAACGAAAGGTTTATTGATCCTCTGCCTCGTACAGTCTGTCTGGTTGATTACCTGAGAGCTTTGAGATGATCTCCTCTTGATCCACGAAGAGCATTTAATATGAAAGAAACTCGTGCAAAAAGAATACTAGCCCCCCACCGGGAATCGAACCAGCAAAACACTCGAAGGGGGCGCGCTGATTACCGCATCCCTAGACTGATGAGCGGAACGCAATGAAGATACATCGGATTACCACTCGGCCATCAGGTTTGGTGTTGTTACATCGGGCCGCCCTTGGAGTTCTGGGAGCTGTTCAAAAGCAAATCGTATATAGCCCTTCAATCTGTTGGGCCTCCATAATCAAACATCAGGCGGATGTTCTCAACGCCCATTAGAGCTTGCACGTGCAACCTCACACAGCAAAAGTAATGTACCAGCCGCCGGTTTCATGTTCGTGAACCGTATATACAGCTTGTAGATCCGTCAATTTCTACCAAGTAGCCTACAAAAACCAAGCAGCCCAGCGTCCCTCATGCTCATGAATACCGCGCGCCCACAGGCCAACATACTTCGTGAACTATCAAACCACACACCGACATCATCATGCACATGCCCCAATACCCAAGCCGCACCCGCACCGTACAAAACAGCTCAACCGCCCACACACCTCGCAATGATGCCCAGAAACGTAATTCGAACAACAAGAAATGAACACTGGCTTTTAACGCTGCGGCCCATCCACCCCGCCAAGCTTACTGACACGATCCGGCCCATCGCCCGCAAAGTTCATTTGCATAAGCGCTTCGCGGGACCACTCTTCATCGCCGCTGCTCGACAGACTCGTGCGGTTCGCGACGCGCAGTCCACCGCCCTGGTTCTGCGACGGCAGCGTCCAGCGGTCGCCGTCGTCTGGTGAGCCCGTCCTGCCCGGGTCTAGGAAGGGTTTGTTGCCGTAACTGGGCTGCGGCGGCCCCAAGTCCTCGTGCTGAATGCCTGGTAAGAGCGAGCTGGGGAGGGGAGATGTGTGGCCGGAGGCGTATTGGTTGACTGGAGTGTTGTTCTCGTCGAAAACGCCTCTGGCGTCGACGGGTGAGTAGGTCATGCCTCCCTCGCCAGCAATGGTTGGGAATTCCTTTCGCGTCTCGGTCGGGGTCTCGTCGTTGGCACCATCGCTGTGCGAGCGGAACGAGCCGGCGGCTAGTTCGGGGATGGAGTCTGCGTAGGGCCCAGATGGCATTTCGGATATACCGGTTGGTAATGGGGCATAATTAGAGAACTGGCTGGGTTGCTGCATTCCTAGATTCGACATCTGGGGCGTCATTCCCAATGTGCTTCCTTTCATGCTGCCTTTGACGCTGCCTGGTCCGCCACCGTTTCTGAAGGTGCTTGTGCTGGAGCGGCCAGCCATGAGAGGCTCTTCGGTGATCTGGCTGTCTGGCCCTTCGGGATCACGGATACTGAATTGTGCGATTGTTCGCATCTTCCTCGTAACCCAGCCAGCGAGGATCTTGCCTCGCTGCTTCTCACCGAGTCGAGAGCGGTGGAAGTCTCCTTTGCTGACGAAGGCAACGACGTCGGTCACCAGGTGGTGCTCGTTTAGGATAGCGTTGACAATGACAGGCACGACTGAGGCTAGGAAGCCTTTGCGGAATATCTCCACAACGACTACAATCAGGCCTCCTGCTTGGAAAACAGCGCTACGGATTTTGTTAGCCCGTATTTTGCGAGAGGAGGACATAGAAAGAGAACAAAGACATGACGAGAGGAATAAGGACGTCTGTCTTATGCTAAGGTTCAGATGAAAAGAAGTACGTACCAACCGCCTGGGACGACATTACGATGACACTTCTCTACAGAAAGCTCTATGTCACTTGAGAAGTGGTTGAGTCCGTTGACTTCGAAAGTATCGCCGATACTGCCCAGTACGAAGAGGATTTGCATCTCGACTGAAGCGCCGCCCGGTCCAATGGGTCTGCTCACGTTGTGCAGAAATCCGAGGTCGCCGGTTCGGACATAGTGCACATTAGGATCACCATCAACTGTTCGTCCGTTGAATCTTTCGGCATCTAAAAGGTCTTTCGAGCCGTAGAAGCTGTGTGCATTGGCTTCAGACTGTACCCAGATCTCGCCATACTCGCCAACTAGGCACAGATGGTTCGTTTCAGGGTTGACAATGGCGATTTGTGTGCTGACAGGGACCATCCCAGAGTCTTGTACTAGAAGAGAGAAGGGTTCGTTGTCGGGATCCACAGGGATGACTAGTCCTCGCCTGAGAGCATTCATATCTAGCCAAAGCTCAATCGGCTCGATGCACATATACGATCGGGATGCGACCATTGGGTTGAGGACATGAGAGTAGATGGTGTTGATGGCGGTTCTGTCAAGCCCAGCTTGTGCAAAATGTACCCGTACCTTTTGGTCTGACACACACTCAATGTTAGCTGAAGCTATAATGTACATTATCGGGTGATTACTTACAGACATCGACTCTAGGCCTACCATCGGTTGCAATCATTAAGTTCTTGAGCTCTTGAAGAACGGTCGCTTTTCCAGCGCCATGGCCCATCGCATGATCCAACATCTGGCTAGTAGCGTAGGTGTCCTTGATCTTATATCTTGCAAGTGTCTGGAACAAAATATTCGGATTTTGTGCAAAGTCTACCGGCGACACAAGATAGGTCGGTGCAGCTGAAGTCTGTCAGTATGTATTCGTGCCAGAGTCCCAATTTACAAACCTAAGAATATTCCCATGACGCATGTGTGTATAAAACCAAGCCCAAGCGTGCTTCTGACACAGCCAAGAACCGGTCTTGTACTAGTCATTTGACACGTCTCCTTCTGAACTTTGCAAAGGGCCATGATAGTATCGTGACCTAATTGAACCGCGATACGTCTTTGATCAGGGGTCCAGTACGTCCAAATCAAGACTGGATATCCACTTTGTACCCATGCAGGCCGTATTGTCAACCCTAGATCCCGACACCCACTGGATTGTTTGGGTGGCTTCGCTGTGTTGTAGGTACTCGGAAGGTTAATCCTTAGAATCATCGCTGATTGCTTCAGGTGTTGAGATACCGTCTTGATCTTCATTAGATGATCTACTTCGTTGTTGACAAGTATTGCTTTCACTTTGAAATCCGCAATCATGTGCAGCATTGCTGGCGCGTCCTCGTTCAGACGGTTCTGGTCGATAGGCGCCATTGGGATAGCGATTGCGCCGAGGCAAAAGCAGGCGTGAACGGCGAAGACAAAGTCTTCAGAATGCGTGTACATAAGGAGCAAATGATCTCCAGGTTGGACCTTGACCTTGTTCTTCAAGTACATTGCGACTGCAGCGACCTTGAGATCGAACTTTTTCCAGTTCACACCCTTGCCCTCTCTTCCCCGGCCGTCTATCGTGCAGTAGGATAGCTCTTCGGACTGCCGAGAAACTCGCCATTGCATGAGGTCGTGAATGTTGGAAAATTGGTTTAGTGGAGTAGATGTCCGATCATCAATCACTACTTCGCGGTAGTCAACCCCGGAGTATTGCTTATCTTGCATCATCAGCATGCTCTGCCGCGCGCGAGAGGCCATTGGGGACCAGATTCCACCGGATGGGTCGTCGCCGAGTGGGAGATTCTGTACAGCTCTTTCAACTCCAAATTTGACATGAACGCAAGGCAGAGAGCCATTGTCAAATTCTTTGCGACAAAGCATATTCCCAATCTCTCTCCTGCCGTTTTTGACTACTCTTGGGAGCTGATTGGGTGCAGTGATCATCACGCAGTAGACACGTAGATGATGTTCTTGGTATAACACTTCCATACATCGTTCGGAGAGAGAGTCTAGAAAGGGTATGTCCAGCTGTCTGGGTGGGCCACCTGGATTTGTTGGGTTCGTCGAAGCGGCCTGGGTCTCAATGAGGATGATAGGAAGGTATTCGCCATTGACATGATTATCGAAAGCAGAGCTGAGCGCGTTAGTCGCAGCTATCATCGCAGCCTTGGAAAACTCACCAATCGTATATCTTAGGAACTGATTTCATGATACTGACCACAAGGTGTTGGACAAAAAAGTATCGATGCTCTGCCTCCTGGACACCATGTTCAACCCATTCCACTCGTTGGCGGATACGATCCTCATATAGGCCGAGCACAAATATCTTCCCCTCAACAATACATCCAAGAAGACCTGTGCGAAGGAACTCTAGGTCGAGCAGAAGCGGGGTCGGGTTGCCTTCCACGAATCGGTATGGCCGGGCATGGAAGATACTTTCTGTATGTTTCGGTAATGCCCAAAACCCTCCAGATAGAGATGGCGAGTCTACCCAGATCTCACCGATGGTGTACGGGCTGCAAAGTAGATTGGTCTCCGGATCAACAAGAGCAAGCGTACCATCTGGTATTGGGTAACCAAATGCGCCGATTCTCATTGTGCCGGGTTCGTTTGCTCGTTTCCTAGCCTCATCTCCCATCGCCAGAACTATGACCTCATTCATCTTGAGCGCCTCTTTATCAAGTAGAATCTCAGTCAATTCTGTTCGGCTCTTTCTGTGGTTGGATTTCTTTATATTGCCACCCCCAATGAGACTGCTGTAGCCATTTTGGGCACCAACATCCTCAGGCTTTTTCTCCTCGACCTCTTCTTCCGGCTCTTCCATGCTCAAAGGACAGCCCATACGTTCCTCTCCACCTAGCCAGTCTCTGACCGATACAATCATGCCTCCATGTTCCGGTAAACACAACATTGGTGCAACCAGTTCTCTTGCCCTAGGATTTCGCATGGGACGCAACCACCGATCCGCGAGAATTTCATGAAACTCGCAGTCGACGGTTAGGGTATCAATCAAGCAGATTTTGACCGACGCAAAATTTGGCTCGATACCCTTTTTAAATGACCGTGTTGCCATTGGGTCTTGCTGGTAGTTGTACGCCGCGCGCTTAAGGCCAGGGTAGTCGGCTACCATGATTGTTGTTTTGTATTTTGAAATCAGATGTGCGTATAAACCCGGGGTCTCGACTGTTCGTGCTTCAAGCCATAGGGTAGTATGACCGCCGTACACTCCGAACAATACTCCTAATATGAGACCAGCGCCCTCACGGGGGTCCAAGTAGCTCAAAATAGTCTCGCCGTTTCCGCTTTTCGGGGTCCCAGCAATGAAATTCCCATTTTTATCTCGTAGACCTGTATGGAAGGTGTCGAGGCCCTCTTTCCCCGAAGGTATAGTGGATATAATGGCGCTTATGCAAGCCATTTGGTGCATGATAGTTCTGTGGCTCAGAACGACACCTCTCAAATCGCCGGTCGGTGCTCGAGAAAACTCAATGTAGGCGAGATCGGGCACTACCAGTGGTGGTGCTTCGTCGTTCTTCTTCGGGTGCCAACTTCCAAACTCATTCGTCTTCCACCATTCTACGCCGCTAGGCCATTTCAGACGGTTTTGGCTGATATCACGATGGAATGCTTTTAAGTTGTTATCGGTGGTGAGAGCTAGATGAGCTTGCGTAGTAGTTAGTAGAAGGCTTAGCTTCTGGTAGTCGTCGACACTATTCATCGGGACTGCCACAACCCCGGCAATGAAACAACCGAGAAGAGCGATTGCGAATTCGATAATCTCTGTGTCACGGTAGACCAAAGCTACTCTGTCTCCGCGGTAGAGATTGCTCTTATCCCGAATGACCTTGGCAACTTTCTCAGCGCGGCTGTGAACCTTGTCCCAGGTGATTGACGAAACTTCCTTGCCTTTAGGGTCAAGTAGCCAATACGCGATTTGTTTTGGATTCGTCCTCCCACGGTGGCGTAACACAGCACCAATGTTGTCGAATTTTGACATTGGCACATTGCCGTTATGAGGGTCGTACACTGCGAATGGTACGTCGCGGGGTTCCAACGGAAGTTGGCATTCGACGGCCATCGCAGAAGGTAACTCGTTCTGGGAAAGCATGGGAGGAGGAATTGCGGCGGTAGGGGAGAATGCATCCCCGGACGAATAGCGATTTGGACCACCGTAGCTATCCCGATTATCCTGGATCTGTTGCCCCGCGAAATCGGAGAAGTAGCCTTGCTGAGAGTCCAACATAGTGCTTAATCGGCTCCCATCTCCCGGCGAGCCAAAACCCCCGCCCGGCTGTTCGTTGTAGCCAGGCTGGTTCGCAGGATTAAATGCATAATCAGGGTTCATCATTGTGCCTTCTCTCGAGTATGTGTATGACTCTGGGGTCTGGGGTCGAGGTAACATAGATTCCCTGCCATACGATGGTTGTCTTTGCATCGAGCTGTTCCGTACTCCAAGTTGGCGCTCTTGGAACCGCCCTACTTGGCTCGGCGGATACGCGATATATTCACTTTGTGCGGGTGGAGGCCCTTGCGCCTGCGGAGGGTATGGCGATGTCGACCGAGAGCTATCAATTGATGATAGGTGGCTTGTGGATTGTGCGTTGAGTGCCGCCAGCGACGCGGAACGGGATCCATCGATTGAGTACCGCTCATCTACAGGACTTTGCATCCGAATCTCTGGCTGTTGGAACTGCGGTCCCTGCCCGGCGCCGAGGTATTGGGAGAGCAGAAGGGTTCGCCGTTTTTCGTACCTTTATAACCCATCGCATGTCAGCGCAAGATTCCCGGGGAAACGGACGTGGAGGCCAGATGGGCAATTCAGATTACACGGGAATTGAAGCGTACCCTTTCTTAGTGATGTCCCCTTCCTATCCAGACGTTGAGGTCAGCACTGAAGCATAGAGGGGTATGCGGGAAACAGGATATTACCTCCAACTCATGCTCCAGCTCCTGGAGCTTGACCTGGAGCTCCGGATTGTTTTCCGCCATGATAACGTGCAGAAAATGGACAAATTCAGTGTGGATTGGCGGTATATGAAGCTTCAGTCGTCTTAGGTATCTGTGGAGAAGTGCTGAAGATCCGAATACATGTCCACCATGCGCCGGCGCGTGTAGGGGTCAAGGTTAGCAACGAGTGGAGTGCTGGGTCAGGTACCAGCAGGCGAAGGTTGGCAAGTATCGCTATGGCTGGCTCCGTGGGATTGAGCTGGCTCCGTCGTGGTAGGACGTGTGGTTTGAGTTGGTCGCGTCCCACTCACAGATGCCAAGTGTGGAATATGACGTTTGAGGGGCCTGGGGGACGACCGCGAGGGACGTGCCGCCGCCACAGCTTGCTTGGAATACTCGAGTCGCAACCTGGGAAGGGGTCTCAACGAGGGCCATTTCGTACTCCATGCCTGTTGCAACGACTTCAAAAGCCATCCTCTTCGCGATTCACGCCCTGCATGGCAGAGCGGAACACTGGATATCAAGCAGACTCCTCCTTCCATCGGCAGCAGCAGCTACAGCCTGACCAGCGCGCCATCCGCAAATAGGATACGACAGATTTTCCCCCGAGGCATTTCCGCACAGCTCGACTTGTGGCCTGCCGTACTGTTCCAATCCCTTCATCCAAGGGCTGGCGAGTGCCTCGGTCCAACGACTCGTACGGGCTCCCATTTCCCACGCCCGAGCAACTGTTGTCCCCTACTAGCCGTCGCGATCAGATGCCAATATGTTCACTCATCTTTGAATTAAATACTAATACGGCAGCTTTCGCACCCGTTCTATCTTTCTCTGTATACCCATTCTAAACTGTACCTTTCATCGCGCTTATACTCCAGACTCCTCCCCCACCATAATGCATTCGACACTTATCAAGCCGCCCGCGGTAGACTCCTCCATATCCAGGATCGAGAACGTCCTTGAATTGACCCAGCTCTCCGACATCGACCCTGACCTCTTTACCAATACGCGTCCACTATGGCATCCTCCCGGAGCGCGAGGCATCTTCGGCGGTGCCGTTATCGCCCAGTGCTTGAGTGCTGCGCAGCGCACCGTTCGTCGAGACTTTACCGTCCATTCGATGCACTGCTACTTTGTCCTCGCCGGAAACGCGGAGATTCCCATAATATACCACGTCGAGCATGTTCGCGAGGGCAAGTCGTTCGCGACTCGGACAGTCCAGGCACGACAGAAGGGCAAGGTCATCTTTACAACCACCCTAAGCTTCGTGAAAGAAGACAGTGGGGGGAAGGTCAAGGTGGAACATACAACTCCGATGCCCGACGTACCTGCCCCTGTTGAGGGGAACGACGATATTCGATTTCCCCAGGGGGACGAAGGACCATTCCAGAGCCAACGCGCTGAAATCTTGAACTGTAAGTCTGAGAACAGGTTCACTGAAGCAATCTGACAAGGTCAGACGAGTCGCCTCACCCACACACGAAGAAGACAAGGCAATGGATGAAAGCGCGAGGCCGCATATCTCCGTCCGGGGGACACGAAGCCCATCTATCAGCCTTGGCATACATGTCGGATAGCTATTTCATTGGGACCATAGCACGCGCGCACAAGCTGACCCGCTATTCCTCCTCGCGGACTGGGAACAGCAAATCTACAATAGACGAAGAAATGCTGAAGAAGCTCCTCGCCATGGACGACGAGACGTTGAGGCGGGTACCTGGAATCGAGGACGATGACATCAAACGGCTGCAGTTGCTGAGAGAAGGCAAAGACATATCTAAAGAGGAGATGAAGCCGGAAGTTGGAATGATGGTGAGCTTAGATCATAGCATCTACTTCCATAACCCGAGAGCTTTCAGAGCAGATGACTGGATGTTCACGGAGATGGAGTCACCGTGGTCTGGCGACGGCCGTGGTCTGGTCTTCCAGAAGATGTTCACAAAAGATGGCGTGTTGATTGCGACATGTGTACAAGAAGGTGTTGTGCGGCTAAAACAGCCGCCGGAGAGCAAACTATGAGCCAATTGCGTATAGGCAAAGATGGTTTTGGGAACCCCTTTAGCATAGAATTGTCGGCATTAGTCATCCTATAGCGTAGAGCGTTGCGAACGCCGCAATATCTTACTTTCGATGTATATGTTTTTGTATTTGGAGATTCTCTAGCCTGCCAGAATATCTCCGATCGAATATAGAAATGAAACACTACCAGCAACATTACATCACTTCTAAAGTTGGGTGAGATCTCTATCCTAGAAGCAATGCCATTCGGCCAGTCTTTCGTATCCTCAATAAAGTCTTCTGTTCCACGACAAGAGGCAGTTTAGACATGTCAACTCAGGTTTCCTTCTGTGTTTACCTTGATATCTCCGTCGGTCTGCAGCCTCAGCTCTAACACTATAACAGGGTGCTAGAATCGAAGCCCAGCATTCAGATTTGCGGAGATCAGGTCTGGATCTTGAGCGGAAGATGATCACCCTTCTGTCCTAGGACGCGGATACTCTCGTCGTTATGAAGAACGTTGCGGGTGGTAGCATCCTACATCATTTTTCCAGCACGAGTTGATGGAGAACGCAGCGAGCTCTTTCTTTGGCGAAGCCTTGCTTGAGGTAGGACCAGCCCTTCTCGGCTCGTTCGCGAAGTTCTTCGGCCACAACTGGTAGTTCATGTACCAGACTCCAGTTGCGCTCGCAAAGGAGACCGCTCAAGAGGCATTCGGGCAGTGTGTCAATTATACCATACGTATGCTGGAGGCAGAGATGTGAAATGACCTAATATCAAATCATAATGGACGACGCTGTACTGGGCATAAGTCTTAACCGAAGTTTCTTTGCTAGAGTCGCCGACTCGGTCCTGCATCAACTGGGACACATGGGAAACACTCTCAAAGCACGCATTTCATGGCAAGTCTTAGATCGGAAAAGTATATAATTGCGAGGAAAACCCTTCTCGAGTCAAAAACCTCCTATATAGCCAAACCAAATCCACAAGAGTTCTTATCCATCTGCGCATCGACTCCTACTAAGTATCTGTCGGGTTGAACCGCTGCCCCCAAGGAGTGACAAAAGTGGGTAATACATAGCGGGGGAAGGGTCTAGATAGCATAGTCTACAAGAGCCGGGTTTGTGCTCTGCATATACAAAGTATATGGCGATACATGCAATAAGACCTTGATTTTAGGAAATTGGAAGGAGTGTTGCCCGAAGGCGAGGAGGAGAAGAGGGACGGGGGGAGGACGGGCTTATATAGTTTTCCGTGGAGGGGGGTGAGTCAGCAGTGGTGGGTGGTTCCGTGGTAGATTAGGGTTTGATAGGAGCAGAGTCATGGTAGAGAGGGAGAACCGTGGACACGTGGAAAAACTTGAAAATTAACGACGTGGCCTTTTCAGTGCTGAGAAACGCATACCTGGAAATGCTCAGGACATCCGCCTCGTCTATTGAGACTGCTATGTTCAGCGTCTTCATCGTTGACGACAGGCTCTCAATGAAGGGCCCCAACTAATAATTCCTTACAGACAGATGTTTCTCGATGAGGACTTTTCTCTACGCTGATCCAGAGCAGTTCGACCCCAAGCGCTTTGCCACCAGTCCAGTTCTTGCAAAGGATCTGGCTTTTAGCCTTTTCGTGGGTGGCTTAGGTACTTTTCTGATAAGTCCTTTGCCCAGAAGGAGGATTTTACAATCGTTGCACTCCTGTCCAGAAGGCTCGTGATAGACATACCTGACTCCAAGAGGACCATATAGTTGCCTGCATTCATCTCTGTCTAGAAGTGGTCGCAGCGATTCGAAAGCTTACAGACTGGTAGAATGAAAATCTTGGAACGCTGACGTGTGTTACGCTGACCTCGTTACTTCTACTATTTGTTACAAAGGTAGCCTAAACACAGATTCCTTGATAGAAATCCGAACTGCTAGATCTACAGAGTCGGTAGTCTGATACTATAGGCAAGATGCTTCTGAGACTGTGATGTACGTTCATGGTGCGTATGAAAGTGGCACTCTACTAGTACCAGTACGACAACTCCAGAGCAGCCTAATTGTTATAAACCTTGCCCGGAGACTAATGAATATCTCGCCGCGTAGTAGGGAAATATGCTCGGATCAGGATTTGTACGAGAACTGCGCCTTGATTAATTTCCTGTTACGGCAAATGCTCATACGCTAGCTGGCTCCCCGAGCAGTATCTTCACACGTACAGTACGCAGCTGAGACTAGTTGCCTCTGCCACGTCTCTACACACCTTCAGTTGGCAGACAGAGATCTCGTTCGCGAAGAAAAATGATACGACTTGAAAAATAGGAAGGGAGCCGGCTGGTTGGGTTTCTTGAGAGCGACGACAAGAACCAAGACGTTCCCATTCTCCGTCCTCTTACGACGAAAGGGACCGGGATGAGCCATTCACTCATGACGAGGGGAGTTTAAGACAGATCTTAAGAAAGCCAGCGCGGATACGGGGCCGCGAGTGAGGATAGATGTGGCATATTAGGAGGACTTAAACAGCCCTCATATGTGATTTCTCCCCGGAGGATATTCCGTAAGGGGCAACGCGATTGCTGCTCTACTTCGGAGGGCACAGAGGTGCATGGCGAGCTCTCCACTCAAGTTAGCAGTGTGTTTGAATTAGCGCATGGGGTAAGCATAGGCTAAGGTGTTGGAGCAAACTGGGGATTAGAGAGCGAGACTTCAGACTCATAAGCAGAAAAGGCCGGAGAGCGGTGGATAGTGACGGGGCCGTGCGCCGATTTGGTAGCGATTTCGGGACTGCCCCGCAATGCCCGCAAACTGTTATGGTGGCTTGAGTTAACTAGGTAGGGGGGGTTGACTCAATGAACAGATTGACAAGGGCCGGCAGAATCGTCATACGCCAAATAAATTCTTTCGCCCTCCTCGCGAGCCATTCTCTCGCACAACGCCCGTGAAAAAATCTTCAAATAACTTCACCATGCCGATGCTCGCTGACCCTTCCAAGAAGTATCGTCGCTTCACCCCGCTGAATCTGCCAAATCGCCAATGGCCCTCCAAGACAATTGACAAACCCCCGCGATGGCTGTCGACGGATCTCAGGGATGGCAACCAGAGTCTGGTCGACCCAATGGTAAGTGTGAAGTGTGCTATACAAATTCAGCACTCGCTAACTATGTGCAATGTAGGACGGTGACCAGAAATGGGCCTACTTCCAGATGCTCGTCAAGCTGGGATACAAGGAAATCGAAGTCTCCTTCCCCTCCGCCTCCCAGACCGACTTCGACTTCACCCAGAAGCTTGTGAAGACCCCAGGCATTGTCCCCGACGACGTGTGGCTACAAGTCCTCTCGCCATGCCGCAAGGAACTGATTCGACGCACTGTCGACTCTCTCAAGGGCGCGAAAAAGGCTCTCCTCCACCTATACCTCGCCACCAGTCCATGCTTCCAGCGCATAGTCTTCAACATGAATAACGCCGAGAGCAAGGCTCTGGCGGTCGAGTGCACGCGGTATGCGAGGTCCATCACAAAGGACGACCCAAGCCAGGCCGGTACTGAGTGGGCGTACGAGTTCTCTCCCGAGACCTTCTCAGACTCCAACCCAGACTTTGTGCTGGAGGTGTGCGAGGCTGTCAAGGCAGCGTGGGAGCCCAGCGTGGAGAACCCAATCATCTTCAACCTCCCAGCCACTGTCGAGATGTCCACCCCGAACGTGTACGCCGACCAGATTGAATACTTCTGTCGAAATATATCAGAGCGGGAAAAGATCTGCGTATCTCTCCATCCACACAATGATCGAGGCTGCGCCGTAGCGGCCGCTGAACTTGCACAAATGGGTGGTGCCGACAGAGTTGAAGGTACTCTTTTCGGAAACGGAGAGAGGACCGGAAATGTGGATTTGGTCACGCTCGCGATGAACATGTACACCCAAGGCATACATCCTGGCATCGACTTCTCCGACCTCAAGTCGGTCATCGACGTGGTCGAGAAGAGCACTAAGATTCCTGTGCATGCTCGTGCACCGTATGGAGGTCAATTAGTGGTCTGCGCCTTCAGTGGTTCTCACCAAGATGCCATTAAGAAAGGCTTCCAAGAAAGGAAACAAATCGGTGCTGACAACGAGAGTCCTTGGGAAGTGCCATATCTTCCTCTGGACCCTCAAGACATCGGCCGAACATACGAAGCTATCATCAGAGTCAACTCTCAGAGTGGAAAAGGTGGGGTGGCTTGGATCATTCAACGCCACCTAGATCTGGACCTACCTCGCGGGCTTCAAATCGCATTCTCCAAAATTGTCCAAAAGGAGACAGATCACCTTGGGCGCGAGCTTCTGCCTACTGAGATCACAAAGCTGTTTGAAGACGCTTATCATCTCAAAGTGAATCCGAGGTTCAATCTCGTGGACTACGATATCACTGTAGACCGCACCGTGTCGCCAGCTCCACCAGAGGCAGGTAAGACACAGAGCACCAGGAGTCTGAGGAGATTATTCTCTGGCGTCATTGAGATCGACGGTCGGGAACATCGGGTGAAGGGCGTTGGAAATGGCGCTCTGTCAAGCCTAGCCAACGCCTTACGTACCCTAGGCATTGATTTGGACGTCGCAGACTACAAAGAGCACTCCATTTCTACGCAAAACCACGCTCGAGGCGAAGGCAGCAGAGTCAAGGCTGCGACTTTCATCGAATGCAGCACAGCAGAGTCAAACCAAAAAGTCTGGGGCGTTGGTATCCATGAAGATGTTGTACAAGCATCTCTAATTGCAATGCTATCAGCTGCATCTTCCGTATGGCACCCTTCTCCTTATACTCACCCTCACTCTTCCCCTTAAACTTACCCTCGCCCTTTCTCTTCTCTTCTTTCTATTACCGATATCTTAGTCTCTCGTCAAAGTACGTTCCCTGACATGACCAGTTCCTTTCGAGCCGACCTTCCACTCCTATCCCGTTTCGACCAAAGAGATCAGACACAATAGAGATCCCGTCGCCAGAGCAGCTCTCGCCCGCTCGACCTACCGGTCCTACGCCTCAAGGAGCAAACCCCCTGAGCCAAATAGTTGCGAACCTAGAAACAAAAGTCAACGGGTCACATTAAACATGATACCTTCATAAAAACACAGGTTTTAATTTCACGGAGTTCAAGCACCATGTGGTGAGGCATCCTAGGTGGCTTTGAAAATGGCTCCTACATTCTCGATACCAGTCTCTTATTACTTTTAAACTTCGTTTTTTTTGGCGCTTTTGCATTCACGTCGGGTCAGGGCCTTTTCAAAAGCATGATTGCACCAAAATTGCATCGAACTGGAAAGGGTTGGGTACTGATTTACTATCAATTACTGTTTGGCTCATAAAAAGTGTCTACCACGTGATCTAAATCCTACGCTTCTCCTAGCGGTATGCTCATACCATGCTTGCCTTTATAAGGTGGACGCTGCGGCGGAGTCCACCCGGCTAACACCTCAGCTCGCACACTTTCGTCGATTTCCCACACCTCGACTTTGATCGGCCGGCACGTCTCTTTCATCCCACCTTCTATCTCTTTCTCCGCGGCCTCGCCTTTCCCTTCATCCGCCATACTCCACCCCCACGCAGAAAGATCACCTCCTGGGCATGTGCTCAACGCGCATAGCAAGTCCTGTTCTGCGAAGAAATCGATAAAGGAATCCGGCGTTGCGGGTGATGACTCCATGAAGTAGCGGCCGTCGGCGTCGAGACCGGTGACTTGGAAAACGTTGAGGACGTCGTGGACGTCGAACTCGGTGAGGCCGTGGGGCAGCACGGCGCGGACGAGATTGGAGTGGCAGTGGTAGTCATAATCAGTGGAAGTGAGCATGTGGTTGACTGTAACAGTGTGAGCAGCGTCTCCTCAAGTCAACAAACTGATATGTTCCATGACAATCCACATATCTTCAACATCCATAATGTGCAAGAACGAATTTCTAGAGTTTTGAAACGCTTTCCAGAAAACATACCATAAGGATCACACCTCGTCCCCAGCAAATCATGACACCGCCCTCCCCACCTCGTCCGCCCACCCCTCTCCAGCCCCTCCCCTCCCTTATCCAGCTCCTCTCTTCCCCCAAGCCCACACCCATCCCTAACCATCCCACACAACGGCCGCATAAACGGCAAATTACTCCACAGCCGATCCCCCTCGCGCACGTGACTCCCCTGCAACTGCCGCGTGCGCGCTGCCCACATCCTTTCCCGGGGATCGTGCAGGTTCCAGACATTCAGATCGCCGACCTGCGGCCCCTCGGGGGTGGAGAGGCGGAAGATGCAGGTTGCGAGGACGGTGAAGGATGCCCCAGAGCGGGGGGGAATGAGGGTAGTGGAGAGGAGGCGGAGGGCGGAAGGGGGTAGATCGGCAATTCGCGAGTAGAGGGTGGATGGGGGATGTAGAGGGGATGTAGCAGAGGTGGGGAGATAAGCGGGTCGGGGTGGGTCTTGGTTGGAGGGCATAGTGGTATAGGGATTTGGGGGGTGTTTGGGTGTTGGATGGATTGGAGGGAGTGAGTAGGGCGAGGTGGTGGCTTTACATATGGTGGAGTTGGGAGTCTGGCGTGTCGTAGGTGGAGTAGTTAGTCTTGGACGGAAGGTGGGATTATTGCCTATTCTGTAGGATAAGAGATAGTAAGCAGATTCCGATATCGGAGATACGATTAGGCTATGATGGAGATCTAGTTCTTCTTAGTTGATGGCGTCTGAGGTGGCTCAGCAAGTCTAAAGCGGTTCAAGAGAATAGAAATGCGTCTGATCTGGATTTTCGATAATGGATTAAGGCAGATCTGACATTAGCAGCATCGTGTACACTCTAAAGATGAACATGTTTTGAAACGGTCAAGCTAAGGCACCATTTCCTAGTTGCATTGTTTTGATTGTATACGGAGGGGAGTTTGTTGGTTTTTTGACCAGGAGGGGTGGTTGATACAGAGGAAGAGGGGTTACAGAATGGCGCCGCATTGCTGTCAAACACCAACATATCGACCGTAAGCCTCCCAACAAGTGTGCCCATGATAGGACAATCTTACAGCAGAGTCCATCACACCTCCGGTCTATGGTCTTTAATTGGGAAGAACATTCTTGACAGCCTTGATGTAGCCCTCCGCGTCCATACGCTTTCTCTTCTCTTCATCTAACTCTTTGCGCAGCTGATGGTGGTGCCTCTGAAGCTCCGCGTGCTGCTCGAAGAGGCTGTTTTGCTGCTTTCTCAGACCTGAGTTTTCGCACACAGCCTGCTTCTCTTTCTTGTCGAGCTCAGCGTTACGCTTCTCGATGTGCTCTTTCTCGTTCTGAAGCTGGGCCTTGTCGTGCTCGAGTTGACGGATTTGCTCTCGCAGCCTGAGGTTGTCACGTAAGTGCTCGGAGGTCTGTACGACAGCGAAATGACGACGCCCCTCTGAGTTAGTGATCGTGGCGTCAGCTTGAGAAGAAGTCGAACTTGGGGTGTTATAGCCCATGTAGGCGACAGGAGCCCGTAATTGAGGCGGTAGCTTACGAAATCTGGAGTGCTCCGGGTAGAACAGTGGGCTCTCAGACGCTCGTACCGGTGTGGTCACAGGCGTGTTCGAGTTGGTCAGGTTACCGCTGTGTAAGTGATCACATTAGCTAGAACGCTTCCCAGTGTTTACTGTTGTTAACCGCCTCTTGGGTAGCCTGTGAGATGAATAGATGTGCAGCGCCTTGGGAGAAGAATTGATATCTTACGCTGTGTCACTGGACGGTGTGCCGGATCGGTATCGTTTTGGAGTTGGTGACTTTGCTGCGGGCGAGGACTTCAGGTTTTGGCGCTTTTTGTTCCCATCTTGTTGAGCGGGAACCTCGATGGGAGAGCCTGGGCGCCGGAAGTAGGTGTGCAGGGCGCTTTTTTTAAGCTCCAGATCCTCGAAGGTCCATCGAAGGATCTTGAAGATTCGCTCACGTGAATCCTTCTCGTACTCGGCGGGGAAAACTCCTTTCTCGATCGTTTGTTCGTATATTCTATCGATGGCATGCGCCCAGGTTGCCTCGAAGTTACTGACAGAAAACAAGTGACGACCCTGGATGGTTTTTGTGTAGCTTTCGGAGATAGCCTCGAGGAAGTCGTCCTAGGAATTCAAACGTTAGCTCTCAGCCTATTCTAAGATCCTGTCAAGACCTCACTTACCCACCATTCGGTCGGATTGATGGCCTCGTCGTCAATCTTGCGTATGTTTCCTCTTGGAAGGCCTGGACTCTTTGCGCCTAGAGAAGCCCGAAACTCTCCAACCTTATCAGAAGAGCGGTAGAAGTTTTCGTACCACCATTGACCCGGCTCGAGAATATTGAGCAGGTACCATTGTGATACTTCCGACGCGAGCATGTCATTATCTTCTGCTATCTGGCGAAAGACTTCTTCGGATTTCGACTCGGATTCCATTTGTCGGCTCACCCTTCGATTCTTCGCTTTGGCACCTTGATGGCGCAATGCCGCTGCCATAGCTGAGGCGGAGTTGATGATGTAGAGGGGAAGAGTTCGGGCTTGGGCGCGGCGCTGTAAATAAACGGTGCTAACAGGCGGAAAACACCGGCTTCGCCGCCTCAATCTGCGTACACCCTTCCGTCACTGTCTGAGGTGGCCTAGAGACGCTACAAACTGCGAAGATGAGCGGGAACCACCAGCTTCCTCCCTCGATTCTGTGTCCACCCTTGCCTGCTGACTGAGGGATTCGCGACTGTACTGATTGTTCGGCACAGTCGAAACACTCACTCAGCTGACGGTAACGGCGAATAACAAGGACTCGGGTGCCACACTGCTGACAATCCCAGCAGCAATGTCGACAAGCAATGAAGATTATCGAAACCGACTAGCAGTAGAGGCGAAAAGCAAAAAGATGAAGTCACCGGAAGATGCAGAGAGGAAGATGTTAACGGAAAAGTGGAAGTATACCAGCGGGAAGAAGTGAGGGCATCAAGAAATCAAGAGAGTAATATGTACAGAGAATCGAAGTGGGAAGCATGTTCATACAGACTGTTCCTTCCATTCATCAACAACCCGGCCCAGCGCCGCCAGCATCTCGCTCTTTCTTGCATCACCACACCAACTTCCTTCGATGCCAGCCCGACAGATTTGAGTCCATTCCGCAATGCTCAAGTCAAATGCTTCATGGACAGCACAATAGTTGTCCAATATATACCCGCCGAAATATACAGGATCGTCGCTGTTAATGCTAAAGTTTACACCTGCATCTAAGAATTTGCGGATGGGCAAGTCCTTGATGGAGGAAACCCCCTTTAGCACAACATTGCTTATCGGACACAGCGTGAGCATGGTGCCGCTTGCTGCAACCTGGCGCAAGAGGTCTTGGTCGTCTCCAAGCGCTCTACCATGATCAACACGCTCAATTCCGAGGAGCTCAATTCCGCTGGCTATGTAAGAAGCCGGGCCTTCCTCGCCACAATGTGCGGTTCGGCGCAAGCCTTGCCTCCCCGCCTTCTCGAATAGCTCCACGAACAAGTGTGGGGGATATTCAAGCTCACTCGAATCTAGACCGATTCCTTTGATATGGCCATCTGCAAAGCTGGCCTGTACGTCTGCGTCATCAAATGTCTTCAAGGCGTCCGAGACTGGCAGATGTCTCAGGAAACAGCAGATCAGCTCGGTGCTGATACCTAGCTCAGTCTGAGCACGACTACGTGCCGCGTTGAAGCCAGACAAGATAGTCGAATAAGGAACACCGCGGGAGGTATGGGCTTGTGGATCGAAGAAGACTTCAGCGTGATGGACGCCATCGGCCGATGCTCGCTGAAAGTAATCCCATGCAAGAGCTTCAAAGTCGCCTGGGTGGATCAGAACAGACATCCCAATATAATAATAATGAAGGAAGTCATCCAGAGACGTGAAACTAGATTTCGCATTCATATTAGTACTTTTCTCAGACCAGGTTTCGCATCAAATCTGGAGTTGGACGGTTCGACTGCGTACCGTTTGTAGCGAGAGGAAAGAGTCTCTTGTGATGCGAAAACTTCATCATCTTTAGGCAAAGCGATGTTATTACGGCTTGCAAGCTCAAAAAGCAGAGGTACGCTCAAGGCTCCTTCGAGATGAACATGATGCTCTGCTTTGGGTAGCTTATTCAGAAAAGGATGCAGAGGCGAGCGACACATTTCTTCAACAGCTACTGGGTCCTAGGAAAAGAAGATGCAGTCTCTTCGGCTTTTTCTTATGCCGTTAAGCAGCCCTGGGTCGTTAAGAGCTGCGGTCAAGTCACGAAAGGGAAATCTGCGGTCGATTTTGAGTCGAAAAAGCACGTACGGACTACGACGTTACCTCGAGCTATCGATAAGCACTATGACACTCTGAGACAAGCGCCCCACAAGACCAACGGCTTCATAGCCAGAAGAGAAAAGCGTCTGCTGCTGTACCTACCCAGGTGGACCCGCCATTGTTCCATCTTGTGCGCCGCGAGGCGTGTGGGATAGTATCCCGAAATCCTCCCGTGTTTTGTATCGCTAAGACTGGTGCCCTATTCTTCTGCCCCTTGCTCATACATGCAATTGCACGGACCAGCCTGCGATGCCACCAAGTAGTACCATACTGGACAAGAAGGCAAGACGAAAGGAGTTGGTGAGCCCCCACTGCATTAATGGCGCACTCCGCACCGATATTTTCTTTTTCAATCTCATCCGACTTTCAAGGGGATCATTGCGATAAAGACAAGCTGAAGGCTGCCAGCATGGCTATCATAGGCTCATTGAGACATCGATTAGCCTAAATGGCCGGTGACCGAAGCGACAATCCATAGGATCGACGACTTGGCAAGAGTTCAGCGAAGAGCATGAGCGAGATCTCGGTACGTCACGTGTTCACGTGGTAGGAAATCCAACTTCGAGTCGGAGGCGAGAACTTGATTGGGAAGGTAGAGTAAAATCTCAGCATTTTAGGGAGAGGCTATATCGAAAATGTCTCATAGGTCAGGGCCCGTAGGTCGTCGTCATGGCGTCCGCCACGTTCGACCGCGTTTCCTTCTCGTCTCGCGCGTGGATGCACGGGTATCAATATCATGCAGACAGGATGCGAAGCCGGTCGACGATCAAGATGGTGGACGAAACGGACATCGACTTCCTCTTCAGGCTCGGGCACGACCTGGACGCACGCGAGGATTACGTTTCTGACCAGCGGTCTGGTGTTTCATGCAGGTCCGCGGGAGCTGTGACCACAAACCGACACGCAGCTCCGTTTTCGGTAGGTAGAGCACGCTTGGGGGCAACAAGAGACACAGATGAAGCAGCTGTCGGGTAGACGAAGGGTCCCGCTAACACGGTATCTGCGCTCACTGCTACAGAGGATCGGTATCTGCACTGCAACGGGTTACCCCGGAATCGAATCGGCAGTGCCCGCGCTAGCCCGATGACAGGAGGAACCAGCGATCCCCAAGAAAATCTGACAGGGAGGCGCTTGATCGTAGGCCAATGAAGGGACCAGCAGTCTAACGGCAGAGTCGGGCGGAGGCATCCGAGCCGCTAGGAGGCTCATGCGCAGGTGCAAGAAGCACACAAAGATAGGGAGATCCGCAGATCAGTTCTCGGAGATCGTCACCCATCACACTTCATGTGGTCACTGACGCTTGGGACTAGCTACGCTCCAGGCGAAGGATATCTCCACCTCACGCGGTACGGCGGCTATGAGCGGTCACTTTCTTATGACTTTCTGCAGCTACCACAAAGCCAGCCGCGGAATGGGAAGCGGCAGAAAGATGGTTGTTTTGCGATGAGGCACTGATGACTCGGCATCCCTCACCGATGACAAGCGCGAGCGCGAGCACGACGGAGCCGGAATATGGCGTGTGTGGCGACGGCACGTTTGGAGAAGGCTTCTTCGCGGCACCTTCTACAGCGCTTCTGGCGACGCCGCCGAATAGCTCGGCGAGCGTGCCGTGGGCAAATCCTTCACCCGCGACTTCGGTTGAGGCGCAGGAGGGTCTAGGCGGGCCGACACCTCAACCGCATTTCCCAGATGTTGGTGGTGTGGCAGGCCCCCCGGCGGCCACGATGGCAGCAGAGGTCTGGACCGGGCCATGAAGAGTTCGACAACAGCAGATGGGGATTTCGAAATGCCTGCAGGTCGACGGGCGTGGCACGTCGTACAGGGCTTGGAGTTCTCCAGCCGATGTATTGCCAGTGGGGAAAACGTGGCCGAGGCGTGTCCAGCGGGCGGCTAGGGCAGTACCGGCTCTGAACTAGCAGCCCGCAGTGAGCCACATTGACCACGATGGCGTGGCTGGCTGAGGCTTGCACCCTCTCATCCTTCGGCATCCCGCCATGGCACCTCTCCCGAGCGTCCACCACCCGGCGGCTCTCATGACCACGGCTGATTGGAATCTTCCCCTGGCGGAGCTGCCCCCGACGGCTCTTGTCACCACCACACTACTGTCGCGCAGCCGGTGCGACTGGCGCTGCCCCTCGGACACGTCCAGGACCTAGGGATGAGCAGATCAGGTCTGGGCGCCGACATGCTGCAGCAGCGCGGAGAGCGTTCCCTCGTTCCTCTACCCTGTTCGCTCTCGAACAGCCACAGCCAGAAGAACCCAGCATCGGCCGGGACAGCTCCTCGAAGTGCGACCCCTGGCATGGCGTGCACGCAGCCCTATCACGTCCCCTCGAACCGACGTCTCTGCAGAGCCCGTCCACGCCTCGGAGACGCTGAGGCGTGCAGGCGACGAAAAGAAGCCCTCCCTCGGCGCCCGTGGCCAGCGCGCGAGCCGCAGGGGAGTGATGCACGCAGGGATAGACGAGGCGGGAAGTCCTTTCACTGTGTTCCTGCGAATCCGTCACCTGCCAGCCGCACCCTGGCCCGCCGAGCTCTCCCCGCGCTGCTAGACGACCGACGGCTTTGTTGGCCGTGGTGGCGACAATGCCATCTTTGATGCCCTCATGGCAAGTCCCGACGACGGCAGCCGGGCGCGTGGGTCCACGCTGGTGCTGCGTGGTGGTGAGCATGGAGGGCCGTAGGCGTCCCGAAGGGCTCTTCTGGACGGGATCGCCAGCAGCGAGCAGCTGTCAGAATTGAAACTTCCCGCCCGGGTCGACGTCCGGCTCGCCGCTTGCTTGGCCTGCGGCGCCAGATGCCGTATGCTTCGCAGGTCGCCGGTGCATGTGCTTGTTACGCCTCGCGCACGCACCACGAGAATCATTGGGCTTCCACGGAGTACCATACGCTGTCCTACCTAGCCCATCAACCTGCTGCCGGCCGTTGATGGCGGCAACGCACGCTGCCCTGCTCCTCGGTCTGTGGCGCCGCACGCCACAGCTTCCCGGCCCAACGCGTGCAGCCCCAGCGAGCAAGGAGCCCTCCACGGCCTCGTCTGGATGCGTCCCGAGTGGGTTGGAGAGCATGCAGAAACAGCTCCTCCCTCCGCGTGTGCTCAAAGGGGGCCGGCTGGACGCCTGCTGTCCGTCTTGAGCGGCCCTGCCTCTGCTCTTCCACCGCACCGTGCAGCAGCATCCATTGTGGCCCCCCAAATCTAACTTGCTCGAGGTTGTGGCAGCATCTCCACCGGCAATCGGTCTGGGGTCGATCAGCAAGCGTAACGTCACTCGGTCGTGAGCGGCAGATCCTCGTCTGAGTGGCCCTCTTCCTCCAGCCAGCCATCACTGTCAGTTTTGTGGTAGGTCTCTCTTGCGTTTATTCGTCCCGCGCTCCCCCCATCACCTCACCCTCCTGCACCTAACCTCCTACCCTCCCGAGCACAGCGCTGCGAGGCCCCTATCCCGAAGAGCCCGTTGCTTCTCCCAATCGCGAGCCGATCGAGACCTTGCATCACTGCCACTGCTCGCTTCAGCCTCTGTGGGCGCCCTCTCTGCTCGCGGATCTGGCCAGGCTGATGTGAATCAGACCGGAGCAGCCGAACTCCGTGCAAAATCCAGGATTATTCGGGACCATCGGCTGGCATCCCAGGGGGCCTGTCGCACCGCGAATAGGCTCTTCTGTCGACGACTCTGGTCGGCAGCACTGGTCTAAGCGGTCAATTACTATCCGCCTCTTCAAACGAGCCAAGCGCGAGATGCATTAGCCCATCTCTGTTTTCTATTGGCCATTACCTCCTCTGGCGCCGGGAGCCTTCCAGTTTGCTGGGCAAGTGTGGGAGGCGTTTCGGTTAGTCCCGAGCACGGCGGCGTAAATACCCCACAGCGTCCCTATTATCTGTCCCGTTATAGTTCCGCCTCTTTTCCTGCGTCTATCAACATGGATGGGCCGCTATCAAACTCATATCAGCGTCATCCCCATCCTCATTCGCTTGGAATCCAGACCTCAACACCCTCAAATGCATCGCAGCCAACCCTAATACCACCACCAACAGGCATGTTTGGAACTCCACCCTCAGGACGACCGCCAGGTCTGTCGGCTCCTTTACAGAACCAGCATGCTGGAAATCGTTCTCCAGGAGGCTATAATGCCACCGCTTATAGTCAGTCATACGCAACGTCTTCGGCATCACCAAGCACTGCCTCGGGGAGTCTACAGGACCTGCCCCCAAATGACCAGTCCATGAGCAGTGCAGGCATCTCCCCTACACACATCTCAAACGCAAGTCTCAATTCGAGTTTGAATGCGCAGAAGAGGGCGTATCGTCAAAGGAGGAAGGACCCAAGCTGCGACGCGTGCAGAGAACGAAAAGTCAAGGTGAGCCGACTATTTCCTTGCTTTGCTCTCAACTTCGCGCACACAGGAAACCTTGTGCGTGTTGTGGTGACCAGCATTTGTTGTTCACTTGTCTGCATCCTTTTCCTCAGTCCCGGGGTGGAGAGCAGCACTGAGAAGGCGTTGCTTGAAAGCGGGAACGACCTAGCTGCACCCAGCGACCCAAATTGTGTATTCTGCTAGCTGCGAACGATACTGTCGCTAGAAGCTTATAGTGTCCACGCGCACTTGTTCATGCCGTCAGAGCAAGAGTTCCGAAGCGAATGAAGTGGCTCTGCTAATTGTCGCTGATTGGGAGGGCTGCTCCTTCTTTCTTATAGCTGCTGACGACCTTCTTAGTGTGATGCCACAGAGACCTCGCCCTGTTCAGAATGCTCCAGCCGAAGTCACAAGTGTCAGTTCACAAAAGAAACAAATCGCCGGATGTCCTCGATCAAGTAAGCGTCTCGCGTCGAATATTCACATCCTAGTAACAATTCTGGACTGACTCTATGTAGACAAGTGCAAGACCTACAAAGTCAGTTAGCTGAAGCCAAACACCAAATCAATAACCTACGATCAATGCTCCAGGAGGGAGGAGCAATGGAGGTTGATCGCAGGGCTATGGACGCGCACTCTCTCAAACTTCCGGATATTGTCCCAAATGTGGAGAAGCGACATCGACACCCGATGATGAACAACTTCGATTATGTTCGCAAGAACATACGGATTTATGGTAGAGGAATATTCAAGGCACCACCACCCTATCGGGTAGTCAGTTCTCAGCCTCTGATGGCCGCACCGCCTCCGATACCGGCTAGAGATCTGACAGACCGTCTTACGAAGCAGTATTTCGAGTCAATACACAAATGGTATCCGATCATCCACTGGCCAACCTTTCTACTCGAAATTGATAGAGCGTACGCACCGGGCGGCTTCCAGACCATACCTGAGGCCTGGTATGGATTGTTTTTTGCTGTACTTGCTTGCAGCACGCTCGGGTTGGTGGGTTCTCCAAGAGCAGATCTAGAGGGCATGTCTTACTTGGAGATATCTGCGAGAGCCATCACTCCCTGGACGGACGATCCTACTACTGACCACGCGAGAGCTTCTCTGTTGGTCAGCATATTCGTCACCGAAATGAACATGAAATCCGCTGGGTGGGTCTGGCTGGGGGGCGCAGTGAGAATTGCGCAGGATATTGGCCTACATTTTGAGGCAGGTCCTTGGCCTGTGATTGAAGGAGAAATAAGGCGGCGAGTGTGGTGGTCCATATATGCTTGGGAGAGGCTAGTAATGTCCATATGCCGCTTGTGGTCGTTGTTAATGTTTCATAGGCTTCTATCTCTTGAGCTCAGACGGCCGAGCTTAATCGATGACGACGATTGCAACGTTGAACTTCCCTCTCCAGTCGAAGATCGGTTCATACAACCCCAAGCGATCGTCCGCACTTCCACGAACTACGCACCACACATCGGGCTAGCGGCGCTCATACCTACAGCTTACATCGTACCAAAACTAAGAAAGACACTCAAAGCCGCCATCATAACACCTCACATACGCCAAACCTACGAGGAGCACTTTCAACGAATTCTCTACTCTTTCCCCGAATCGTACCATCCAGCTTCGAAAAGCTATATGGACCCTATGGGACTGCCTGCAGTGCTCGTGCTCCAGAGCGCTCGGTCGCAAATGTATCGACACAACATGTCTGTATCTTTTGGGCTTGGGGAGCGCACTGTGGCCCTACAGGGATGTCTTTTAGTGGCTCAAGAGACAGCGAGTTATATCTCGAGAAGTATGCCTCAGAAGCCTCATGTCTCTGAATATCCGGAGAGCATTCAAGCTACCGCCTTGAACATTGCATCGAGCATGCTCTGTGCCCATTTGTGGCGATGTATGCTCATATTGTGCCTCTGTGCAGACTTTGACGGGGCTTTGGTGTGTCTGCGCTTCAGTGCCACCATCGGAGATACGCGCAAGATTAACATGGCCTGTGGAAGAAATCTGGCCTTCTTTTTAGATCGCCTTACGGAACGTGTTCACAGTGGTAATGGGGCACACCATCAACTCGAGCAAGATGAGGAGATGCTTGCTTATGTGAGCGGTGATGTCCAAGGAAGCTTGGAGGACTCATGGGTGTGGACAGGCAGCGAGGTTGGCCACAATATCAGCCAGACGCTCCCTTCCCCCGTCATCGACTCGGCTACGAGAGAGAATGGTGATGTGATGGAGACCACCTCATTGCCACTCCGACCTACGATTATGCCAGTAGAGAAAGACACAAGAGAATGGGGTGGTTGGGAGCGAGTCGAACGGGTGATTTGCCAACTTAAGGATGAGCGAAGTCGGATGAATCAACCCCCACCACCGCCACCTCCTAACTACTACCACCGGCCGCTACACAACCCCGGGAAGAGACTGCAGCTGGCTCCGGACGCAGCCGCCCCCGTCCCATCTGCCCCAAGGACACCCACGTCGACTAGTGTGGGGCCTGCCGGCTCATCTCGCATCAGTATTGCGAACATCATCTAGAGTACGACACTTACGATTTTAGAATGCGCAGAGCATATAATCAGTAATGCTATTGACAGTAATTGACTGTGCGGAGCTTCTAGGCTCGTTACGAATAGTTGGCATTTGCAGCAACGATTTCCGCGTCTCGTTTTGTTTCATTACGGGGAAAAATATCTACAGAGCGGTCGTGTTCAGGGCAGGTTTACGAAAATGTCGCCCCTTCTTTTCTAGCGGGTTCAGGTCATGGTTGCAGCGAAGTCGCATTACTCGGGACATGTGGTATACGAACAACTGTTCTGGTTCGGGGTTTGCAGGCCGCGGCATCGGTTGGAGCGTTCCTGGAAGGTATCTCAGTCATCAGCAGCTCGGAAGAAAAATGGACGATATACGTGTCCATGTCACTGTAAGATTATAATGCATAGAGGCGCAGCACGGCCCTGGCTGCGACGATTCCGCGGGATTATTGAGAGTCTGGTGAGCCTTTGTGGCAGTTACGAAGCTCTAGAGTGAAGCTTAAGGCTGTCGGTGCTCTCGAATTGGTGGACGGTTCAGCAAATGGCCCCTTAGGTCAGCGTGAGGAGACAATGACGAACGGTGAGGCCCAATGAAACACGACAGCGTGTCCAGCGACGTAAATGAAGCCACAAATGCGGAAATTGAGCACTGAAAGTAGTGAGGCTTTATCAGATGCTTCAGTGGTGTTACCGCGGGGGTAAGATGTGGCGGCTGGGGGCAATGGCGAACTTGGAAGCCCATTCTCCTGATGTGGAATTGCTGGATTCGAACCACAGCGCGAAGCTGACGCTGAAGGCCGTCTATCCTTGTGATAGAAGACTGCTACTGCATCAATGTCGGGGCTGCATGGTCTTGATGTTTTCAGGTCGAATTCAGTGCGAAAAGCTGACGCGCGAGGTGCAGAATTTGCCTGATTCAGACCATCACGACAGGGTCAGGAGACAAGGTCCGCACGCCACATGCATCCCGCGAACCGGCTGCTGAGCCACGATTGCCTCGCCGACAGAGCGGAGATGATGCTAACGGGGCTGCTGAAACGTCGTAGGGCAGCATTGAGAACACTCCACGCAGAGAGGGTCGGTGTGGGATATATCGCTCCGACGCCCCCCAGAGGGCGGCCGTGCGTGTGCTGGAAGACTTATAAAAGCACAGCAATGGGAGGGCCAGATATTGTCAAAACACACTGCTCCAAACGCTGACGCTCTTCCCCATATCCACAGGGATCAAATGTGACAACCCCGGCCTCGTGCCTGATCGATACCGTTTCACTCGCCCCCAGCTCCCGCAGCAGCCCCCAGGCCCCCCAATCTGGCCCCCTCAGCAACGCCAACGATTGGCTCCACCCCGTCTTCGTGCATAAGTCGTGCAGCAATGGCGCTGATACAAGCTTCTGGGAATTCTGGGACCGCAACGCCGGCCACGTCCTCCAAAAGCTTGAAAGTACCCTACCCAGACCCCCCCACACTGCACCTGCCGTACATCAACCGCCGCAGCCCCTCGCCAGCTCGCTCATATCCTCCCTCAATTGCTTCAACTCCCCCAGCAGAACCAGACACCGCCAACACCACCCGCATCGACGTCCGCCTGCTCGCCGAGATCATGGTCCACCTCTCCCGCGTCCCCACGTCCAAGGACATCTCGGCCCCGCTCGTCGAAGGGCTCGAGAAGATCAAGTTCGAGGAGGCCGACGAGGACGATGCCACTGTGTCTGTCTACGGCTCCCGCTTTGCCGCCCAGGACCTGCCCAGGCATGAAATGCCAGAGCGCGAGATGCCAAAGGAAGTGTGAGTTGTTTTTTCTGCCCCGCCATGCCCCACCAAATCCCCCCGGAGCTTCCAGACACTGACGTCGTGCACAGCGCATACCGCATGATCAAGGACGACTTGACGCTCGACGGCACCCCGACGCTAAATCTGGCTAGTTTCGTCACCACCTACATGGTATGTTGCTCTGTGGTCGTGTGTGTTGGTGAATGGTGCTAATTCTTTGCAGGAGGAAGAGGCCGAGAAGCTGATGATTGAGTGTTTCTCCAAGAACTTCATTGGTGCGTTTGCTATCTGACCAATATGCACTAGCATCACTAACCCACTCCAGACTACGAGGAATATCCCGTGTCAGCTGACATCCAAGCACGATGTGTTTCCATGTGAGACACCCAGCCCGATTTCTATCTTATGATGGCGTATTAACGATGATACAGGATTGCTCGTCTCTTCAACATCCCCGAGAAAGATGACTCGAATGCCATGGGCACTTCGACAATTGGCAGCTCCGAGGCCATCATGCTCGCTGTGCTCGCCATGAAGAAGCTCTGGGCGAACAAGCGAAAGGCCGAGGGCAAGCCCTTCGACCGCCCCAACATCATCATGAACTCTGCCGTTCAGGTGTGCTGGGAAAAAGCTGCCCGCTACTTTGACGTCGAGGAAAAGTACGTGTACTGCACCGAGGATCGCTATATCATCGATCCCCAGCAGGCCATCGACCTCATCGACGAGAACACTATCGGTATATGTGCTATTCTCGGAACGACCTACACCGGGGAGTATGAAGACATTAAGGGAATCAACGACCTCCTCGTTGAGAAGAACCTCGATGTTCCGATTCATGGTTCGCACTCACCCAGCCACCCTCAGAGCCCTATGCTGACCCCTGAACAGTCGACGCCGCAAGTGGTGGCTTCGTAGCACCCTTCATCAACCCCGGACTTCTCTGGGATTTCCGTCTCGAGAAAGTCGTCAGCATCAACGTCTCAGGCCACAAGTACGGCCTAGTCTACCCCGGCGTTGGCTGGGTCGTCTGGCGCGACCCCGCGTACCTTCCTAAGGAGCTCATCTTCAACATCAATTACCTCGGCGCAGACCAAGCCTCCTTCACTCTCAACTTCTCTCGCGGGGCCTCCCAGATCATCGGCCAGTACTACCAGCTGATTCGCCTAGGGAAGCATGGGTACCGTGCCATCATGCTGTACGTCTCCTCCCCTCTCCATACTTTACACATTTACTTACCGACCTTCGAATAGAAACCTTACCCGCACAGCCGACTATCTCGCCGCCAATCTCGAGCAGCTCGGCTTCATCATCCTGTCCAAAGGTGGCGGAGAAGGCCTGCCTCTCGTAGCTTGCCGCATTGACCCGGACTCGGACAAGCACTACGACGAATTCGCCATCGCCCACCAGCTGCGTGAGCGTGGCTGGGTCGTGCCCGCCTACACCATGGCACCTCACACTGAGAACCTCAAGCTAATGCGTGTCGTCGTCCGCGAGGATTTCACGCGCAGCAGGTGCGATTCGCTAATTGCCGACTTCAAGCTTGCGTGCCAGACGCTGGACAAGTTGGATGCGAAGACGATTGAGGAGCGTAAGGAGTAAGTTGCCCCCAGACCCCAGCCCCCTCTTTTTGATTCCACCATAAGTGAGGACGATTTCTAACGGTCTGGGAATAGACACCGCACAAATATGCGCAAGAAGGCGACACGCACGGGCCAACACCACAAGCTCAACGAACACTTCAAGGAAGAGAAGCACAGCTTGCAGGGTAAGAGCGGCAAGACACACGCCATCTGCTAAGCATCCCGTGATGATTACTGATAAGCGAATACACGTGAGAAGATCACGTGTGAAGAGGGTGAAGCGTGGTTGGGAATGGACCTGCTCGGTCAAGCAAACAAGCAAGCGGGCATAGCGAGGAAGAAAAAGCCCTGGACTGGATAAACGATCTTTTTGAGCTGTGAAATACAAACACATAACACTTCTTGGAAAAGTGCGAAAATTACAAACCTCGATACATATGCTGCAGATACGAGATGCCGTGCCGAATGCTGTGATGCCCAACGCGAGCGCGCCGCCTGAATCATCAGCTAAGCACGCTCACAAGCCTCCTCCACAGTACAAAGCCCCGCATAATCCTTCAGGCTTCGTAGAAGACCGTACCACAACTCCGGCCAATATCCCGCCATCCAATCGGCAGAACCAGCTCAGTGAAGTTCGTCCCGCTCTCTTAACACGTGACCACACACGTGGACGCTCCATCAGCCTACCAAACCCAAAGACATGCATCCCCCGTCCACACCACCGCATCTTGCGTTACCTCGCAGCGCAAAACACGGCGTTTTGTGGCATTTGTCTCAAAAGCCCCCGAAAAGACGCCACGGGGAGGTATAATAAGCTCCACATAAGTCAGCTTCGGCAGAAGCACACGCATGCAGGTATCCGGATCTGGGAAGCACGCCAAGCTGTCGGCATGTTGCACGTAGTGGGCAGGGTGGAGAGACAAGGGTTGGCCTAGAGCTTGGCGCTGGGTTGCGGCGTCGAGGTTGTGCGCTCCGCGGCGCGAAGGGCGGCCGAGATGATGGCCATGGCTTGGAGGAGTTTGCGTTCTTGGAGCTTGGGAGTGATGACTTGGATGCAGAGGGCGGTGTTGAGGTAGATGGTGCGGTCGACTTTGGTCCCTGGGGGGTGGGTCGTTAGCATATGAGCCCCGGTTTTGGGGGATAGGTGGGTCTTACAAAGTTCTCTATTGACTTTATCCCACGATCCGAGCGGTTTCGTGTCGGGCATCTCGCCTTCCATATCGCGCTTCTCGAAGGATCGAACGGGTACTACGCCAGCTGGGTAGTCTAGCAGCACGAAGGAGCTCGTGTAGCTGACCCCGTTCCAGCGGTCGATGGGCGGGACAGGGTGAGGAGCCACGGGGCACACGATTGCGTCTATAGGCCCCTTCTCGTCTTTCCAGATCTTCAAGAAGGCTTGCTCGAGCTCGACTTTCTTCGCGTGCAGCGCTTGCAGCTTCTCGACCGTCTTGGGCGCTTTGCGTGCGAGTCGACCGGCGAGCCAGGGGGACAGGGGCTCGTTGGTTGCCTCGACGAGATCAAAGATGTGATTCCCGCCGTCCGTGCCCATGAGGGCGTTGGCGAGGGACTGGCATTGTGAGAAGAGGGGCGCAATATCCATTTCCACGACCTCAATCCCTGAGGCACGCAGCGCAGAGGCCGTTTCGTCCATCAGCCGCTGGATCGGGGGCAGCGGATCTATCAAACCATCACGGCGAATGAGTCCAATCCGTGGGCGTTTCGAGGAGAGCGTCGAGAGAGACGACCACGGGCTAGGCGTGACATCCGCATCGACCTCCCACGGCTTCTGGTCGGACACGGCAGAGAAGAACAACTCAAGATCTCGCAGCGTGTGCGTGATCGGGCCCGCGCTCGCGGGAATCGTGAGCTGCTTGTGGCCTGGCAGCGCCCCGGTCTGCTGCCCTGAAAACGGGATCCGCTGCCAGGAGGGCTTAATGCCGTACAGGCCGTTGCACATGGCTGGTATGCGTATGCTCCCGCCAACGTCAGTCCCGACGCCGAGCACGCTTCCTCGCATGGCGATCAGCGCGCCTTCGCCGCCGGTGCTACCACCAGGTGTGACGGCGGTGTTGGATGGATTTATCGTTCGTCCGAAGACATTGTTGTGGGAATCTAGCGCCATGAGTGTTTGCGGGACGTTTGTTTTGCAGTATAACACCGCGCCCGCGTTGAGTAGGACATCGACGAGGGTGGAAGCTGTAGTGGCGGGCTGGAAGGCGAGGGTAGCGAGACCAATTGTAGCGTCGTAGCCAGGGATGTTGAATGTGTCTTTGAGAGAGATGGGGAGGCCGTGGAGGGGGCCAACGGGCGGGTTCCCGGCGGCGAGATGAGCATCGAGTTGGGCGGCTCGGGTCAGGGCTTCATCGAAGAGGGTCTCGGTGAGACAATTGGTGAGCTGTTGGGCTATGGCTGCTCTCTACTTGATGCGTAAGTGCATATTCTTTCATCCGTCTCCTCCAAAGGGTCCCTCGTACCTTGCAGAATGCTCTCACAACATCGGTGCTTTTCAGCTTTCCTTTTGATAGACTATCAACGAGAGCAGTGGCGTCATATTTCTCTGTTATCTCAAGATCCTGGGCATCCAGTATCCCGCATTTGCGTGGGATATCGAGGTAGTTTGTCAGTGCTGGGGACGGTGAGTACGTCAGGAGCCATTCCTTGGGTATTCTCGAGTATTGTTCATCTTTCTTCTGCCAGGCAACCAGCTGCCACTTTTCTGGCGTTGCAATTGCCATTGTTGAGTGGGAGGAGACATGAGGCGTGAAATGTTTATAAGGACTGACGTTGAACGAAGTTAGGTCGAAAAGGTGGGGATGCCGAGGTTCGTTTTTTGGTCACGAGTTCCGAGGGGGGATAGTCTGCCTATTATGGATTTTGGAAATACTGATAATTTTCGAGCATGCGGGCTGAAAATTTGTGTCGTATTGTAAAGGTATATGTCGAGACTGTATCCCTTGATGCTGTACTAAGAAATGAAATATCAAGAAAATGCAAATATGAAGATCTGTTCGCCTTTTCTGTCTTTTCTTAACGATTCATAGAATCTCTGCTGCCGCGATCGGATCCATTCTCAGCAACTCTAATTCGAACTCCTCTAACCTGTCCTCGAATATGACCTTGCCTTGAAATGCCGGGTTTTCCCCTTGATAAATCCATTGCGCACCCTTTCCGTCAAATCCATTTGCAGTGGCATGACCACTGTATTGATCTACGTTACGCATGTCCCAAGTCGAAAGGGAGTGCGGTGCATAAGATCCTACGTCTTCGTACCCTTTGCCTTCCATTAGCAATCGAGCGCGAACTGAAATATGCATTTTCTCATGCGTCGCCTCCAAAGGGTCGGACGTCTCCTGTCCAGTCATGTAGTTTGTGCGAGTGTACGTTCCCGGTTTACGAGGCTCACGACCTCCAAGTGAGGTTGGAAACGTGCATGAGTCGTAGATCTTACCAAGACTCCAGCCGCGTGTGAGAGGGGGTTTTTGCGAAGAATTGTATTTCTGGTTTAGCAAATGTTGCTCCCGGATGTAGTTCGGATTGAAATCAATCCAGTGCCTTAGATTCGACATCATCCATGCCAGGGTGATGTCCGCGATTCCAGTATCGTCGTAGCTACCGCCCACATTGGAATGGACCCCTGGGAACCAGACTTGCTTGATGTTTGTCGTGCAGTACGGTGGCTTTTCCCATATGGTTGGGGCATACGAAGCGCGCTGTTCATCCAATGCCATGGCGTGGAATGCGTTTCTCACATGATTATCTAGTGAGGTATCGAGGAATCTGTACTCGTGCAAGAAATCCGGGAGGCCGACCTTCTGGAGCAGAGGCGTTGTAGGGATTCCCAGAGCTCCAACAGTGTCCCAAACTCCAATCGCCTGGATCTCTACGTCGCGGGTCAGACCTCGCTACGACACATCAGTCAGAACGAGTTCATTGTCAAACAGTAGACGTCAAACCTTAAGAAGCTCGCTCTTGTAGCTCGAAAGATATCCTTTGATATCTTCAGGTGGCGCAGCTATGTGGAAATCTGGTATTGAGTGCAATATAGATGGCTTATAACCCTTTACTCCAGCATTCTCCCAGTCCTTGAAGATGAGGTAGAACCAAGGCTTCACACAAGCGTTAGTGCTGTCAAAACATATGTGAGAAAAGAGCCTACCATTCCCGCCTTCTCCAACAGTCCCATACCCCCAATCAAACCGCCAATGCTTCGGGCAGTGAAGGCCCCTCGAGAAAACCCTATTAGAAAGATGGAATCGCCGGGAGTGTAATTGTTTGCAAGGAAGCCATATGCTTCGCGAATGTGCTCTCCTATACCCTCGCCGGTGCCCCCTCCAACGAGACGTTCCAGGTAGGTACTGCCGTTTCCGACTCCGGATTGGTAGTAGACGATTTGCGGATGATGGTTCCGATCTTCAGGTAAAATTGCTCTACATATCCGAGTGACATTTGACGGTGTCTGCAAGTGGCCGGGACCGTTGAGGACGGAACCCTTGACCCAGCCCTTATCACTGTCCTGTTCAATGTTAGATGGTATATGCTAAACTACGTAGTGGTCCGCACCATCCACGTCCCTGTAAAGATCAGCTAGTGGTTGCATGAACCCGTATAGCAACATACCATCACAACACGCAATAAGCTTCTTTGGCGATCTTATCCTGGGCACCGCCATTCTCGAAACAGAGGTTGTGCTGCTCTGAAATCTGATGAGCAATCCGGGGCCTGATGGATGCCCACCGAGGAATCTTGACAAGAAAGAACTATGATAGCAGATGACTCGTGGACGACAAAAAGTAAGAAGACAGGACGATGGTTGGAGACAGCTTCGATTAACGATCATAAGTAGTCCCAAGGTTCTCACGCAGTAGGCTGATGAGAGACAAGGAGAGTGATATAAGCGCTAGCACAGAGTCCTGGCACACGAACTTATGTTATGAAAGGAATAGGGTTGGTCACAAGGTGTAGATGAGCCTGGAACGAGGAGGCATCCAGTCTTTTGAGGTGGGACAGACGGTGAAGGTAAGCTGGGCGAAACCAAGGCGATCAGCCATTCTCTTAAAGGGGTGTCGCGCTTCAGGTTGCTTTATAAAAGGCCCTTCCCCGATTGGTGAGATGGCAACGCCATCTGGGGGCTGATGATAGACGCATGCATCTGTGCCCGTGTCGAGAAGTTGGTGGTTGGCGGCTTGTCTGCCTGGCGTTCAGCTGAAGTGGGGCCAAGGTTTCCTTATTGAGGAGTGACTTTATTGGCTCGGCTAGGTAGATGCCGTGTCAGTCGGTGTACGAAGCATACTATAGAAGAAGCCAAGATATTGTGCCCACGAGATCATAGGTGGAAATGTCTAATGGTTTATTGCTGAAGAGCTTGAATTGCCCCCAAAATTGCTCTGTCACCATTGACATATAAAGGTAACACGCAAGCAGGTTCATGAACTAGGAGCTTGGGCACGAGAACTTGCCAACTTTTGCACAATTTTGGAGAGCCCGAGACACCTGTCTATGATCCCCTCACGTGTTGGTGAGATGTGAGTGTGATCTCGTGGATTGGAGAACTTTAAGTATGGGTTGTCCTTCCATTTGACGGCTGAAGTGTCTCTAGATACTATCACGAGAAGTACTAAGCATCATTAATCGAGCGTAGAATAGTGTGTGTTGTACAGGCATGCAAATTTATTCCGCTGGGTTAAGCCCGCGCTTTCTTTCCTCCGATTTCTACAGCTAAACATCTTACCACACCGGCTCCGGTTGAAAGAGAGGGAAAAGAAGATATAGAGAAGAGTTTGCAGGTGTCTCGAAGAGCACCTGGTCCATTGTTTTTGTTTATTTTAATTGAACAAAACGGGAGAAGGGAAGGGCATAATTAAAAGGAAAACAGGAGGCAGAAACGGAGTTGAAGAACAAAGAGCCTAAGCCATGTGTACGGCCGATGGGGCTCCATGAAAGAACGAACTCCAGCCGCCTTGTATAGCCAAAGCCCAGATTCCGGTTTGCCCCGCATCTCCGTTTCTGCAATCCAATATTCTCAGAGCCCCTATTCCATTCCCCGCCGAGGCAGATATAAAGCAAAAAAGCCCATGCAGACCGACCGCTCTGGTTTCCCGACCTACGCCCCGCCTGGTTCCTGTCCACCGAACCGCCGCTAAACGCTATGCCATACGGCCTTCCCATATGTTGCTGCATTGCAGACTAGTGCAAGCAAAAAGAGGAAAAACAAGAACCGAAGCAGGCTGATTGAGAAAAAGAGAGGAGTCGGAGAGCCAATTTGAGGAAATGAGAAAGGGAAAAAGATCATCGCAGCAAGAAGGAACAAGTACAGAAAGAGAGATCTTCCAACTAGACCACCCGAGCAAAACCCAGCACCCTGACCTGTGCTTTTCTCCCACGCTTTTATGTCGATCCTCCAGTAAACACCGCCCGCCGAATGTGAGGTATCAAACTCCCGGCCTGTTGTCTCCAGTCTATGCACCACCCCGCCGGTTCCGTTTCCATGCTCCTTTGCCTGCAGATTTTGCGAAGATGTGTGTTGTCCAATTTGAAGAAACTCCGAACCTTCAAAGAAATGAAAGACCCCTAAACCCACTCCATCGCTGCGCTCATAGATTTTGTCCACCGCCCAATGAAATCACTTGGCCCGACATGTGAAAATCTCGAAAGTAATGCTTCCGATAAATGCATTTAAGCGGGAGACTTGTTAGCCGGGTTATTGGGGTTACGGCGATCGTCGTTCATCGTAAGACCACCGAGGCCGGACGAGAGGAAGGAGAAAGGATCGTTATGACCTCCATCGTTGAAACCACCGTTGGAGAAACCAGCCCCGGCAGAAGCAGGCGCTTGGCCAGCAGAGGTGAAAGCCGCTTCGGCAGCACGGCTGTCGAAGGGAGTGCCTCCGTGCATGCCGCCGTTCGGTGCGTACTGACCTCCCATCGGCGGGTAGGGGCTAGCAGCTCCAATACCCGAAGGCAGAGCGTACGTGCTTGGCGGGCCGCCGAATTGCTGGCCAGGGAATCCGGCACCAGAGCCGAAACCAGCGGCCGCAAAGGGACCAGGGCCAGGAGTACCGGCCATTGAGGGAGGACCCATACCAAAGCTCGAAGGAGTATCCATAGGAGAAGTGAAGCCCGAGTCAGCCGGAATCGCGGCGTTGGTACGGCTAGCACCACAGCGGAGACAGCTGACGTTCTTCGCAAAGTTGTGATATCCGCAGCCGTCGGAGCCGCACTTCCAATCACCAGCGCGGAATGGAACGACACCCGACGTGCCACCACGACCCATGTGTCCCATGCCGTGGCCATGACCCATGTGATGAGCAGGAGGGCCCATCATAGAAGGATGTCCATATCCGTACGGGTAACCCATTGGGTCTCCCTGAGGAGCCCCCGACATGGCCGGAAAGGAGCAACGGAAGCACGCGGTGCGACGTTGGAAGTTGGAGAAGCCGCATGAAGGGCAGGTCCAGTCTCCGGGACGCGGGCGGTTCTTGCTGGGCGGGAATGGGGTGAGGATATCGGCAGCGCGGTCGAGGACGCGGCTGGACGAGGGAGAGACCTCGATGGCCTTTTCGTTGAGGGCACGTCCATTCATGCACAAACTTTCGGCAGCCTGCAGAACGATTAGCAAACGTGACGTCACGGACGGAGGGGCGTAGTATCTGGGAGAAGAAGCAACATAAAAGGAACAACATACCTCTTCATGCGAAGAAAAGACTGCAAAACCGGAGCCAGTGGGCTTGTGCTGGTCGGGAGTGCGGAGGGTCCAGAAAGCAATAGGACGGCCGCCAAACTGGGTGAACCAGCTCTCGAGCTCGGACTGGGTGGTGTCGTGGGGCAACCCGCTCATGTGCAGCACTTTGCTTCGCTCCGAGAGAAAGGCGCGGACATCAGCCCGGGCGTCCATTGGCTTGGTAAGCACGTCTGGATGGTCCTGTGCCGGTTGGGACTTGCGGATCAAACCTCGGAGAACTCTGGCAAGCGTGACGGCTTCTTCCATAGCACGCCTCGGTGAGGTGGGTGCGAGAGCTTGGAGGTGGAAAGGCAGGTTGTGTTTGATGGGCGCCGATGACTGCACCGGCTCGACTTCAAGAGCAGCACAGATGTTGGCCAGAGCGCTCGAACCGAAAGGAAGTGACTCGGGGTGATGAGCTTGCCAGCGCTGGTATTCCGTGCGTAGGTCAAAGGTGCGCGAATGCTGTAGATACGGCGGCAAGACTACGGCCTTGTCGCGGGCCTCTCGGGGCAACTGAACTCGGAGATCCCAGGAGTCCAGCGTCACGAACGCGAACTCGAGGTTCTTAGGAGTCAGATGTTCCTGGGCGAACTGATCAACGCGGTTGACGGCGTCTCGGAAGGATCCGGCGTTGCGGACATGCTCCCAAGTCAGGGTGGTCAAGCTCGCTGAGAAAAATTTGACGTTAGCCTTGGGGATTATTTTGAAAGACACGAATTCACTATCTGCGGTGAGGAGCTTGACGACTTACTGCACAAGGGGGTTATGGGAGTGTTGACAGGCTTGACTAGGACTGATTCTCGATGGAGCTGTGACGTGGTGTCAGAACCAGACTGGTTATCTGGGTGTCGTGGGTGACCTCAACGTACCTCCTCACAGCTCTTCGCGTCGAGCAGTATCCAGCCGAGCTCAATGACCTCGGCTGAGTCTTTTGTAACATATACACCGTGCTCATCAGTCGTAGTCGCCACGTGTATGACCACGTATCTATCCAGATTCGGGGCTTGAGGGGAAGAGGTGGCCATTGTTTCCAGCAATATGGGATGGCAAGAGATAGGGCTTGTTGGGAGGGGTGATAGTGAGAGCTGTAATCGATGTCGCTGTGTCGTCCTGTGACGGAAGGAACGGATGAGGGAGAAACGGGATGGGAATTCAAGACTGGATGAGCTGAAGAACTAGCTACAGCAGCAGTCAACAGGATGAAGGAGCCCAGAGCCCAGCAAATCAACGCAAAGCAAAGAGGTTGGTGATGGCAAAGGCAAGCAAGATGAAGCCGTGGTTGGACGAGATGATGGAGGAGAGGTGAAGAAGTGAGGTGAGGACTCGACTTAGCTTGGCCGGGACGGAACGTAGACGCAAGCTAACCAGCAAAGTTCATTACAGGCATTCGGGACGAGCTAATCGACAGCCTGCTCCTTGGCCAATTCCCGTTGGGCCCTGCGCGCCATCAGCGTCGCGCAGGCCAGCACTCGAGACACGCCATGCATACAGAGGCTGGCGAGGTCACAGTTGTCAGGACGCCGCGAGGAGCTGCCGCCAGACGCGCTACAGCTGGCCTCGTTTTGGAAGATGTTGAAGCCTCTATTTACGTATACTGGAAGGGACATCGACCGTGGATGCTTTGCACGTCCCAGTATTCTGAAACATGTCCGCCGCCGATTGGAAGACACGCGAACGACTCGTGGTATCGGAACCACGGGGTCCTGATGAGGTCCCACTTACCACGTCGTGCACCTCTGTTGATTGTTCTCCATCACCAGCACCGTCACCTGCACTCGCACTGGTAGCATTGGACCGGACGAGGGCTGGCTGCTCGAGGCCAGCGCAGTCCTGGCATCCTGTCGGAGCTGCGCTTTGGCGGTGCACAATACAGGGTTCAAGGGGCGTAGATTGTGCAGCCCGAGACGCGCCGTTCAGCAATCACAACGTGCCGAGCGATGCTGCAGCGCCTCTGGCTGCGGCGGCTGACATTGGCAGCGGGGTGCCAGACGCAGAGTACTCTACCTTTGTATCCACAGAGGCAGAGTGCTGCGCAGGTAGAGCAGAGGTTGAGATAGAGCTACCCCGATCGGCCGTTGAAAGAAATCCTATAAATATCCCGTTTCGGGGTGGGTTGGCGCACGTTTGTGGCTGTTACCCCCTGGCGCCGCTGTCACCTTGTCCCCTCCGGCCCTCATTGTGGTGACGGCGGGCTCGGAATGCTCCTCCATCCTTGGCCCGCCGCTACTGTGTTTGTATCTGTGTGCCTGGTGAAGCGCGACGTGACTGGACTGCCTCCACGCCGTCCAACAAGATGCGAGCCGTGGGCCACACATTGCTGACGACCCCGACATTCACCGTCAACCCCACTGGCTGGCCCCTCGTGGGAGTGCACCCAGGCACCGGTTGCACCCTGAGCCGTCCAGCTGGCCGTGTGAATCCCGTGAATCCCCCTTTAAACCACAGCTGCGTCCTTGTCCGCCGTTGTCTCTGCCTGTCTCAGTCCCGCAATCTCCCCCGACTCGCTGTCCTTGCCGGCGTCAAAGGAACCCCCAGGTTCTTCTTTGTTCCGCTCCAGAAACAAGACAGCCGCGCTACCTCCGCGGTGCCACCGCTCCACTCTGCATGGCTCGGCGCTCGCAGCTTTCACCCCGCGACGGCCGCGAAGGGTAAGCCTCCTTGCTTGCCACACCCCTCAAAGCTGCCACAGCTGCATGCTTCCCCTTCCATTCACTGTGCCTGTACGCAGCTAACACGACCCGCGCCGCCCAGCACCCTCGTCCGCATCATGGGCTTCATGAAGCACTTCCGCTCGCGCTCCAAGCTCCGCGACAAAGACAAGGACCTCCACCAGCAGCACTTCTTCCCCGCCGTCTACACCGGCCCCGACCGCATCAGCCGCCTGCCCGAGAAGGTCCTGCGCCTCATCTTCCAGAATGTGTGTCCGCATTCGACCGACGAGACCTGCGAGTCCAGCGAGAGCTCCATCGTGTCGGATGGCTGCATGCTCTGCGACCTCCGAGACCTGGCAAACTGCTCCAAGACGCGCCGCCAATGGTACCCAATCGCGTCCGGTCTGCTGTAAGTCCCCTGGCAAGTGCTCAGAGCTACCTTGCTGACCCATCACAGTTACCACAGCATCAGAATCGACGCCGTCCACTACTGCGAGCTAGAGGAAATCTTCTCCGAGAAGCGGCGGCGCAAGTCGCGCAACGAAGCTGTTGACCCCCCTACTGCGCGACTGCAGCTCCTATGCCGGACCGTAAGGGACAATCAGTACTGCGCCAGTGCAGTTCAGTTCCTCAAACTGCCATATATGACGCGAGAGACCAGCAAGGCCGACCTTGCCCGAACCGTCTCGGTCCTCCCAAATCTCCTCTATGTCGATCTGCCGGAAGGCTTCTTCACGGGAGACCCATCGTGTCATACGTTGAGGCAGGAGCTCCAAGTTCGGTGCCCGCACATCCGGAAGATGAAATATGAGGCCGGAGCAGAGCAGTCCCTGGAGCTTCTGCTACAGCGGCACTGGCAAGACCTCCAAATTCTAGAGATATCCAAGTTGCGGGTCGAGCCCACCATCCTCCGCCAGGTCTTGGCCTCTCTCCCGGTCATTCGCAATCTCTCAATGTCCGACATGCCCTGGTTGCAGGGCTCGATCTTCCAGTCCAACCAAATGATCCCGGAATTTCCAGCCTTGCACACCCTTACCCTGAGTAGGGTTCCAGAAATCACTGCTGAGGGGCTTGTCCAATATCTGGCCCGTCCCGACACGCGTGAATCTCTTAAGATTCTAAAGTTGAAGGAGTGCGCTGGCATCCCGGTCTCAACACTTCATTCTGTCCTATGGGCTGCCTCACACCTGGTGGAGCTTAGCATCATCGCTCAAGTCACAAATTCACTCCCGATGGAGCCTATTCCGCCGCTCCAATCAATCAGCCTGAGGAATCTGCACTTCGAGATCACCTCAGTGTCCTCGAATCAACACTCGCTCTACCCACCCGCCCTCTCCTACTACAATTACCTTACCAACTCACTCATGTCGAACTCCCTACCGGCACTCCGAGAATTATACGTCCGCGACCCAGATTTCCCCGAATCGCTTACCCTCGCGCCACCCATCGTCCCATTTGCAGACTCTCCCCAGCACGCGCCCCGTGGCTTCCACCAGCAGCTCGAAGTCTTCTCCAAGGGCCTCGATGAGCTTGAGTGGGTCTACACTTCTGTCATGCCCTCTGAAGGGCCTGGCAGGCGTGGCTCGATGTCCGGCGGCCGTCCACTCAGCGCCTACACTGCCAGCAAAGGGCTCGGCGCGCACTGGGGCGGCGAAGCAAGAAAGAGCGTGGTCGTTGGCAACGGCTTCGGCGGTTTCCTGGCCGTGCCTGCAGACGACGAGCGGCCGCGGACCGCAGGGAGTATGAGCGCTGGCGGGGCCCGGGGAAGCTGGGTGCCCGGCCACGCATCTCGCGAGCACAGGGGCTCCAAAGCCGATCTATGGCGCTAAATCAATTCACTGATAGGTTTTTGGAGGATGATTGCAACTTGAACTAAGAGCGGTGTTGTTAGAAATGGGTCACGTGGTGAAATGACAGGCACCAGGGGTGTGCCGAAATGGACGAATTGGAGTGACGGCGTGTTTCGCGGTTCCATGGTTTCCCTGTGGATCGCAACGAAACTCAAACTCGACCTACGATCTCGGAAAATGAAAAGGACCGGGGCAAATTTGGGGAAACTGAGACATCGATGTTTCGGATTACGGACACGACTTCTTTTCTACTTCAGCGCCATATCTTGGAATTTGGAAATGGTTTGGCTTTCTTATACCCCCTTTCGTTTGCGATTGGCTGCGGCTGTTCTCTCGTTTTTTTGCTGTTGAACTGGTTTTGTTTGCATTCTATGGCGCTGGCCGTTTGCTCGCGCAGAGTACTCTATACCTTCGAGCCCTGCTGGAAAATTAGGGCGTCTACTGGAGAGGCTAGCGAAGGCTTTTTGTGGATGTAAATCTTTTTTTTTCCTTTCCTGAATAGGCAAAAGCCGTCTGTACTGGCAGGTTCACATGGTTGATGGGTCGACGGGTACTTTGTAGATACTCTTGCTTAGCATTGGAGGGCTTTAACTGACTGGATTTGGATTGAGGAAGTGCGAGAGTTACGGTGGGATCTTTCACACGCTGTGAATAGCACGCTTCAAGAAATTAGACGAATTTTTTCTGATGAAGATGTGCTGATGTCCTACTTCACTCAAAGTAACAGACTGTGCTTGTTAAGATCATGTTCACCGCACACAAGATATCCCCATCCGTTCCTATTAATCCTAGCGCGGACTTGAAGATAGTTTTTAGGATACGCAGCGTGCTAGTTTGGTAGTCACTTTTTCAACCGTTTGCGACACCCCCTAAATCAAGCTTGCGGTATCAGGACTAGAAAAGGCCGCTGGGTTTGCATCTATACAGGGTTTGCCTCCTCTAGTTACAAAAAGTCACATTTCTAACCGCGCAAGTCCATTTTGGCGGACGCTGAGGAAACGCAAAGTGGGTACGCAGCGTGCAAATATTATAGTCACTTTTCCAACTGTTTGCACAACCCTCTAAGTCGGAGCTCGTGGCATAAGGTTTAGAAAAGGTCGCTGGGGTGCGTTAGTAGAGATCCTGCGTCCTCTAGTTACAAAGAGTTACATTTCTAACCGCATACATTCATTTCTTGCATAGGCGCAGAGGGCCACGCGGCGTGCACGTTTAGCAGCAATTTTTAAACCATTTTTCCGCGACCCTCTAAATCGAGCCCACAGGATCAGGCTCAGGAAAGGTCGCTAGGGTGCGTTGGTGGAGATCCTGCTTCGTCTAGTTACAGTGAGAGGTCACCCATACGTGTACACACCCTAGATCACACCAAGATCATACCAAAACCATACAAGTTCTAAGCGATCACTACAACGCAATAACTAAGAATAATGGATAAGTCTCTAAACATGCTAAGTTCTATCTAGTAAGAAGCCTTTTCACTCTTTAGAATCTTGCTATTCTATTGCGTTGTGGTTCCAATAGAGTAGGGACCCTCCGTGTCCACGGAGCGTCACCCAAAGTAATTTATTTTTCATCTTCCTAATTCCTTCAATTTTAGCTAGGAAGAGGAAGAAAGTGCCTGGAACTCTATCTAAGTAAGGCTTATCTAGTAATAAGCTGTGTTGCGTGATAGGATAGTGATGAAGGCGAGCTTTACCGCAAATTTACTTAGGGATGTACACGTATGGGAGACCTAGTACTGTACAAATAGTTACATTTCTAACCGCGTATAATCGACTTTTTGGTAGACGCAGAGGGTCATTATAACCATTTTTCCGCGACCCTCTAAATTGAGTCCACAGAACTAGGCCTAGAAAAGGTCCCTAGGGTGCGTTGGCAGAGATCCTGCCTTGTCTAGTTACAAAGAGTCACATTTTTAACCGTGTAAGTCGAGTTTTGGTAGACGCAGAGGGCTGTTCTAGCTGTTTTCTGAAACCCCCTAAATCGAGCCTGTGGTATAAGGTTCAGAGGAGGTGGTCGGGGAACCTCTTGCCTTCTTCATTTACAAAGATTCACATTTCCAACCATGTAGGTTGTTTTTGGTAGACGCGGAGGTCTCGAACGCCTGGGCCGCACCGCCTATTAGGCAATAAAAGGTAGGTGGTATTCTGAGCATACCGATTCCAGTTAGGGACGATGAATGAGACACCACAAGTTGGACCGTGTAAGAAACTGGCTGTATGGGTCAGTACGTGGCGCGGTGCGGCCGTAAGGATAAGGGAAGTAGACTGGATTTTGGACTTATTAGTATTCTCCAAGGGAGATTTATTATGAAGCGCTCCTTGCTGATGTTGGTAGAACTCTCATCGTCTTCGGCATCGTCCAGGGTATTTCTCATGGCTGTGGAGATGGCGGTCGCCACCTTCTTGCGTGCGGAAGGGCTCTTCAAATACTCAACAGTCTCGTCAAATAAAAGGTAGCCTGCGGGTCGAATGCGTTTGGAAATCGGGTACCATACTACTATACTACATGGGTATGTGAAGAGAACTTCAGGTAACCGGGAATTCCATGCAGGAGAACGAAAAGAGAAGTACAAGCCGAAGCAAGAAAACAACGAGGTTTGGTGGATGGAAATGGAGAAAAGGGAAATGGAAATAAAACCAAACAAGGCCCGCTTGGGCACTCAATTGCACTAGGCACGAGTGATAAAAAGGCGAAATGAGATGTAGGAAACCGTCGACCCCGTCGAAATGCTGAAATGAAGACGCACGGTGCCATGCACGACAACAGGAAGAAAAAAAGACCGAAAGGAAAAGAAGCAAGACAGAGTAATTCGAGCCCCCATGGTTTTCAATGCCGACGCCCCTAAGTCCACCACTAGTCCCAGTGATTTACCTTTCTCTCCAGATGAATGACTTTTGGCCCCCCTGATCTGCTTTGCGGTCCTTCCCTTTGATATGCGGAGCTACCAGGTCGTGAGATTCTCGTTTCATCGTGTTTCCCATTCACATAGTCATCACGTTTCCCCAAGCTGTTTCTTCCGGGGATGTTGTCAGATCTACATCCCCTCTCCAGTAGCAACATCGGCAACATGTCTCTTCTCTCGATCAATAATAGGCCCGGCAGATCCTTGCACCTTCTCCACGCCAGAGAGCAGACTGCCGGGCACAAACTGGCTGCGGTCATCAACACCGAGCATTGGGCCCTTCGCCTTTGAACCATCCATGATTCCGCGGCCAGTCACCACACCGCCCTGGCTGAACCCAGCGTTGGCAAGTAGGCCACGACCTGTAAACGCATCTGACTCATCCTGCGGGACGTTGTCGTGGATATTGACAGCGTAAGAGGCCAGCCCGGCTGGTGGCCCACCACGGAGAGAGCGGCTGCGCTCATGGTTGCCGCTGCCGTAATTTCCGTGGTTTGCAGAGGTGCTGGGCCGCCGCCAGTCCGTTGATGGGGGAATCTTGATGGCCTCTTCTGGCGACGTGGCGCTCGAGACGAGTGGCTCGGTTTTGGTATCAGGAATGAACCCTTTGCCCTTTCGAGCGTGCTGAGGTGGCTCACGGTATTGGGGTGTAAGGTCTACCAGTGGCTTGGGCTTGTTTCGTGTGGAAGCTGATCGATTCAGGTCACTAGATTGACGGGTGCTGCGCACGGAAGATTTGCGACCCAGACCGGAGCTTGGTTCGGTGGTCATATACGGTGAGTTGACGTTACTGATGAGGTTGGAACCGCCAGTGAACGGGCCGATATTACTAGTGCTGTTCTGCTCTCGTTCCTGAAGCAGCTTTTGGCGTTGGGAGTACTGGCGCCCTAGTAGACCTGTTGCAGCAAAGGGCTCTTCGCCATTCGATTGATGGGATGATGATGTACTCTGGGCCAAGGAGTTGAGGCGGTTCGAATTCTGGCTGTATTTGGTGGCATGTCCAGAGGGTGGTGGCGGTTCTCTCACGCGTGTAGACATTTTGCGAGAGTGCATTGCCTTAGTGTCCATAGGCAATCGCCAGTCATCTGTAACGCCGTTGTTGTCTTTCTTCTCTTCTTTTTCAAACACACTGAGATCAAGAAGAGGTTTAAACGAACCCAGTTGGTAATGCGAGTCGACGGAGAAACCTCTCGAATGAGATGTCATCTTTTCGTCTTTCGGACTACCGCCCAAGAATCCAAAGGTTGGAAGAAGCCCCCCTCCATTGGTGCCTTCAGTCGTCTTAGCTTTCTTTTGCCCTTCGCCCATAACATTTACCAGGTACCAGCTCCTCCATCCCTGTATTGCTTTGTAGAAAGCGTTTGCAACCGCCTTGTCTGCTGTGCAGAAGAAATGGACAAAGCTCATTTCATCCAAGAACATTGCCGTCTTCTGTTGGCTCTTGACAGCATAACATATCTTCTTTGGTGGTCTGACCTTTGACACCTTCTTGACCGTCGGAGTGTAAATATCGAAATCGGACAAGTGACAAACATTACTCGAGTCTTTGCCGGCGTCGTTCTTTGCAAGCAGAATTTGACCGTCTGGCCGCAATGTGAAGTGCTTCTTAGCCCACTTGCCCGGTTTCTGAGAATAGTAGATAAAACAAGAGAAGATTTCGGGTTTCGATGTTGGTACTTGGGAAGAGCTGAGCTCTTCTTCAGCGCCTCTTGTGGAGGCATCCACCAGGTAGAGATTGTTCTCATCGTCCCTATCCCATGAATTCATGACATCACGTACGTGTTCATAGTGTCGAAGCGGCCTCGTCAATCCAACCTTGCCAAAGTTCTCCAGGAGCACTGATCCTTTCGGATCGATAGGCACAGACAAACAATTGGCAGCCGATCGAATGAGCTCTAATGGGGTAGTCCCTGGAACGACTGGGAGAAGTATTTGGGAGCCATTGCGGTCCACCATCACGCGCTAAGGACTGTGTTAGCGGTATAGGCACTCAAGAGGGGTCATATCTTACGCGATCTCCGGCATTGACAGCTGAGATTGGCGCATCAAATCCAGCTAACGGTTTAGAGGCGCTCTTTCCGCCACTGCTAGTGCTAATCTCCCTGGGCCGTGCAGAGGTTTTAGGCCTGTCTTCCAGTGCTCTGAGAGCGTCGTCTCGATTTTTTTTCTTTAGAAACCCGAGTTTGGAAGGCGAGTTATGAGGTAGAGATTTCTGTGATGATGTCTGAGGCCTGGATTCGGAAGGACTACCCTTTGAAGTCGCCGGTCTCTGCTCCCTGCCAACAGTTCTGGCTCGCATCCGTGATTTAGGTTGTGCCTCCTCTTCCTGATGCTGTTTCGCGCGACTGGCTTCTTGAAGCCTCCTTTTGGCGCGAGATTCCTCCTCTTGTTGTAACCGGATCCGCTCCTCCTCTTCTACCTTCTCTTGTAGTTGTTTCAGCCGCTCTGCTTCCAGAAGTGCCTTCTGTTTCTCCTGTTCGTGCCTCACGCTCCGCTCTTGCTCCGCCCGCCTAGCTTCCAAAGCCTCCCGCTCAATGCGCTGATCTTCCTTTATTCTCCTGAGACGCTCCGCCTCGCCCTGCATTAATTTGCGCGCCTCCTCCCGGGCGGTGGCCGACGGTTCTCGAGCTGTGCGCTTGACCAGAGGAACTGGCTTCCCCGCTGTGCCCGTGGAGGGCGACATCTTGCTCTCCTCGCTGCTAATATTCTGCGGCGCATTATGGCGTCCCACAGTTCCCGAACGAAGGCGTGGACTCGAGGTCGCGTGCGTAGGCACCGGCACAGGGGGAGGAGGTGGGAGTGTTTGCTGAGACTTTACGCTGCGCATGCCGGGGAGGTCAGGGATCGGAGGAACGGCATTGTTGACAGCGGCGCCTGCTCGCTGACGATGGTATCGCGACATGCTCCTGCTAACAGAAGCCTCCTTCGGCGGGTTGAGCGGTGGCATGGGCGGGGGCGGCTGCTTCAATTGTTGCTCCTGCTGGCGGCGCACGGAGCGGTACCGCGAGAACTTGGGGGCGGTGGAGGTCGAGACGTCGGCCATTTTTGTGTCGCATTCCTGGGACGTGTCGTGGGACGTGGAGGAGCCCTTCTGGGTGGTGTTGCAGCGTGTGGATCGAGCAAGGGACGATGTATGTCTAGGTACAGCTGGTGGGGAGAGACCAACGCAGGGGCACATGACGGGCAGCCTCTCCGGGCCGCATCACTCGCCCAGTCCTGCCGGGCTTGCCCTTTTTTCAGCCCGAGACGCGTCTAATTTCGCGTCAGCGCCTTCAGCTAGCAGCCCTAAACAACGAGCAGCAAGTTTACGCGGACGAGGCGTTCGCTCCATCCGGAAGAGCGAAGCCGGCGGCTGCTATTGGCCAATCTGTCACCATCGTCAATTCATCCTGTGTGCCAACCATGGATTTCAAAAGGAAGCCCGTCCGTCTCTTGGCAGTCTCTCTCGCGATATGCTTGATGCCCGTTGGCTACCTCTTCTTCTACGGCGACTGGAGTGCGGCTTCATTTTCCAGAAAGGGCGCAGTTCTTGAGTCAGCAAACTCAACTCTAGGGGTACATTCCCTCGTCTAGGGCCTCGTATTACTCTCGTATTGACACTGAAAATAGTTCGGCGCTGTCATAGCCGTTTCCCATGCGAAATCGTCGCGTCGCAAAGACCTCGTCTTTGCCGCCAACTTGACAGGCATCGATCTCACAATCCCTGACCAACCGGTATGGACCGACCGGGATCTCCGCAGCTTTCGATCGCCGGAGAATTCTCGAATTGGCAAGGGTTCGGCGTTAGCCTGGATGGGACATCTAAATGCCCTGAAATGGTAATGCTTTCGTTATTTCAACCGCCCTTGCAGATGGCAGCTACCATTCTGCTCACCTTTTTCGTCTCTGTATATCACTATGACACTGTCCGAGGTAACTCGGCGTGCCTACTATTCACAGTAGTCTTGTAGCCCCTTCATTCTCAATAATCAGTCCTCAGACTATCACATATCAGATATCAAGTCCTGAAACACCCAGCCCAAATCCTACCTCCCATAACACCCAAAAACTAACCAAACGCAGGTTCCTAAGCACCACCCTCAGCACCGCCATAATCCTCGAAGACGACGTGGACTGGAGCATCCACCTCCGCCGCACCCAAATCCCCCTCGCCGCCGCCGCCCTCCGCGCAGTCCTCTCCCCCAACACCACCGCCACGACCCCCTCCACCTACTGGGGCCCTCTAACCTGGGAGCTCCTCCACCTCGGCCACTGCGGCGACTTCATGGCCAACTTCGACGCCATCCCCTCCCTCGAGCCCTACTTCGCCAGCACCCCCAACAGCACGTACCGCACCTATCACGACCCCACCCTCCTGCCTCGAGACCGCTGGCGACCGCAGACTGCTGACTTCCTGAGCATCCTGCCAGATCAAACCCGCCTGCTGCATCCTTCCCGTTGGCCCCTCTGCACCTTCGGTTACGCCGTCACCCGCGCCTCGGCCGCCCGCTTGCTCGCGACGTACGGCACTGAAGGACCGGGTGGGTGTCAGGCATACGACGTGCGGATCCTCGAGGCGTGCAGGGACCACGGGTGGCGCTGTTGGACTGTGAATCCGGAGCTGCTGCACCACATTGAGGGGAAAAGTGAGATTGCGGGGGTGGATGCTGGGGGCGCCGTAGACGGGGGAGGTAGGGGTGCAGGGAGAGGCACTCCGAATATTGCGTGTGGCGCGAGGAGTAAAGGCTGGTTTACGGAGGATTTGGGGGAGTTGGAGTGGTTAAGGGGGAGGGTCGAGAGGGGGTTTTGTTTGGAGGATTTGATGGAGGAGGATATGTGGAGGTGGCCGTGACGTGGGTTTGGTCGAATGGTAGTAGAGAGGCAAGTGAGCGGGAAGAAGTCGTGAGAAGATTGACAAAGTTGAAGAGACAGCCTGGAAGTATAACATGAATTATGAGGTATGGTATAGCGAGCATTGTTTAAGGAAAATGGGAAAATAGGCGCACGAACCGTTGTCCTGATACTGTATAGGCCTTGCTTCACGCATCCATCCAAGCATCCGTAATATGACATAGGTCAGAGTGTGAATTATAATGATTTTCCCTATGGTACTCCAAGTCAAGCGTATTCAAGCGCTAGCAAACCCTAAGACCACAGCACTCAAGACTAGCCCCATGCACCTCTGCGTCCCTCCCAAAGTACGTCATCAAGAAATCCTTCGCAAACGCCTTGTCAGACTCGCTCCACGCCTCCAGGCCCATTCTCGCAATGTCTTCGCTCGTTACCTGCAAAACTGTATTCTCATCTCCAGTTGGGTCCTCGTCGTCCGAACACTCGATCAAGTCCGCTAGCGTCGTGACCATCACCGAAGTTAAGCGGTGGAAGTAGGCGATGATCGCAGTGTGCAGTCCCGTCTGAGCAAGGCCACTCGCCGTCATTGGGTCTGCGCCGTTGCTTTCAATGTGCATGCCACCAGGGACAAAGTCGGAAATGTCGCCAAGGATTTCTCTATCTCCGTCCGCCTCTTCTGTTAGATAGGAGTCCTTTTCGCCGGCAGACGCCCACCACATAAAGCCTGAGTAGGCTAGCTGAGCCCAGGTCATTGGCTCGATGAGCTTGTCGTCGTAGCCCTCGTCGCTTTCGTCTTCGCTCTCGTTCTCGGGGTCGTGTGGTATTAAGAAGGTTTGATCGTTTGTGTCTTCATCACCGTCGTGATCTGATTGCACACGGTGTCGAATCTTCCATAGCTCGTGGTATAAAAGCTTGAAACGTCTAAGATCTCTCTGCGAGGCTTTGATCTCTGCTCCGTCGCATGTCTTGATAGTCGGCCATCGTTTGGTTTCCGTGGCATTGTCCGTAGTAGCTGGAATTTCGACAATGATATCGTACAGTTTTTGCTTGATTGTCAATATCTCATCTGTCGTGCATGCAACCCAACCATAAGTGGCATCATCTTCTGCGCTTTGGGTTGCTCCTGGGGCACCATGCGGGACGGACATCTTTTCTAGAAGCGGTATATCGTGTATACCTAATGTGAACAGTGACCGAAGCCTATGAAGAGACTCCGAGCCAGGAGGAAGAAGCTCGGAAACGGAGCCGGGAATGCTAGAGAGAATAGAAAGATCGTACACTGCATTTTGTTAAAGAAAGAGAACGAGGATGGAAGTACGAGGTATTGCGTTCACCATCACTTACCAAATTCGCAAGCCGGCCGGACAGGCGCGGACGTCATGAACAGAATCCGCTTTCGAAGCAGCGCAGCTCGCTGTAATGGAAACACTAGGGGACCAAAGGTATCGATGTATTTTACAATAGACAAAGCAGGATGCCAAGGTGGTAAGGATTGCTCCGAAGGGATGACAGCAATTAGACTCGAAAGGGCGCGACTCCTGTTATGTGTTTTCCATGGACTTGGGTTCGAGCCGGATGATATGTTAGAAGAATTGAGGTTTGGGTTGTCCTGGTCGCCATTCGCTCCGTGATTTTCCCAGTATGTTTCTAAAGGTTCAGTTTTGGAGACATCGCCGACCAATACCCTGAGCCTAGTTTAGCGGTTGCCGGAGTACTCCATACGCAAAGAGGACGTACGCAGCTAAGTTCTGGAGAGCTTGAGCATGGAGCCAGCTCCGTCCAAGTCTTCCATAACTCAATGGCACCAATATGCCCACTGCAACAAGGTGTGCGTTGCGCTCCGCCGCTGAAGCCGGTCCATTCACAAATGCGCTTAGGCCGGCGTACCCCTCATGTACAAAGTATCTGCCCCACGCGTCAGCGACATCTCGTGCGCTCAAGTCTTCCACAACGTACACAAGGTCCTCCTTTACAGTATGTAGGCCGGAAGGAAGGGATTTGAACTCGACGGTGCCATCAAGGACAACTAAGTAGATCGTGTGAGCCAATAGGCCACGAATTGAAGGGGCAAAGAAGCTTACCATCGGCAGTCGATCGCTTCCAGGCAATTGAGTAGCTATGAACAGGTCGTCAGCAAGAGTTCCTAAGTTTCCGGGAAGCTGCTAGTACACACCCTACCTTCTGGTCGAACTTGATCAGAAAGAGAGCAGACAAAGGCGGAGCTGTGGTCGCATCAGAGGGACTGTAGTCGACGTCGGTCGTGCTAGCATCGCTGGTGCCAGACATTGCAGAGGGTCAACATGACATGAATGTCAGCGTATTGACTTTGGCGGGATATCGTGGTGGAAGTGGTGCAGCCTAGGGGCGCACAGAACCTCGGGTGCCGTCACTGCGCCACGAGGGGCATGAAAAATGTGGCACTCTATTCTACATTGGGGTGTATGCCCCCGCCTTGGAGTGCTTCAACACATTTTCGGAAATTCAAAAAGGATAGAAGATCTTCCTTCTGGGGTCTGTGGAAACTCGCTGGGACACCTTAAGTAGTGGTAAACAGGTGCATCTAAACGGCAGCGCCGTAATTAAGGGTCAATAGAGAGTAGTAGTATACAGATTTATAAGATATATGTATACTATTCTATTTATGTACTATATACGCTTGCTTAGCACCGCTTAAGGTCCGCCAGTAAGCTATTGCTATTCATAACGGGCCTGCTTTGGCAAGCCTGAGAGCTCTTTGGGCCACCTTATACAGTGTTGAACTGCTGTAGTGTGCTACTTATTTCCTGCCTAGCGTGTGCGCTAATCCAAAACGGATTTGAATAGAATATATTTAGACGACAACAACCAAAGCCGAAGCTTCGAGAGCTGTCGTGTTCATTATCTACAGCTACTGGAGCATAGGCTCGAGGCTCTCTCCGAGTGTTTCCTCCATCAAGTTGATCCAACGAAGCGTTTCGCTTTCCACCATTTCATCGTCATCTTCCTGTAGCTCGCTGATGAAGGGCAGCATTTCCGATATCATTCCGAGCCAATCTTCCCCTAACCTCTTCGTCAAGGCTTGCTCACACTGCACGACTGCCAGCCGCGTGTGTGCCTCGTCGGAACGCATCAGCTTAAGGAGTATGCCGTTCATCTCTTTGCGGTGATCTGCGGAGTCTGCCGACACTGCCAATTCCACGATGGCTGGAATCACATCTTCTGTCACGACAGCAGACGACTCATTACTGAGCTGCTTCAGTACAGGACCCAAGACGGCGCTAAAGTGAGACGGTGCTTGCCAAAACCCTATGTTTAGTGTTAGTGAGGGGTAAAACCTAAGTATCATGCGATATTTACCATCTTGATCATGCTCGAAGCTCTTAGTAAGAGCCTTTAGAACCGTCTTGACAAGTTTTTCGCTCAAACTGTCGAGTTTGGAGGCGTTTTGCAGTATATCAGCGACGTCCTCAAGAATATAACTGGAATAACTAATCACGTAGGACTATAAAAATTAGCATTTATACACCTCAAGATAGACTGATAGTACCTTGAATTTGTCGAAAAACCTCTCAAGGAATGAGTAAAGAGATATCGATCGAAGAGCTCTGCCTTCTATATCTTTCTTCGGAAGCCCTTTGGATGCCCACTCTACGAGCCGGGAGAAGAAGGGACGGAAAGTCATGTCATTGAGCTTAGTCGTCATTTCAATAGCGGCATCCTGTACAATAGAATCTAAGTGTTCGACATCAGTGTCATCATCATCGTCTTCGGTCGGCGAGGTATTCAGAGTACGCCGAGTGTCAAGCGCGGTCAAGAAAATGGTGAACAAGGTCTGAGTATTCTTAAGGATCGCCGAGTTTGGTCGCGACCTGACAGCTAATAGCAGGGCGTTGAGATGTTCGCGAAGAGCCTATGATTCATCAGCAAAGTAGAGTGAAAGAGAATTTGGGAAATTACCTCGTGTCCGTTCTCGACTGCGTCATCGAAGGTCCGATTGATGGCCTCAAAACACTCTTTAGCCTCGATTTGCTTTGCAACATAGCCGTAGAAGTGATCCCTGCTTTCATCGCAGTTCTCACCCAGATCGCATTTGGCAGATCTGTGCGACAACTCCAGCGACTTGTCCAGGTAGCTCCCGATGAACATGAACGGCAATTTCTCGATGATAGCGCAAAGCAGCGAATATACCGCATTATGTAGACGGGTACTTTTTCCATCCGCATCTATACTTTGCTCCAGGTACGAGAAGGCTTTCGGTAGGACCACAGGTAGGAGCGGGATGAAATCCTCTGATATGACGTCCACAATTGAGGCAAGGCAAATGACCGATATCTCCCGCAGCCGATCGTCATTGCTTCCAAGTGATTGGACACCGGCGACAATTTGCGCTGCAGACGCAACAGCCGCACTGTCTCGCTTGCCGAATCGTTCTGATATTTGATCAATGCAGGCGACGGCACTTTGCTTGAGCGCAGTGTCCTGTGAATGCTGTATAATAGTCCCGACACGAGACAGGAATGCCAAGGCAGCCTTTATAGAGGGTTCGTCGCCTTGCTTGATACTTCGGACCTTGATCTCCACTGCCTGCAGAGCCGTTCGTCTGATATCGTCATCGGAATTCTCCAGCAAGTCTTCCGCGGTCTTGATGAGACTGGTGGTGGGCAGAAGCTCTAGGATGCTAGACAAAACACGGCTACAGGCCTGGTAGAGTTCTTCCTGGCCCTTAAGACGTCGAGCAAGTTGAGTGGCTCTCTCAATAGCCGGAGCAAACGTCTTTTGCAAGACAGCACTTTCTGTGCCAGGTCGCAAAACTTGACCGACATACGCAATCAATGATGGGTCTTCCAAAATGCTTGCTAAAGACACCAGTAAGGTCAGAACGGTACCGTTGACCTCATCCTGGCTCTTCTCGTTCAAGCTCAAAAGAACTTCAGAAACCGTGCGTTTTGGTTGGAGTGCATCGATAATGAGCTCAAGGTATTTCGTACATGACTATCAACATCAGCACTACGAAAATGAGGTTAGTGAACCAGAGTGCTTACCTTCAATATTAATGTGGGCTCAAATGTCCTTAGTAGATGTGAAACGAACGATCGCGACTCAATCGATGATCGCGAGTCAGTTTTTGTCGGGTACTTGTCGAGCAGCAGAGCCATTACAGCATACAACGAATCCTCTGCACCAAGAGTTTGCAGAAGTCGGTCGAAAATTTCCGGTCTTCGGTGAAGGGGAATATGCTCGAACGCGGCGGTGAAGCTTAAAAGCAAATCTGCTACTCCAATAATGAAATTCTTGTTTCGGTCTCTCAATGATGCCGCTAGCTGCGGAACTACGCGTGTGATGGTCTGATTGACAACATAAGCAGAGTTGTCGTCGCTCTGTCGTAGTAGTGTAGATCCCATGAAAGTGAATATGGGCATCAGGGTGTGCAGAACAAGGTGTGCCACTGGCTTCCAAGAGGCTAAGCTAGAAATTAATAGGAGGGCTGCGTTCTGAACCTCTGGGCTAGTACTGTGTCGTATGCAGTCAACAAGTAGGTCGGCACGAATAGCGGAATGATCCTCAGCGGGCTCTTGTCCACCCTAGGCACCGATTAGTCCATATGTAACAGTACTGGTGAAAAGTGCTTACCTTCAGACGTTCGACAATCGACAACAGAGATCTAATGATCGGACTTTGAAGGTAGACCAAGTTCGATCCCGAGTGTGATCGGAACTGGTGAAGCTCTCCCAATATGTGAAACAAGCCTCGTAGAAGCTCTGGATGTTCTTCGGGTTTAGAGGCTTCAATCAGCTCCAGTACAAGGGTGACCCTCCGCAGGGCTCTCCCTACGTCTTTTGAATCAGGCGTTTCCTCTCGTGATGACTCCAAGCGACTTGTTCGCCTCCTTTTCGCAGACGGGGGCTTGTCTGACGATTGGATGACGCTGATAGCGCTGATAGCGTTCTCTAAAAGGGTTCTCAAAACGTTCGAGGAGAGCTTCACTGCACCTAACAGCTCTTTTGAGTTCTCCTGACGAAAAGACACAACCTCTTGGTGAGATTCATTCTCATCCAAGGATAGGTCTAGGAGAGTTGTGGCAAGTGAGGGTTTCAATGCTGACTTCAAGGTAGACCAGATTGCTTGCAGTCGCTGGAATGCGGCCTCTTGTACAGACTGGCGATGGAAACTAATGGGATCTGTGATGATGGTCTGCAGGAGATCAATGCCCTCTTGATCTCGCGCAGAAATCACAGCTATATGCCGACTGTCTGCATCGGCAGTGTCGAAGTTATCGAGACCATGTAGACTTAACAAGTCATTCTTCGACATTGAGCACCACTCGCGAACAGCAGGAAGGAGCATGATGACGCGGGCAGAGGTGCAGACCTTTCCGAGTCGAGCTAGTGGGGACAGAAGCTTCAAACGAACAGATATCCGTGGCGTCAAGACCGTGTGGCTGCTTAGGAATGAAACAACACCACCACGGTCGGTGGCTTTCAATTCTGCGGGCCCAGATTTATGTGCCGGGAGTTTTGAGTGTGAGTGACCGTCCAGCGCCGAGAAAATGACTTTAGTGATGTGGCTTACATCCATAATGCATTCTTCCAATGTGGGCACCAGGACTGATGCCAGAAATTTTGAGTATAACTGTGTTGGCATCCAATGAACCTGGGATGTTTTGGTACCATAAAGGGAGGAGCTAGCCCATATGTTGATCTTGGATTTCTTGGGCAGAAGGGCTGCCTTGCGGTCCAATAGAATGACGCAGTCCGCAGCAGTTTTTCGCACTTGTTTCGATTGATCCGCAAGTGCGCAGATCATGTACGGAAGCAAGGCTTGTAGATCCATCTCATCAGTGTTTTGATCGATAGTTTTGCTCGCTGCTTGCAAAGCAGCACCACGTGCAAGTATTGGATAAGGGCCACACCAAATGCTGATGAGAAAGCTCAAGAACACTGGCCTTTCGAATGCTCCCTTTCTGTCTAAGATCGGTAGGTTCAAAAAGTCGTCGATGTTATTACCTTGTGAGGATGATTGAATGAACCCGCCAGCGAGAGTTTCCAGAACACTTGTTTCCGCGCCAAAGAGGAAAGTATCAGTATGAAGACGTTCTGGTAGGTTCGACAATACAAGGTCCACGCGTGTAGTGTTGTCGTCTTCTTGATCGGCCATCTCCGAGTCCTCTTGAACGGGTTTGGGTGTAGTGTCAATTTCAAGGGGCCTCAAAACGGTCTTGAGTTTCATCTCCAGTGTCTCGATGTCAAAATTGTTCTCTTTTAGTACCCTCTGCAACTTGTTTTCCAGGGACGTTGAATCTTGTAGACGAACAATGAGGTCCGCAATCTGACTTCGAATGCCGAGTGCTACATCCGTAGAATCGTTGATCTCCATTGTCAACCGCAGTGAAGACTTGATGACAAGCAATGCTTGAGAGTCTTCTAGCAGGTCTGAAACTAGTATCTGCTCAACGGTGCGGATTTCACACCCATGATGGAGACTCTTCAGTCGATCTACAGCTCCAAGGGCGCAACCCAGTGCCAAACGCTCGACACGGATTTCCCGACCAAGAGAGACAATCCGTTTTACGAGATCCTCATGTTTCAACAGTCGCCTCACAACTTTATGGGGAAATTTTGCGCTTCGGCGCTCTTCTGCTATCACCGCTAAACACTGGAGAGCGGCGTCGGTCGTATCCGGTCTGCAAGTTGCGGATATAGCTTCCAAGAGGGAGCTAAGCACCTTGTCTTCCAGGTTTCCCTTGCTGACTAGAATTGTAGTGATCGCATAGCATCCATACATTGCATCAGAGATGTTTACAAATGCCAGACATCTACTCAGGTAAGGTAAGATGCGATTGATCAAATCTTCCTCTCGCTGGTGTTGTATAGATTTCCTTCCAGATCGAGCGGTATTGAACATGGCATTCATTGCTTGTGCTGTTACCTCAGCCCAGAACTTCAAGAATATGTCCGATTGATGTTCATTCTCTAGGACTTTCAAGATGTAGTCTTGCAAGGCAGAGAAAACTCCAGGGTTGGCCGACGCGTTATACACAATGGTTGCTCGCTGAGGGTTTGCCAGAGAGCTCATGTAGGGTTGTAGGAAGCGGAACGTGGGGGAAGTTTTGGCCGGGAGTATTGAGAGGAGCGTGGTGAAGATTGGTATCGCGTGGAATGGGAGGAACGTGAGAATGACAATGTCTGTATTGTACTCATGGATGCTGATCGAAAAACATATCAGTGAACGAATCGTCGACAAGAACTCAAGATTCACATACCGAAATCGTCGTACAAGCCATTCTAAAGCCTTTTGTGCTGGTTTCAAGGCTAACCGCGGGCCCACCAGGGTGAGGAACCTTTCAATGACAATGTCAAGCTCTGCATTCTCTTTCACTGTCATCTGGGTCCGGTCCTCGGTTTTGCCTTGGTCGCTAAATAGGTTCTGCGAAAAGGCGACAAATCGGCTGTCGAGCATGCACAGCTCGCGGTATCCTTCATGGCACACTTGGTAGATATTGTTGAAGTTTTGACAGGCGGCGACTTTCGGTTCGTACAGCAGCGATTTTCCATGGGCAGTTTTCTGCGCCTTCAAGTCCAGTTGCTGGGTGCTCGTCGCGGCGATGGCCGCGAGCTGTTTCTGGAGCGCAGAAGTCATGATGGGTCCAGAAGATAGAGGCTTGGTATGATTGCGACAGCGTCCATAGGCTACTTGGGGTTCATCGGCGGTTCGGCGAGCAGTCCTGGGAAAGTCGCATTCGTCTCAGTGGAAATGGATGGAGGTGAAAATGCATAGCTAAAACCCAGTGCCAAGATTTTATTTAAAGTGGGTCTTTGATCCCTGCACGTGCAGCTTGCTCGCGACGCGCTGGACTTCAAGGCTAGGTACCTAACAATTCAAGCTCTCACTTCGAACTCACCTCTGCGTCAACCTGCGGGCCACTGCGTGAAGTCTTCCAACTCTGCCACAACAGCCACATTAGGATGCACAAGCTAGGATTAAGACAAGGTGAATCACATATTCCGCGGCCCGACCAAGTCCCGCCGTCCAAAGATCATATCGCTATATCCATTTCACTTAAAGCATAAGAGACTAGCCAAGGTGCTAAAGCTTTCACGATTGACCCTCATTAGAATCTATTCAAAGCGTTCCATTTGCCTAGGCCATGAGCGACACAACGAAACCTACCGCGCCCAAGTTCGCGAGCTTTCGCCCAAAACCCGCCGTCCCCGCATCGAAGAGCTCCCAGGTCGATACAAACGAGAAGCCACACAAGGATAACAAAGAGAGGGACGGCGATGGACATTCCAAAAGCCATGGAGGCCGTAGAAGACGGTCGTCGCCCTCGAAAGAGAGAAAATCAAAACAAGGTGACCGAGAGCTGGATACGAGAAGACACAATCACGGCATCATAAAAGACCAGGCCCCAGTGTCAGTAGCTGCACATTCCCGGGAGGACGAAACGGAGTATTACATAGTCGATCGCAAAGGAGATCCGGCAAACGTTGCTTTTGGCAGAGTACATCGCTACAATGTTCCCCTTTTTCGTCGGTACGGCTATGGCCGTGTATTTGGCCTGCCAAAGAACCAACGGATTGATTTGGAGGCTACGACCGAGCAAGCAATCAGCATCAGAATTGACGACAATCGAGGTCGGCCTGAAAGACAATGGGCACTCAAATACAAGCCAAGTAAAGAGCCACGGGTCCTACGACTCATACGACCAGATGCAGAAGACAAGCGCCTAAACAGCAGCCTAGATTATATTTCCATGAAGTCAAACAAGAAACGGAAGCGAGGCTCCGAATCACCAGGCTTGCCACATGAAGACACCGTTGACTATCGCTCCATTGAAGGCCAGGCCAAAGCAAGCGCCCATCCAGCAGACTCTGACCTGGAGTATCAGTCGGATCAGTCAAACCAGGACCATGCAGGGTCCGCAAATTCTGAAGAAGAGATCCGACTGAAGAATGCAGCTCTATCCAGTCACACGAAAGAGGCGCCTCGCGATCTGCAAGCTTGGTTGAAACTAATTGACCATCAACAAGACATGGTGCTCCTAGGTCGCCCATATCCCTCCCGAGAGCCTAGTGCTTCAGAACGTAGAAACATTGCAGACATTCGAATTTCAATATACACGCAGGCACTGCGAGAAATTCGCGTTAAGCAAGACCGCGTGCAACTCGTCATCGGGCTTATGAACGAGGGTAAACACTACTGGGAATCGAAGCAGCTTGCTAGACGATGGCAGGAGACACTTAATGAATACCCAGATAGTGTAGAGTTGTGGACCAATTATCTTGACTTCGCCCAAACCAATTTTGTGGACTTCAAATACGAAAACTGTCGCGGAACGTTCCGAACCTGCTTGGAAATGCTTGCCAAGGCTCGAGACGCAACGCCAGTGGGAGGTCCCTCATGGACCACCTTGGTAGAAATCCAGGTCTACGTTCTACTGCGACTCGCAAGCTTGGCGAAGGAAGCTGGGTACCATGAGCACGGTGTGGCTATTTGGCAAGCGCTCCTCGAGCACCACATGTTTAGACCGAGCAAAAATCAAGGGACAGTAGATCCAAGCGGACTTCTTAGTAGTTTTGAGGAGTTCTGGGAAAGCGAGGTGTCGCGCATCGGGGAGGTGGATGCCAAGGGCTGGAATAAGTTCGATGCCCTTCAAACACCAGTACCGGAGTCTGTGGTACTGAGCTTTCGAACTATTGTGCCCTCTCTGAGGGTTTTCGACGACTTCTCGGTCTTGGAAGACGAGCACATGGCCGCACTTAGACTTCCTGGTCGCACTGCGGACGATTGTGGAGATGACGACCCTTTCCACCTGATACTATTCTCAGATATCCAAGAGTTCTTGTCGCTCCTCCCCGACAATTTTCCTCACGATGCACTGATTGAAGCATTCCTTTGCTTTTGGCATCTGCCGCCATTGTCATTTGAGAGCACATCCGAGCGCCAGTATTGGTGGCAAGATTCCTTCCTTCGGGATGAAGCTATCGAAACTAGTCCACGCGAGAGATCATCTCTTCCTGCCAATGATGAACCCCAAACGACAGGCGGCTTCTCGATATCCTTGAGAGCTTTCTCGGATTTCTCAATGAAGTCCCTGCAGATGACCACAGGCTCTTTATTCGAGGATGCATTTCAGCAAAAGTACCATCTGACAGATTTGGGTTTCATTCGCCGAGCTCTCAAGCAATTAGCCGCAACTTCCGCGGATGATCGAGTTGCAGAATACTATCTAGCTTTCGAGCAGCAACATTTCCCAGACACGTGAGTTCCAATACCTTCATGCGTCATTGTTTACTACTAATCAGATCAAATAGTGCCCGAAAAAGCGCTAAGCAGTTGCTGAAGAAGCGACCTACCAGCCTTCGCTTATGGAACGTTTATGCATTAATCGAAGCAAGAACTGGAGCTACCGAGACTTCAGATTTTGTCTTTTGCACAGCACTTGAGAAGGTCAAGAGTTTGCCCGACGTTGCGCAACGTGACAACATTCTTCTATGGCATACATGGATATGGGAGGCTCTTGATCATGGGGACGTGGCGTCGGCAGCTCATCGAGTCACGTCGATAGGGAATGAAAAGCCTACAGCACGACCAGGTGCTAATTTTGATGTTTTGGACCTCTCTGCGGCTGACACGCTAAGAACTAAGAATGCGAGTCTTTTCTAAGTCTCTTAGAAAGCATATGATGACGATATTCGACAGGGCTGACCTTCAATAGATCCTCAGAGACGGGCGCGACCACTGCTTGTTAACCGCCCGATATGCCAGCTTCGTACTCTACGTATCCTGTGACGCTCTCCTATCTTACCTCCTGAATAAGTTCGACATTGATGCTGCTTTGGCAATCTACCACGACGCCTCAAAAGCCTTCGACAAACGAGACATCTCCACATCGCCTGCCGCAGAACTCCATCACCAGGCGCAAGCTCGTCTCCTCGCATACCACGCATCCCAATCTCACTCTTTCAAGCCGTCTCTTATCCGCGCAAAACTTGCCCAAAGCGTAGAGCTGTTTCCGAACAACACGTTACTCCTGAGTATCTACGCCGCCAATGAATCCCGCTTCCGCATCGACGGCCGCGTCCGCGCGATCATGAGCGACGTTGTTCTCCGGCACGGGGGAAGCCGTGGTCAAGCGCCTAGCGTCGTTGGCTGGGCATTCGCGATTTTCTCCGAGATGAACCGGGGCGAGGCTTTAGGTTCCACCGCGCATTCGGTACGCGCAACCTTTGAGAAGGCGGTTGAGAGCGATTGCGGGAGGAACAGTCAGGCGCTCTGGACCTCGTATGTCCTATTCGAGGTCGCGCAGCGCAAGCCTAGCAGTGAGGTGGCCGTGCAGAGCAAGAAGGCTAAAGCGAAGAGTTTGGAGCCGGATGATCGTGCGAAAAAGGTCTTCTTTCGTGGGCTGACGCGGCTACCGTGGTGCAAGCCCTATATGATGCTGGCGTTCAGTCATTTGACGGAGATGTTGACGTTTCAGGAGTTGAGAGGGGTCTACAACGTTCTCGGCGAGGAGGAGCTGAGAGTGCATGTGGACCTGGAGGAGGCATTTGAAGAATTTGAGGAGGCGAGGGCTGGGGCTACGGTGTCTGTTGCAGGATTGATATCACCGGAGGATCCAGAAAGCGATGAAGATTAAGTTGAAACAGGTCAATAATCATTCACCGTAGCTCCATCCGGGTGCTACAAAGACCTATCGTCTCATGTAACTGCCCTCGGCGCAAAAACACATTGAAAATGTCTAGCTAAGCTCTTAAGCCAACTCGGAACGGTCGTGATCATGTACATGATAACTTAATCAAGAGAAATCCAAGAACTGTTCACCCTCCCAGTTCACAGCAGACTCAAACCATTCCTTGGGACCTCCTTCTAGGTCCTGGAAATCCGGAATATTGTTCGTCCCATCTGTAGGATCGCAGTGAAGTTCCGTGGCAACTACATCTTCCGATCCATTGTCAGGTATAGTGCCTTCGTACAACGAGAAACCCAGTGCTGTACCAGTATCAAATCCAGACTCTGGAGTAGGACTCTGATTGGATTCGCCCGTGTCTAAGCTCGGGAACGCGGATGAAGATTGTCCATCGGGTGGTACGTAGCCTTCGTACAAAGAGAGATCTAGTGGTGTGCTGGTATCGAATGCCGACTCGGGGGTAGGATCCTGATTGGATTCGGCATTCTCCGCGCTTGACGGCGCAGACGATGATGCCTCATCGAGGAGTCTGGTGCTGCTGCTTGGGCTAGTTTGTGTTTCCGCCTCCGTACTAGCATGACTCTGCTGTCGGTGGAATTCCAGCCATGTGTCAAAAATCACCGAAAAACCTTCCTGGACTGCAGTGTCTACCAAACATAATAACTTAGCATCCTGTAAATGTACTCCTGGACCAGAGTCTCTGAGATACTGGGACGCGATGGCTGGGCCTTTGCTTGTAGCGAATTCCCGGAATGAACAGAGCTCTTCTGAGAGCTCGCCGTCGATATATGCTGACTGCGGCCGGGGATGCTCTGGAAAAAGGATATCGAAAATGGTAAACCACTGTTCCTCTTCTGATAGCTTGGCTGGAACCCTCTGCTGCAATTTCTCCTTCTGTACTCTTGTTATGCCTTCCAAGTGCGCACGGGGTCTTTCTTCGCAAGCCCTGGCTCTTATATGGATGTCTCTAGCTTCCTCAGAATCGAAAGTGTCCATGCAAACAGAACAGTATGTTGGCAGCTGGTGCTTTCTGGACAGATGCTGCTTGACAAACGATATTTTCGTCAACGTGTGTCCATAACATGCACGATATCGGAGTGGGTCTTTCTTTCCAAATGGACAAGCAAGAAGCAATCGTCTCTTCTTCCTTCCCAGTTTTCGGGCCTTGCCTCTTATTGGATCCCGTTCACACTCGTCATCTTCGCTATCTGCGGCGTCTTTTCGATCGACTTGACCTAGCTTCCGCTTTGGGCGTGTATTTCCAGATTTTTGATGTCCCGTAGTAGCGGTGCCGTTCGCTCCTCCATGGCCTCCATCTTGCGCAGTCTTCTGTCTTGCATAATATCCTTTTGGAAGTCCGTATTGCGATTCGAAGGCCCTGAGCAACTTTTCGGCGATGATACTTGTGTGCTGTCGCCGCGCCTCGTCTTGTTCGTCTTCAGTGGTATTCGGGACTTCTGACCAGTCAGACATCCAAAGTGTTTCCCTCTCATCTTGAAAATCGCTATTCGAGTCCGTTTCATCGGGAGTTGGGGTCTCTAACGAGACAGATACGGAGTCAGATGCAGACGCTGGAGACTCAGACGATCTAGCGCCCCTGTCTTTTCTCTTCTGTGCACCTGCTGTAGAAATAGTGAGGGATTCAATGGGATCGATTTGCTCTATTGAGGTTTGCGCCTGTGGGTCTGTCTTATCGCGCCCCCCTTCAGAAGTTCGATGGTGTGCAAAAGGCCGGTAGGAGTCCATTACGCTAGCTTTACCTGATGTATCTTGGGGATAAGCGCCATGTTGTGTGTAAGCCGATTGTGCATAACGATAAGCGACCGGACTATGGTAATCCCGCAGATGTCCTATGTACTCATTACAACTGTTGAAGTCTCCAGCCCCAACGTAATCGCATCCTCTAATGGTACATGCACGAGGGCACGCTTTCTCGCCGCTGTGTGTCTTTTGTAAGTGCGCCAGGAACTCGTCCAACGAATGGAACTGATGCGTATCAGGGCACTTGGGAACCTCGCATCTGTAAGTCTGGGTCCTAGAGGATTATCAGTTGATTGGTATTGTCTTGGGGACCAGAAACGTGCTTACTCGCTGCTCTTAGCCGTAGCACGAGCTGTGTTCATTTCGTCCTGTTTATTACCTCCTGAGTAAGGCAAACCATATTGATATGATGTAGGCCGACTCTGTATAAGCCTGTGACGTATATAGGAGTTTTCATCCTTCTTGTCGTCGTCGTCTTCTTTATCGGTAGCGGTGACCTTCTCGTATCTTCTGTCGGTGGGTATAGACATTGGTATGGTGCTGGACGCGTTCCCGTATGCTAGATATCTCGTAGATCCGGAGGTGTGAGTCCCTTGGAATGCGTAAGGTACAGTTGGTACAGATGGTACAGTTCTTGGTACAGGTCTTGGTACAGTTGGTACTGTTGGTACAGTTACCGTACTCTGCTGACCAGACCACAGATACTCAATCTGGCCGTTGACATAGCGGTAGCAGTAGTAGCGCTGATGCTCTGGCGACCACACCCACGCAGAGTACTGCGTAGTAGTCATATTTTCGAAAACGTTGCTGTCCGCTAGTTAAGAGTCCTTTCTTCTTGGTTGTGAAAAGGCAAATTGTGTCGTTGCTGTATTTGTTCTTGGAGAGCAGCATCTAGCTAAAGACCGGATATTAATGGACTTTGCGGATCTTAAACCAAATTCCACGCAAGGCTGCCTCCCAGGGCACAGTTGTGCTCTCATCAAAGTCGTGAGGCTAGGTATGCTGCACCTCGAGCCTTGTGGCTTGTGGAGTAACCAATCAGAATGCGCAGGTCACGATGTCGACCTACAGGGGTACTTGCGCGCCCAGCCGCACATTTGTGCTCTCAGTACTGTGTGCGTACATCGGAAAACTAAAGCTTGAGTGCTCTCCCTTCATACTGTGCTCCCTTCTAGTAAATGGGCAGAACTGATATGTGCCTAAATATGTCTGTGGCGTTAGCGATGTATAGCTCTAGGCTATCCCGAGAAGACAATCATGGGACGAAACACCCATTCCACTACTAGCAACAAGAGTGCTGCGAGAATGAATCAAAGGTCTGACTGATTTATGCTGCATCTCTTAGATTATCTGTTTCACAGGAACTAAGAATGAATAGAACCATTGGCACTTCCGAGGAGAATATACCATCGTCCCTTGTTATTACCTATTCCACAGACGTCTCGATCCGTAATATAGGTGAACTGAACTCCACAAGTGGACCAAACCTGGACGCAACAGCGACCTACCTCCAAAACCTTATCACGACCTTCGAGAAAAGCGAGCCCCTATATGACACTACCCAACTCACAACAAGCCTTCACCGGAGTGACACGGAGGCCAATGTCTCCTCCAACGACATCTCGTTCAAGCTCACAACCCAACCCACCTGGAGTGGCCTGACCCTCTTACCGAGCCGCGCAAGCACTCTACCCAAACGGGGAGGGAAAGCACGAAAGCGGCTAGTACGAACATGCCTATTGCTCAATGTGGCACTCTCCACCGCGCTCGGGCTCGCAGTCGGAGTTGCGATGCGTAGAGCCGAGACAGGGCTTACAGTGGGGAATACTTTTCTCGCATTTCTCGTTGTGATTCAGAAGGCTGTATTGGCGGACCAGAGATTGGAGGGAAGGGAGCATGTTGCATGACGTCTGCGTAAAGAAGATTGGGAGAGAACGGGAACTGGAGATGGAAAGATACCAAGGTTTCGATTTGTCAGCCGGATCTGAAAGATCAGGTGTTGACTACGTCTGGAAAATTGTGATATATCTCATGATGTGATTATTCAGAGTGTGTGCACGCTGAAGGGTCGATTTAAGTAGAAAATTGAAGAAAACCTCACGGGTAAACGTAATAGCAATAACTTTCTGAGGTTGCGATGCTTCGTTCGAGGTTCTGCCACCTAACCCGGGAGTAACGGAAGAACTACGGGATGCAAGCCAAGCGGAAGCTTCGGGGTAGCTGACGACGAACGATTCAGGACTACACAATGTCTTAAGACTTAGACTGAAATCAGCTAACTCTTCGCTTATATTCGTGCTGAACGGCGAAAGCAAGGTCCGCTACCCGTGATACAATATGTAGAACAAGGGTGACTGATGCTGCTGCGCAGCCCTTCCTCCTGTTCCCACAACGTGGTGGATCTGTACTCGGAGTACGCTGTGGACGAGTTCCATGTGGATGTCTCGAAAACATCAGCCCGACATGCAAGTCGCAGCCAATCGCCGGTATGGGCGGCCTGAAGTACGTGGCCATGCTGGGGCTAACAGAAGCAGCTGAAGTGAGATGAAGAAAGGAGTACCAGATCTCGGGTCAACCGTGACACAACGGCACGTGGCGTCCCCCGTTCGATCTACTCAACGAAGATGCAATAACGTTCAACAATTTTTTTGGCAGGCGGTGTGGCAGTCATTGTAACAAGAGGGCAAGGAGCGGAGAAGGACATACTAGTGAATGTCGTAGCATTTGATAAACACGAATGACCGCGAGAATGAGGACACACCACGTCTGCCTGCGGAGTACATTGCACTGAGACATTCTTGAAAGATTGAGCTGTGGAAGGCAAGGGACAGGGTGTCTCAGGTGCAAACCCCGCAAAGTGCTCCATACTTTGATACGTCAGAGGAAGACGTAGTCTGCACTACTGTAGGTTGATGATTCTGACTCCCTTTTCAAGATCGAAGAAGAGTAGTTTGAGGCTTATTGATGAGACCGAGAGGCTGAAATGACGCTGTCCGATCATCATATCCTTCGTAACCCGGAACATCTTCACGCGGACTCCGTTCTGTCTTCGGCCGAGTTGAGCAGAGCTGTGGTCTGACATAATAGAGGCAGAGTGCCCATTGGGACCCGCGATCAGGGGGGCAGTGGAGATGTCGTTAACATATACGGGCAAGTGCTGAGATGAAAGGACAGGCGCCCCTTGATGGTAGGACCGCAACGGGTTTAGGGTGTAGTCCAGAAATAACGAGACGCGATGGACCCTGGTGATCGGCTGGTGGCCTATCAAAGGGCATCCGAGTAATCTGAAACGCGGGCCCACAGCTAACCCAATTTTGGGCACACTGCTTTCGGCTCTCGGGGTGACGTACGACAGCAAATCTAAGCTAAAATGGAAGAGATTTGGCTGCAGACTGCTGAAACTTATAAGAGACAATGACAGGCGATGCCAAGCCCGCAAACCGGGTAGGTATCACTTTCTCCGGCCCGAGCCAAGTAGCTCTAGCAAAAGTTCCCCTCGCCATGGTGCTCGTGAAAGCCGTGACAGCTGAATGAGACTGATACTATAAGTGGCACAAAGACGGGTGGAAAATTGTGCGATGCTACAGACGTGTCAAGCTCTCGGCGAACGCGTCAGTCCAAGAAAGCTTGGAGCGGAATGGTTCGCTCGGAAATCTTGTGGCGTGCGACTAGCATGCAGAACATCGACAACATCCCGGCGCGCTGAAACGGCTGCAGCACCGTAGTTGGTGCCACTGCCAGGCCAACGAGCGGTCTGCTGTCCTCCTCTAGTAGAACGGCAAAACTCTCCGCATTTAGTGCATGGCAGTGCGTTCTCAACAGCCTCCAGGGAGCTGGCGTGGAGACCGAGCGAATTGATTGAGTGGTGGGGAGAGAGATACCTTTGTACATGTGCCGATGTAGGCTCCATTACCTGATGAGAATTGCCACTGTGGAGATGCTGCGGCTGGCGCTGCAGAGATGGAGGTGGTAGTTCCAGCCCGTCCAACGCCTGCTCGCCACTCGACGTGGTATCCAAGGATGCGGTTCTGATGAGCTGCTAGCAGCCGTCGCGATGTTAGCCTCCCAGCGTACCTATGCTTGCGCCAGCATTGGTACAGAGGACTACTGGACAGACAGCTAACAAGCCACGAAGATGGCAGCATTCCTGGCTCGACTGACCGCATTGAGAAAAATCGAAGGAGCAGAGAGTTCGAGCCGTTCCCAGTCTGCCGGAAGACGTTCCCTGCCCGATACGGTTCCACGGCAGTGGTGCGGGCGGCCGACCACAGGCGACGTGCTTGGTGGGACGCGGAGGAGTCGGCGTGCAATTCCGAGGACTGAGTGGTGCTGTCAAGTTAAGAAGACGGCCGATGCAGACTTCAAGGGACGAACGCACTGAAATCTCAGGGTCTGGTTCTCGAGAGCTCGATGATTCGCACCCCTGGTCGATCTGGAGATCGTCGAGGGACTACGGGCATCGTCAGGCTGGGCGGAACGGGATCCCTTGCCATGGATTCGCTCGTTTTGTTTTTGCCGCGGCCAGCGTGCAGATGAGGGAGGGGTTGGAGGGCCCGTCGTGCTACACTTATCGGAGGGGTCCTGGAAATCTCACTGTCGCCATGCGTATCGAGGTTTCGCCCTCGCAGCGCCCCGGGAGCCTCCTGGCTGCAATCTTCTCAACACCACGCACGGCCGCCAGGATGAGGCCATCTATTTCCAATCCCGGTCCCCCACAATTTGGCCTGCCCGTGACGCTATCTGCCAAGGGTGGCCGTTTCACACTCGCCCACCAATCTCGCTCGCGGCCCGCCAGCTTCACCTTCTCGCTGCGGGAAGGCCGCGCTCTAGGTCGAGGAGCCGTCTCCGCGGTGTGGACTTCGTTCGGCGTGGCAGCGTATCCTGCGTAGCGGTCTACATAGAAAACTGGATTGCGACAACTGTGGAGAGGTCATAGCAATCATGGCATCCATAGCGGCGGCGGGGTAGCATGCAGGACGACTCGACCTTATCACTGAACAACCACCAGCCCTGCGTGCTCGTATTGCCCAGACGGCGGTTCTCGCAGGGCACGCCATCAGCCGCACTTGCCGGAGAGGCGGCGGGAGGTGCCAGGCTGGGGCAGCGAGTGGCCGAAATGCTCTGCTCTGGCGACGCGCCGAAGGAGGCTTTCGCGGAGCACCCGCTGATTCGTCCTGGCTTGCACATGCACTCTGCCTCGCCGCTCACACCGCAACCATCCTCCAAGGTTTGTTTTTTGCCAGGCGCGGAATGCGTGCTGCTCGTTGCTCGGATGCGGCACTGGCATGCACTCGCAATGCCCACCGCACCCACAGCACCCAGCGAGCGGCCGCAGAAGCAAGGCTGCCGTGACCCGTTGCTATGCATCCAGGCATGAGAGGCGGGGCTGCGCTCGGGGAGGCATGGGACGGAGCGAGCCCTGAGGATATGTAGCACCAGAGTGACCAGGGACGTTGCCAGATGCCGTGATGCCCAGTCCTCGCAAGATGCAGTGCAGGAGACCGCGGGAGGCCGGGCAGCAGCAAGCTCGGGAGCATTGGGAGGCACGGCCAGGCAGCTGAGAGCACTCACCATCTGGTCGCTCGGTGAAGGCCAGCAACTCTGGTGGAGGAAGCGTGAATATGTCTGCAGTGCTATCAAGACTTCTCCTGGCCGCGCACTGGGCACTGGGCATGGTGCACGGACTACGCCGCTTTCACGCTGGCACTAGCCCGTCTTCAGCGTCCCCCGTCTCGTCCACTCCCATTCTCCAGGCCAGCCGTCCACTGCGAGACTCACCCTATTCTTTGCTCTTCTCTTCCACCTCCCGCCGCTGCATCACCACAGGCGTCCTGCCCGTCGAGCACCTCGACATTGATTGAACCCGTCCGCTCGCCAATGCAGACTTGACGGCCTGCATTGCCTCACGGGAGGCCTGTCTGGTACGCGCTGCCAGCTGCGAAGTCCATCGAAGCGACCCTGTCCGTCGCCCTCAGACGCCGTTGCATTCTACATTCTGTTTTATTAGCCCGTTGCTGCTTTGCATTGCACGCCTCTTCTTTTAATACTGCGTCCGCGAGAGACGGCCGCTGAGCGAAAGGGGTACGTATTCTCACCCGCCAGTTCGAGACAGCCCTGCCTCACTCACCTCAATCCCTGGCCACACCGTCCTTCGTCCGCCCTCCCGCCGTGCAACCCATTCACCTTCACATCATTCATTGCTTGCTGCTGTCCAGTGTCTTTGCTCGCCCTCTGGCCTTATTGCTGACTCGTTGCTCGTGAACCAGCTTTCGTCTTCGCCTTCTCCCTCTTCCCACCACCACCAGGCTCTTCCCGCAAGAGATTTCCCCACGACACTGTGCAAGGACCGATGGCTCAGGTACTGGCGCCAATTGTTCAAACATCTGGCTCCATCACGATGCTGCACACTCCCGCCGATGCCTTCCAGAACAACAACAACTCCCAACCCCATCACCAACAGTCCCGGTCAGCCCAGATGCCGCGGAGCCATCTCTACAACACACAGACTGGAGGCACCGGCTACCGGGGGGCTTCCTCTGCTCCCATAGCAGCCTACGCGTTTCAGAGCACTCCACCTCTGCGTCAGGAAGCAAATCGGACGTCGTCGGCCCCGGGCAACATTTACGGCCAGCCTACTTTCCAAACGCCGAACGCTTCCAAACTCGGCCATCCTTCACACCCGTCATCCTCCTCCGACTCGACTATCTCCACTTCGTCGTCGAATCGATCTGTACCTGCACAGCCGTACGCGTCGAAAGACGACACGGCCCTGTCCAATCAGAGGACAATGCCAGGAAGGGCCAATGATGACATGGTTCGAAGGTCAATGATGGAGACACACTCTGTCTCGGCCATCAGCATTTCCACATCCGTGCCGGACTTGTCCTTTTCGTCGTCTTTCGACACACCAGTGAAGCCGTTGGCTGATCGATATCGCCGTGGAGGACCCCGACGGGCGGACTCGAGCAACAGCACCATTACCGGCAGCTCGACGCCCAACCAGGCTCCGCAACTACCTAACCCATTGATAGTGCCTCCTGGCTCGCGGCTCGCCAACGTGCCGCCTTTCACGACCGCCAATCCCAATGCACAGAGTCGCCCTTCCCATAACCGGGCTAATAGTGCTGATGACATGCAAATTGGTCGTGAGAGCTCTTCCGACGCAGCCAAGCGTTATAGGAGGCGAAGCCTAGGTGGATTCGAGGCCAATGCTTTGGCGTACAAGGCTTCGGCGACCGGATCCAACCAGAGACCGACAACTGGTGCTGTTTCCCCTAAGCGGCCAGTTGTTCAAGAAGCAAAACCTCAGATGGGTTCCAGCCGTCCTGGATCCAGCCATGAGCGCCATGGTAGCGGTGGTAGTGCTGCTTCCAATAGCACTCCCACTCGTCCAGTATCTGTAAGTGTCGGATCACATTGTGCATGTAGTTGACCTGCTGACATTCAAACAGGCTAGGAGAGACTCTGCCGCCTCCCGTGGATCTAATCATGGGCCCTCTACAACGTCCAATGCCCGACCCCACACGGCGAATCCCTCGTCGCGCGGTCCGACCGAGACAAAACGCGTTGCTACTCCATCCCCACTCTCCAAACCAATCACTGCTGCCGACAATGACGCAACCAGTCTGTCCAAGGCTACCGCACCGAGCTCTACACCAAGCGCAGCTGTTCAACAGTTGACCGCCTTGAATGACAAGGAGGCAAACAAAGGCATGAAGTCCCGGCTACGGCGAGCCTTCTCGTTTGGAAGCGCTGCAGAGCTCCGGAGGGCCTCTGCCGAGAACAACCTGTCGGCGGAGCGTGCAAGACTACGAAAGGAGAGATACCAGGATGACATGGAGGCAGAGCATGATGCTATTGCTGCCAAGCAGGAAGCGGCTGGCATTGGTGCAGGAATCTACTCTGGACAGGGCGGGTTTTCCGGTTCCACGGATAATCTGTCCATCTCATCTACCGCCTCTTCTGCGTCTATCATGCTTCGGAAGATGGGCAGTAACATGAAACGGGGAAGTCGCTCGATAAAGGGTCTATTCCGTCCGAAGTCGGTCATTGGGGTGCCTGCAGCGGACAGCGCTGTAACGCAGCCAAGTGTAGGGCAAGTCTCGATGGTGACAGTCGAAGCTGAGAGGGAGAAGGTTAACGTCAATGCTAACCCTCATGACCAAGCCGGTGGCGGCACTGGCTATCCCAAGTTGGAAAGAAACTCTCTGGATGCTGCTCGCGCCGGTATCCCTGACGCTCCGGGTTCGTCCAGTGGAAACGGCCCAAATGCCGACGCCTGGTCCAGGAAGAGCATTATTGGCGGTGAGAGGGAACGCGCAGAAGTACTCTCTTCTATGAAGAAGGGCATCCTCAAGCGTAGGTCTTCTGTTTCTCCGTTTCGAAGATACCACTAACAGTGTCTAGGGAAAGGAACTGGCTCACCAGTTCAGTCACCTGTTGTTCGACCCGCGGATGTCGCCCTACCAACAGATACGCCGAAGTCGAGTGCGCCTAGCACACCAATTGACGACCCGGCTCGCTCAGTCCATGTACACATCAATGGCGAAGATTACTTCGCCGGCGGACCTCGTCTGCCCAACCCAAGCACAAGAAGCCTACCCAACACGCCACACGGCAACCGAAATATTTCCTTTAATACTCGTGTACAATTTCACGACGCGTGGTCCAGTTCAGAGTACGACCGACGAGGAGACATCGCCACTTGCAATCGTCTTACTCCCATTCTCGCACAGCAAATCAAGGAGGAGCTCAATACTTTCAAGATGGTACGTACCCCGCCTTTCATCAACGTGAATGCAACATGCTAACAGCATCTCAGGAGATGGAAGTACACGAACAGTCCAAACCTCACACGCATTTCTTTTAATGATCATGCATTCCACCTGGAAATTCTGGCGTCTTGGTGAAAGAACTCTCTACCTCTCTCTTCACTTTGGGTTGAAGCAAGCAGCATTTACGAGTTCACCCTTACCTTTGTTCCATTTCTGGTTACGATGGGTTGCTTTCTCACTTTTAGGATCTGCGAGCGGAAAGGAAGTTTCTTTTCTATCTTCCATAGCGAGCGTAACAGCGTAACAGTCGGGAACGGACATGTTTGCATCTGAAGCGGGCAGCGTAGCAACGCGGGAGGGGGAAGAAGCGGGGGAAGAAGAAGAAGCGGCCACATCGAGACGGATTTTCTATCTCCGGGTCATTATCACTGTTGTCTGTGTATTCCATTGGGCACATTCTGTCAGGCGGTTTTTCTTGCTCATTTTCTCTCTTTTCAAATTATCGTGTTGCACATGCTACTATGGTCGGTCGGCCCTCTCCCTTTACTCTTTTCTTCTTTTGCTGCGCTTAGAGAAAACTGCGAAAGGGCAGGGCCTAAAGTATCAAAGTGTCTTGTCTAAGGGGGGAGGTCTTTTTTTGCAATAAAAAGCTTCCCCCCTATCCTCTCTAATTAAACAAACCGAATCTTGGAAACAAGCAAAATCACCTTTTTCTGCGAAGCAAAGCCGTGCACCGTTGTGGTGACTCTTTTCTTGTCGTTGTTTTATTGATGGGGTCGGCCAAAGCGCTGGGCGGCGACGGAGTTTTTGCGGGAGCGATCGTTTTTTTCTACATCCTGGTTCCTGGTAGAATCAATACAATCGAGGTCAGGGGTATACAGTAGGCCTTTTTCCAAGTTTTTCGGCTCTGTCTTGGAAAGCCGTAGAAGCTCATCCATGTCGTGCCCACTTTGCCAGCACAAGCAGGTATTCGGCCCGTTTCTAACATCAGTACCCTAGGAATACTTGGGATTTTTGCCACGTCGTTGTGATACCCCGTTAGAATACTCGTGTAGCTGGTTTGTATATCGGAGAAACCTGGGGTATATGATCGCAATGCGCTTGGCTGGCGAGGATTGGTGACGTAGGCCAATACGATAACGTGCTTGAGGGTGCGCGATGCAACCTGCCTGATGCAGCGGGCGGGTTGGTGTTGAGGAATCCCTGGTCTGAAGTTAGCGCCGGTGGTTGGACCCTGAGATGGGAGGGGGGTGGGCGATCATGATGGCGATTGGAGGGGTGGGTTTATTGAGGGGTCTGGTTGGGGATTGGTGTGCCTTGCGAGTTTATCTATTGCGAGACGGCGAGGTTGATAGGATGGGTTGAATTGTTACTTATTGGATGTTCTTTGAGAAGCTCCGTTCGGGTGTTGGTGGCTGTTACGGTCTGCTTCAGACACCGTTTGATTTGGGGGAGATTTCTAGGCTTCTCGGGGGTCTAAGGAGCGGCTATGATGAAATGTTCAATTGGCATGTGCTCTCCCTCGACACTACCTATACACGGTGGGTTACCGAGGATGTGAATTGGAGTATTCTGCGTCACGTTTCATTCTCCTCCCGGCTCGAAGCAACGCCGGTGTCATTTTCGACACTCTCAACGCCGTGGATTTTACCTCCAATATCAGCCCCAGGATTTCCACGTAGATTTGCGGTCTAATTTGCATGCCTCTGGATGTCAACACCAAAGTCGAAAAAAGTTGAGCGGCTGAGCAGTTATGACATGATATTCTTTGGGGTATTCAGCTAACCTATCAACCTCGCTCTAATGCAATATCCTCCTCTTTCTAAGAGTTCCATGTGAAACTTCATACCATATGTAACGATATGAGTCAAACCGTGATCTTGGAAAGTCCCGCGAGTTTTAACATATCTCTCTCCCCAAGCGCATGCCCACAAACTACCGCATAACCGGCGGCCTAGCCTCCTTATTCCACCTCACCCGACTGCACAACCACTCCACCGCCTCCTGCACGCCCGTCCCGGTGAGCGCACTACACGGCAAGACCCTACTATCCCGCACGCTCCCCCCACTCTCCCCCTCAAATACCTTCCTCACCAACCCTTCCTTGATCCTCACCACCTCGACACAATCCTCCCGATCCTGCTTATTCGCTAACACAAGCAACGGTACTCCCTCCGTATCCTCGTTCTGCAACACACTCTCCAACACCTTCCGACACTCCTCCAACCGCCCTTTCTCACCATCCTCGGCCGTCCCCGCCCCCAGAGACGCTATATCCGCGTCGCCGACATCCGTGCTGTCGATCACGAAGACGATGGCGTGGCAGGAGGCGTAGTAGCTCTGCCACAGCCCGCGCAGCGCGTGCTGGCCGCCGACGTCCCAGACTTTGAGGTACAGCGGAGGTTCGGTGAGGGAGATGGTGGAGACGTTTTGGCCGACTGTCGGGACGGTTTTGAGGTTTGGCCCTGTGGAGGAGGCGGTCGAGGTGTATGCGGCTTTGATCTGTTCGAGGAGGGTGGTTTTGCCGGCGTTGTCGAGGCCAAGGAGGAGGATGGAGTATTCTGTGGTAATGTGAGATTAGGGTTATTGAGGGAGAGAGAGGGTATTGAAGGGTTTAGGATTGAGTGGAATGTGAGTAGGAATTTGGCGATACCTTCTTTGCTAGTGGCGTAGAGATATAGGCCCTTGACGAGGTGATACATGCTTCGATGGCTTGATGGGGGACTAGCCCACGATATGGGCGGCTTTGGTGTTGAGAGGGCTTTATTGTGGAGCAGCTAGTGGCTCTTGGCAAGGCTGGACCTGGAACCTTGGAAGTGTGGAGCTGATAGCCGCGGGGTTCCAAACGTCACCTGGGTCACAATAAATAACAAACACGACATTCCAAGAAACACGCACACACGCGACCTTTCATCTTGACTCCCTCGGCATGCGATAGCTCCTACGGGCCGTGTACCCTCTATCAACTTCGCTGAGCAACCGTAGAAGGGACCAACTGTCACATCAGATTATATCTACGATACACGCGATCGACAGCGCCCACCATCCATCACGACCATGGCGCCTGTGGAGCCCGATGTCCGCACTTCTAATACCCTCCCAATCGCTATCTTCAGCACGCAGATAGCCCTCATCGCGTCGCTCACGGTTGTCGTCCTCCGCACTATTCGTCGCGCCGCGCGCACGCTTCCACCGCCATCTTCAACGCGTGCGCAGCAGACCAGTCGCATGCGCCAAGTCGCAGTCTTCGCGACACTTGCGGTGCTTTCTTTGGCAACCGTCACGTATTGTACCGCAACATGGCGCATCGTAAGCTATCTCACCTGGGCCCAGGAGGGCAGATTCAATATTCCTGGCGGCATTTGGACTAGCTGGTACGGCACGGGAGCTTCGAGTGACGATGCGGAGAGGTGGTATCTCGGGTCCTGGCTCCAGGACGTGGGGTACCTGAAAGAGGCGGAACATCTAGGGCTGACAGTGCCGTCAGGGGCATTCTGGGTAGACCAGGAGTTATTCGGACAAGCTGTCGCGGGCTTGTTTATGGGTATTGAAGGTAAGTGGAACGAGTAACAGACCGCGGAGCTCGGAAAGCCGAAAAGGGGAGACCGCTAATTCTTACGTGGCATTCAGGTCACAGACGCAACTTACCGGTATCAACGACCGTCTCTTTCGTTCTCCTGAGCCAGATATGCAGTCTCAGCTATGCTCTGAACCTTTTCTTCCTGGCCATGATCTACACCCCGATCCCGCTGTATCGTGCCTTACCGCCGCGTCGAGACCCACTGTGGACGCCGAGCAGAGCTTTGTACAGACTTCCACTGGTACTGTCATTCGTGTCCTTGGCTTTTGAGTATAGAACCTCCTTGCGCATTTGGTATTTTGTTCTGCCTATATATTTGGCGACGGCTATGGAGGTAAGCCGATTTCTTTCAGAGCGTTTTAGGAGATAACACGTATCTTCAAGAGGCAATGTGGTTCTAGAGACTCAACGAGTTTCTGAATATCCTACGCGGGCTGTTCATGAACGGCATTTCCATTGTTTTAACAAATAGATTCTAACTTACCTAGTGGATACCTAGCAGCTGGGGCATTCAACACAAAACCACCACTTCTGCCCACCGCTATCTGCTCAGCCTCTTCCGGTCTGCCTTTTGGGTGTCGCCTCTATTCTATGGTATCGACATTTACCGATCTTTCCAAGCCGAAACGCCTAGTAAGCACTACACCGGATACAACTACGTTTACAACATGCACTCCAAGGGTGTCCGATCGCCTTATGATCGTGCTACCAGTGCTATTTCGGGCTTTCTAGAGTCGCTGAGCAAGCACCCCGCTCTGAGTGCCACGAGCTGTGATGTGGTGCTTGCTGCACTCAGTTTGTGCATCTGGGCTTTCGCACGGGGACTCGACGTGGACGAGATGTTGAACTCGAGTGTCTTAGCCTACCTCTTTGGCACTGGCAAGCATGACAAGCACGTTGCGTTTGACGATAAGGTAACACCGCAACCTGTTGAAGAGACCTCTTCAAGCCAGACTCCCGGGAAGCGGACAAGAGGTCGGCCAAAGAAGAGCGAGAGTACTCCGAAGAAGATCGAAACTGTTTCCAAGAAAAATGGAAGCGCATCGGGGCCGTTGAGGAGAAGCACCCGACGCAAGACTATCTCGGAGCAAGGGTCTGATTCCGAAGATTCGTTCAAACCGAGCACGCACACGAAGGACGAAATTGCTGCAACAGAACACGATACGACTGAGGGAGATGATCTTGTAGCTGATGGCGAGGCTGCGGCTCTCGGCTTGGGCCTCTACATTCTAGGAGGACTGGGGAGTTTAGCTGCAGCTGTTCTAGGTGCTGAGAGTGCGGGCAGTTAGGTGGAATGTTTGATGACCTGGTGTTACAAATGAGCTTCTACCCACGGATAGCTGCTGAACACCGGACGTGGGTGCGTGGAGGCCCTGCGAGTGGGATGAGTTGTGGCAAAAGGACGCGGATCATTTGCGAGACATTTGCTCTCGCACGTGCCCTTAGCATACTCACTGATAGCATAAATGTTCGCAACACGGGACGGAGCGTGGAGGGATCTATCGGTTGATTGCAATCCCCTCCGTGGGGCGGGGAGAAGGATCTGCGATGGTGCTCTTTTACGAGAGTAGGCGTTCTTGAACATAGGTACCTGTAGGTTGATGGGCGTTTACGATGTTCTGGATCCCTGGGCTATAATGGTTGTACGATACCCTGGCGGGTGTGGCGTTTCTCGAGTGGGATGATTGGGGCGTCTTAGGTAGAGAACACTTGCGTGACTGGCTCTGGGCCGTATCGACTTTGATTATCCTGACCTTGAGATGTTGCAAACAATGGTGCAATGCGGCAAGGGATGGGGGTTGGTAATAGTCAGGCTTCTGGGCGCAGATAGGCTCTGAATAGAAAGTGGCAGTCCAAGACGATCCCAGCATGCGGGCACTCTATTCTGGCTTCAGTACACCTGTCTGGCACTGCTTGTAGTGCTTCAATGCGTTTTTGTAGTTACAACCTCTTAGCTATGGCTATATAAAAAGTTGTTAAGGCACTCCAAGCAGTGGCAGACAGGGAGCGCCTACTGTACTTGCTAGGCAGAACAGCTATAAGAGAACGTGGTAGATGAGCGGCAGTAGATATTGGCAGTCTACTAGTCCGTGAGGTAGGCCCACTACTTCTATACCTGCTTAGCACCGTTAGATGTCCTCCAGTATGCTATTAATACTCATGAAATACCAGCTTTGTCAAGCCTGATGGCTCTCCAGGCCACCTCAGACGGTGTTGACTTGCTTGAGTGTACCACTTTTTTCTTGCTTAGCGTGTCTAGGTGGTCCAGAGAACCACCAGCCTTGGCCGAAATGTCGGTCTGCAATTCTTGATAACGTAGTAGAGGGCCTCGAGCGGTGTTAGGCAGATTTCAATATGTTTGAAGTATATGAGTTGCAGGATATGATCAAATCTACAGAGACTACCACTTTTTGTTCAAGGGCTTAGCAGGCTCCCTGGGGTCCTCGCTCTCGATCGTCCGGACCTCGTGTGGCGCCCGGGTGTGGCGTTTCATGGCGTCGAAGTCTCTTTTTTTCCCTCATGCAGTTGCGAGGATGATTTTTCACTTAACCTCGGGGACGGGACCGGGGATGAGGAGAAAAGCAACCGACCGTCATCACGCGAGCCTCCCTCGTTTTCTTCGCGATAGTCCTTATCGCCAGTGCGGCAACCGGCCTTTGCGCATGAGTAGGTACCTCCTACCAGGCGATGGAAGGTGGGAGGAAGCGATCGGTGAGAAATTGAGAATGCTGTCATCGGACCTTGTCAGGGCTGCAGCAGGCATATGCCGGTTCTGGGCCCTCGATATGGCGTTGCTGGCACGGTGATAGCACTTCCTTTGTGACCTACGGAGCTACGTCAGTTCCGCTGGGTGGCATGTGTATAGGACCTGTCACAGGCGTCCGGGAGCGTCGTGGAACCGGTTGAAGCGTGGAAGGGATCGTCCTGAGTGCGCAAGAGTGAAACGCAGAGTACCGAAGAGCATTCCGCAGTGCGATTGCTGTCCACAACGGTAGCCGTTCTCCATGTGGGCGCGTGTGTGTGGCTCCGGGCTGCAACCAGCAACGGCGGTGGGCGCGCTGATATCATGGGGGTTGATAATTGCCCGGGGCCTGGCATTGAGCATGCAGCGTCCTGCGTCTAGGACGGCGGAAGCTGGATCCGCGCAGCTGGAACGATGATAGTCTGCCGCCGTGCTCTCCGGCGCGGCGTCGGGAACGACATGCGCCCCTGTGAGGTTGGGCTTTGAGGCTGGTGGAGAGAAAAAAAGAACCGGTGCGTTAGGTACAGCCCTCGCACAAGACGACGCCCATTTATGGCTGCAGTCGAGTCATGGCGCTGCGGTCGCGAGAGACACCACCGCAGGGCTGGAGAGAACCGGCTTCTTGCTGTCAACGGAGGCGTTTTGGGAGAAGATGGGCGCGTCTACGCGGCTAGAACTATGGATGCCTTTTAGCGAACCCCAAGAACCTCCTCCTGTACCGGAGACATTCACAACATCCCCAGGCGCAAAATCTGCCCTCAGCCTGCCCCGAAAGCCCTCTTCTTGTGTGCTCAGGATCAGGCTCTCCCCGCTGCGACTCCCGTCTTGTTTTGCTGCCATCTCATTCCGACCAGCCGTGACCCCTCGCTGCCGACCTCAACCTCTCCTGGGCCACTTTCCGTCAGCTCCCGACTACAGGGCACGGCAAGACCAGCAGCGACACCGCTCGAGCCTGTCCTAGGCCAGCTGGTCGCAAGGGGCCGAGTAAAACCGCGCTTGGGCAGCTATCCGAGCACATAAGTAGCCACCTGCTACAAAATGGAGGTAAGACTCGACCTTTTCTTTTCCCACCGTCCACCACCACGCTGCTCAGCCCTACTGCCGCTGGGATCGCCCGCCAATGCCCTGACGATCTGAGTGCCACGCCGTGGGAGACGAGTGCTGCACGCCCAAGGGCCCGGGATCGCCGTTGGCCTGCGCCGTGACGCCTCCAGTGCTATCTTGGCCACGCAGACACCCTCATCCAGGCCTCCTGCACGCTTTCCAGTGCCAGCTTGCTTGTTGCGTCCCGCGCCGTCGTGTCCACGCCGAGTGACATGCTGCCCAATCGCGCCCCTGTCCGCCACCTAGGAAGCCCGGCCTGGCGGAGCGTATCACTCTTGTAAAACCTCACTTCTCACTGCGCGTCCTCTGCTGCCTTTCTTGCCGCTCGAATCCTCTGCTCCCATTCCAAGTCCTCCACTCTCTGCGCCCGTGGTTGAGCTGTGCCGTCGTGCGAGTTGCCTGTTTCGTCACCCCAGTCATAGTCGGCCATCGGTGCCTGTTTGCGCCCTCAGTCCTTTATCATCCTCTCTTTCGTCGTCGAGATGAGGCGCTCGGCGCTGTCCTGACACCTTCACTCTGCGCTTTCCCGCTCCTATCTCCCGTGTTGCTTTCCAATCACGTCTGACTTTGTGACACCTTGCATCATCATGGCCGGGCAATCGCATTCACCGACACGCTCTCATCCCGATGGCGACCCAGCGGCAGCGGATGACCAGCCAGCGGACTCTTCTATGTTGAAACCAGCAGCACAATTGACTCTGATGCGCTATCTTCAGGACCTCCCAGACGCCGATATACCACCGAGCCCCGTACAGCCACGCTACCACACCGGACGTTTACCGAACAACAAAGCCGGCGATGGCAAACCACGGCTGCTGTTGATGGGGCAGAGGAGGTGAGAATCCACCCTCCGCGTGGCTACCACGCGGAGATCCGACATTTGTTTTTCTATGTGGCTGACTACGGAACGTGGCAAGGAGCGGGAAGTCGTCTATATCGAGCGTAGTCTTCCATAAGCTGCCGCCAAGCGAGACGCTGTACCTTGAAACCACGACCCGGATCAAGAAAGAGTCGATGCAGTAAGTGTCACCTTTCACCGCCTGACCGCCTGCGACTCTTCACCGCCTCCGCGCTAAGTCAGGTGCTGACTCGAGAGCCATAGCTCGTTCATGGACTTCCAGGTCTGGGATTTCCCTGGTCATCTTGACTATTTCGACCCTGCCTTTGACGTGGACAATATCTTCGATGAAATCGGCGCCCTGATTTGGGTAATTGACGCCCAAGACGAGTATCTGGACGCGATTGTGCGCCTGAACGCTACGATACTGAATCTACATCAAACCTATCCGAACATCAACGTAGAGGTCTTCGTACACAAAGTCGATGGCCTGTCAGATGACTTCCGGAATGAGGTTATACAAGACATCACCCAGCGGGTGATGGACGAACTCTCAGATAACGGATACGAGAATGCGCCAGTATCGTTCTACTCGACGAGCATCTACGACCATTCCATATTTGATGCCTTCTCGAAGGTGATCCAGAAGTTGATCCCTCAGCTGCCGACTCTCGAAGCGTTACTCGATAGTCTGATCAGAAATTGCCATATTGAGAAAGCCTATCTCTTTGACGTGCTCAGCAAAATCTACATTGCGACAGACACGAGTCCGACAGACATTGGAAGTTATGAGATATGCTCGGATTACATCGACGTGGTGGTCGACGTGAGCGAGATATATGGATGGGACAGGGGCGACGACGAGGCACAAGCGGGGAATAACGAGAACGCCATTAATGATGCCGAAAGTCTTATCACACTGGAGAAGAAGAGCAACAATTATCTCTACCTGCGGGAGATCAACAAGTAAGTGTCAAAGTAACTCCGCCTCCGCATGAGCGCACAGCTGACGCTCTGCAGATATCTGGCTCTGATCTGCTTAATGGGCGATGACAGCCCTGCGGACAAGAAACCTCTGATTGATTACAATGTCGGTGTTTTTCAAGAGGCGTTGGCGCAGGTCTTTCCCCGAGGGGAGAAATGAATTTCTACAGGTTTTCTAGTGACTCTATGATTGTCACTTTTGTTTCACGGAGATGAGACTCCATTGTGAGCATTTTCTGCGGGATGGGAAAGCTTTGGAGTTTAATTCCAGGGCATAGACTTTTCATGGGTCGGAGTGGCCAGGGATAGGCATGTACCATACATTTCTCCAAACAATGCAGCCAGGGTACTTCTGGAAGGCGATATCTTATGATACGACTACGACCCAGAGAAACGTGGGTCCAACAGAAGTGATGTCTCTTGCCCCCACGCTCTCGAAACCCCCAACCTAAGAACCACGCACTACTGTTGCCCCTGACCCAGGAAGATCGCCGGCCACATCCCTGCCCCGAACAAGCTCATCCGCCGTCCGGAAAATCCCGCCACCAACAGCGGGGCGGAACCGTGGCTGGTGAGCTGTCTTCTTGGTGACCCGGGGCGTTGGAAACAACCTCACGCCGTCCCTGCATTTATCCGTCACAACGTCTATCCTGAAATTGTCCGCCTTCATTTGACCCGGCCCGCAGACCGACGCAGATATTTGCAAGGGTGTCTGGGCGTAGAGAACACGGTTTCCTGACGTCAAGGTGCAGTGTCTTGATAAGCTCAAATTGAGGACTGTATACGTCTATGCAGTGAGGCCTGACATCTCCGTCACTGCTTCCACTGTAAAGATCTTCTGCTGTGGTTCAACATTGCAAACGACGTCACCAGCTGCATCGAAGCACGAAAGCGGCATACTACCGGTCCAGCTCACTACAGATCTCACCACCGCGTGGGATGCTGACGTGCGCTTCTTAGCCGCCACCTGCATACGATCGCCACACTTCTTCCCTCAGCTTCGAACTCACAATCTGAGAAAATGGCGACCGACCCCTCCGTGCCTAATTCCTCAGCTAGGAGCAATGGCACGAAGTCAACCAAGACTACCGTGAAGAAAAGCTCGGATGATATTGGTGGGCTCAGCGTATTTGATGTGCTGCGGGTGCTAGGAGGGTTGCTATTGCTGAGTAGCTGCTTGAGCTGGCTGTCGACCGATAAAACAAGTATGACTTGGGGATGGAATCCTTGGTTCTTAAGGGTCGGGGAATGGAAGGCGTTGACGGTAGGTGATCCATATATTCTACCACTCCTGCAATCATTAAGCCCAATTTCCGTGGCTCAGATGTGAAGTCTATTCATACTGCTTTTCTCCTCCTACTCGCTGTATTAAGCAATAACTGATAGCTTCATCACAGCAAGGTCCGGTCCGCTTAACAGACAAACAGCTCGAAGCCTACGACGGCACAGACCCTAATAAACCCGTCTATATCGCCCTCAATGGCACTATCTACGACGTCTCAGCGGGTCGAAAGACGTAAGTTATACACCCCACCGCATTTGACACAATTTCCACATTTACATCCGCACCAATTACTATCACTAAAGCTGGATCTAGCTACGGCCCAGGCGGCTCCTACCACTTCTTCGCCGGCCGCGACGCCGCGCGCGCCTTCGTTACCGGCTGCTTCCAAGAAGACCTAACCGCAGACCTCCGCGGCGTCGAGGAAATGTTCGTGCCGCGTGACGCTCCCGAAGAGTCTGCATCTGCCTCCGATGCCACTGTCTCCGAGTTCCCGTACCCGACCTATGATCCCACCGCGCCTGAGGGCGAGCACGTACCGGACCCGCAGCCTAAAGCCGTCAAGGTAGAGAGGAGTGCGAAACGCCACTTGAGCAAGGGTGAACTGAAGATTCGGCGCGAGCAGGAGTACAGGCAGGCGAGGAAGAACGTGGCTAAGACGCTGGAGGGATGGCATGTGCTGTTTCGAGGGGACAAGGATAAGAAGTATTTCAAGGTGGGGGAGGTGGTGAGGCCGAGTGGGTGGTTGGAGAAGTTGCCGAAGAGGGAATTGTGTGAGGCGGCGAAGAAGGGGAGGCCGATTAGGAAAGAGTAGGGGCTAAATTCTAGTAGGCTTCGGGGTCTCATCGAAACGGTTCTCTGGGCGGGTTTCACTGCGGAAATGCGGGATAGGCGAGCGGCATATATACTTCTCACCCGAATTTTTCCAAAATGTCGTATTGTAAAGAGGTTGTAAAGGAGCACAGTTTGTGGTAGCGTGATGCTAATTCATTGCCATTGCTAATGCATTTCCCTATCAGCCCAAAGCACACCCTCTAGAGCAAGATGCACCATCACAGTGTCATATTCCAGCTGAATGTAGTTGATCGTATACGCCGATAGTCGAGAGGAAGTCATAAGAAATCCGGCCCATGCACCGCCTGCCAACGATCCCCATATCTCATCCACCGTTTTCCGTTGTCATGTTCGTTTACTCCGCTGGGCCAACGGCTCGTGCTGAGAACAAAGGTATTAGCATTTAGATCTACTCTGTGGCCGGCTAGCGTTCCCGAGGGCTCCTCACTGTATATGCTCAACTTGCTGTGCCCAACGACCTTCTTGATCAATCCCTTCTCCTCGAGATCTATGAGCGCCCTTCGGGCTAGCGAGCCGTTGATCTTGAGTCTGTCGACGAGGGTGGCTACGGTGATGAGACGGTAGGACTGGACATCCTTCTGGAGCTTGTCCGAGATGGACTTATCGAGGACGACGGCGTGGTTGGCCTTGTCCTTGACTGTAATCGCATATCAGTTGGCGGGGTTGTTCCTCCAAGTAGTCGGGGGTGGAAGGAGTTGGGAGACGGCGAGAAATGTCCAGTCAATCGCTGACCGCCGGTAATCGACGCGGAAAGCGGTTTCGAGGCAGGTAGCGATTAAGCTGGATGTTCGCCGCCTGCTAACAAAGGGCTTCACGTACCCTTTCCCTTCGACCACTTCTTCTTCTGCTTCTTGCCTCCGGTAGCTGAGGGTGCCTGTTGAGAGTCTAGTCAGTAATGCGCTTCGTTGCATCTGCGATTTGGAGTCCTTGGAAGTACCATTTTGATGGATGTGTGATTGAAGTTGGCGTTGGGCTGGCTTGCAAAATCGTGATGTGGAGAGGATTCGCTTATTCCAAAAGACTTGGCGGCAATGAATCACGTGCGACTTAAGCGTTCCCTATCATTGACAAATCTTTCTGCTTCCATTACCACACACTTTTCAGTAAAGTCATCGGATAGCATTCGTGACCACTTGTATGATTGAGCTCGCTGTACAGTTTCATCTTATGAGAATGTCCTAAATCTGTCGAAAGACCTCCCACAGCAACAGACCCTGTGTGCTTGAAAAACACGACTCGAAGGATTTAAAAAGTAGTTATACAAAGTCTATAGAAGGCCTCAAATTCCTCATATCTCGTACATCCAAGAAAACAATCCCAATCGCAAGCCGTATTCTTCAGAACCATGTTTCTGCTCGCTGGGGTCTCCTCCCAGCGCAACCTCCTTGACTTCGCTTTCTTCCCTGGCAGCTACCGGAAATCCTTCCTTCCGCCCTTCGACTTCCGCGGCAGCTTTTCGAAGGCTCCATAGTCTGCGCCTTCCCAACCTCTGATAATTTCCGGATTCTAATGTCGTCTTCGTCGTTACGCTGTTGCGGTTCTATCCAAGCAACCCGACCAGAGATCAGCTTTTCCACCTGATCCTGAATCGCTTCCTGCTTGGCTATCTCGGCTTTTATCACTAGTGTGTCGCGCTCACTTCTAGGCAATCTCGTTTTCGAATCAGCCTCAGCGGTCCCGGAATCCCTCTTGACATGCTTGCCCTGCCCGGATATCTCATACTCCGTTGCGACAGGTGGGTCGCTTGTCGAATGTGTATCTTTCTCTATGCAGACATTTTTCTCCTCTTTCCGACGTCGTTTCTCATCATCAAGCTTGGAGGACCCCGAGCTCCTATGATGTTTGGTACCAACCTGTCGATTGTCTGCGGAGCCCGACGTCCACTGCACACAAGGAGGTAAATCTGGATCCGTTTTATTTGACACTGTAGCTTTAAAATGCTGTCCGTGTGGTTCAGTGTCTTGTGCAGCCTTCCATAATGGCTCTGATTCCAGCGCTAGACCCGCTATCTCCTTGTTCCGAGTCTTCTCATCCGTAAGCTTATTGACAAGATCCAACTCTCTCTGGGTTTTTGCGTCTTTCAAATCGTTATGCGGAACTCTCTCGAACTGCTGGCTTTCCTTTCGACGCGCCTCCTTCTTCTCTTTCTGTTTCTCACGGATGCGCGTGGCTCCGACTGCCACACTGGTGACAATGAGGGATGCCATGATTCGTGTATGAGATGTGGGGGCAGGTTGATGCAATTGGTGAGGAACGCAAACTTTGGTACGGAAGGCGATTTTGGTTTATATTGTGTAGAGCGGACTTGGTGGTGTTGATGCGCGATGAGACCTCTATAAGGACTTCTCCAAAACCGACGCTATCTCTCTAGTGTCTCGATGGATCCGGATACTCGGAGCTCTGATGTCTAGGTCTCTCATACTCGACGGTAGGATAATAAATGTAGTATTTTATCAACACCCAATGGGATGGTCAGTGGAATAACATAGAAACTCTAGAGCGGCCAAGAAACTATGTCTTGGAAGCCTGAAGGCAACTAAACACTGTCTCGTAGATAAAGAATCAATATAAGCGTTCAATCTTCACGCATCGGACATCGGTGATCGGACGGATGATAGATCCGTACCTTATAGTAGGTAGCTCAATTGTGAAAGTCCGTGGAATTAGCCAATCAGCGTTTGGCAATGCTCGATCTTCCAACATGAACGGAACTTCAATCTGCACGATACTATAGAACCTTCCATAACATGGTACCAGGATGTAGGAAATTCCCTGCGTCATCTTCTGAGTCTGAATTCACGATTTTGTGGTAGCTACCTAAGCTACTAGTTCCATTCGCAGAGCTATCCAAAAGTGGTCCGTGCATAATTATTTTGTAGCTTCGACCCCAAGCTCTCGCACCTTGCGAAAATGTCACTCTACTACGAAGCCGCGTCGATCCTGACCAACGCAGACAGCACAGGGGGATCGTTAAAGTCAAGGATTTTCAACAAGAAAGATCTCAAGAGTAAGCCGGCGCAGGTTTTTGCGCTGGTTACAGAGGCGTCAAAATGGTCGGGAGTTTTGAAGGATGTGGTTGAGAAGAGCGGGCTGTTGAAGGAGGAGAGAAAGGTACGCAAACAATTAATGATCTAATTCTTCAGTTTTTTGTTTCTTTGCCGAACAATCAATAGCTAATTATTGCAACCAGCTTACGCCTGTCCTTGCCCTTCTCTTAGCCCACGATCTTCTCCTCTCCAAAGGCGGAGTAGCAGCTCCTGCAAACCACGTCCTCAAGCTCACGATCACTCGGCACAAGGCTAGATTGAATGCGGAACTTGTGAAATCGAGGATAAAGCGCGGCTGCGGAACCTTGGAGCAGCTGCGAGAACAAGTCAATTCGGGCGAAGTTGAGATCACTACAGCCCCCAATGGCTCACCAGCGGAGTCAATTCAACACCCACGATGGGTGCGGATAAACACTCTGAAGACTACTCTCGAGATTCAACTTTCAACTACATTTGCGGGGTACAACAAAGCAGATGGCCTCGCTCCCGTTATCTCCGCGTCTGGCTCGTCGAAGCTCCTATATCTGGATCCTCACATACCAAATTTAATCGCACTACCACCAAGAGCCGACTTCGCGAAATCACCAGCTTACCTCGCAGGTCACATCATCTTTCAAGACAAAGCGTCGTGTTTTCCGGCATACCTTCTCGATGTCCAGCCTGAGGATGAAGATATCATAGATGCGTGCGCGGCACCTGGAAATAAGACAACCCACCTGAGCGCCATCTTGTCCGAGCGAGTAGACTCCAGTATGCCTGAGGGGCCGGCGCCGAAAATTTTTGCCTACGAGAAAGACGCGAGACGCTCAATGATATTAGACAAAATGGTGAAAATAGCTGGAGCGGACAAGAACGTCCGCGTCAAGGTGGCCAAAGACTTCCTTGCTACGAAGCCAGATTCGCTAGAGATGGAACACGTCCGTGCTCTTCTCCTTGACCCAAGCTGTTCAGGCAGTGGGATCGTCGGACGAGATGACAATGTCAAGGTGTATCTGCCAGATTCAAAATCCACAGAAGCAACAAATTCATTGAGCCGCAAGAGCAAGAAGCGCAAACGCGCCAAAGCGGGGGTCGAGACACCAAAAGTGCCTACAGCCCCCCTCGAAGTTGAGGAATCTGCTCCTGAGGTTGCAGCACAAGACGGTACAGAACTCAGAGACCGCCTCAAGGCTCTCTCGACCTTCCAACTACACCTTCTTACCCACGCCATGCGCTTTCCCAACGCCCGGAAAATCACTTACTCGACATGCTCGATACACTTTGAAGAGAACGAAGGTGTTGTTTTCGGTGCCCTCACGTCGCCCATTGCAAAGGAGCGTGGATGGAGGATCTTGGCCCGAGATAAACAGGTACTTGGGTTGAGGAGGTGGGAGAGGAGAGGTAGCTGGGACGAAGACAGAGGGGATGGAGGTATCGCAACGGAGAAATGGAAAGCAGAGGTACTCGAAGGTTGCATTCGGTGTGAGAAAGGGACCGAAGAAGGAACTATGGGCTTCTTTGTGGCGGCGTTTGTGAGAGACTCAACATTCAAGGCCGCTGAACCCGCTTCGGAGGTGATGGACGAGGATGGAGAGGAGGAGGAGGAATGGTCAGGGTTCAGCGAAGATGATGCTATCCCGTCCGAGCCCGCTACTGTCCAATCACCCGCTTCTACGAAGGGGAAGAAGCCAAAACATAAGAGGTGATTGGCTCGATGTAATTACAGGCGGGTTCACGGGAACCGATTTGCAGCTACGGACTCAATTGGCAATAATCAACTTGTCACTTCTCTCCGAAGAACCTGTGGAACTAATATCTAATACTTGCTACTACGAAAACAAATTGCATCCCCTTAAGTTCAAGCTACCTATCTTACATCAAGCTAGGTTTCCGATCCCAAACTACATTTTCTTGTCTATAGTCCCATTCTCAGTATAAAGCCTTCTTTTTCAACCTCCATCTTAAGACTGGAAATACAACCAGACAGCTGTCCATGAACGCCATAAACAAAGTTTGACCTCAAGGCATTAGCTCGCCGGGATTTACTCTGTGAGATATGGTGTCGACCAAAATTACCAAGATAGGCCAGGTCACGTGATGAAACACCACGTCCACTCCAGTCAGTCCAAATCTCCGTTTGCACACAACCATAATGACTGAGACAACAGCTGATCATCCCCAATGCAGTAATGATCATATAATGTCAGGCAGCAACAGCACAGGGATCTAGATTCCATCCCTATCCGTCATGACGTATAATTGATGTCAAAAACCGACCTCCTCAACAAAGGTTTATAAGAACACCCCCTCTAATCACAACTTCCAATCTAAACCCACCCTCAAATCTTCAACTCTCCCTCTGCCAGCTCAGCCTCCCAAATCCGAGTTACCAAAAGCAACCTCAACAAACCACCACCAACAATGTCCGCCTCCAAAAACCCTGACTCCATCACGAACGCCACCGGCGAATTCCACTCCCGCGTGCCCCCCACCGAACCGCTCGAGCACGGAGGCGTGAGTGACACCGCTCCCCTCCTGCCGCACGAGATGTTAACACCCCTCACCAGCACAAACCCGGCGTCGTCGCCTCCGCCCGCGACGCGGCCCCGGAGTTCCACGCAACCACCCTCCCCGCTGGCTCTGCGCCTGCGGACGCAACCTTCCAGCCAAACCCGGAGCTGAACAACCAGGGGATGTACCAGGACGCCAGCTCGACGCTTACGGGCGCTGATTCGGCGGAGGTGCATCAGGGGTTGGGGCATCCGGGGCAGGGGATGACGAGCCAGGAGGCGCATCATGCGGGGACGCATAGGGGGAGGAGTGGGTTGGTGGGGGTGGGGGCGAGTGTTGGGGATAAGGGGGAGGCGTTGGGTGAGGATGTGGGGAGTGGGCAGAGGGGGGATGTGGGAGGGCCGGCGGCTGAGGAGAGGTTCCCTGAGGGTCAGGAGACGGTGGCTGCAGAGGCGCCGAGGGAGAGGTAGAGGGGGAGGAGAGTTCAAGTGTGTATGAGTATACTATGGTATACGTCGAGGCTTGATGATATACGTCGAGGCTTGATGATATACGTCAAGGCTTGATGATAAACCTACCTGGCTTGATTATGTGGCAGTCTCCATTTGCACTTACCACAGTGAAGCCTTACAATTAGCGGCAGAATTACGCAAGCGGGCTTTGATGAAGCAGTAAATGTTGACTGTTGGCATGCTATGCTGTACTTAGACAGCATCGCTGTCGCTCGGCCTTACGTATTGTGAGCTGTCCCTCTCCGCTGGTCGCCATAGTATCCTTTGGTACAAAAGCATAATTACTCATGTTGTCGGGGGCTGGAAGAAGTGCTAATGGTGTGCGCTTTTCGGGAAGGTGTTGGATCGAAATGGAGTGAGCGGCGTAAATTTACTGCTTAGGGAGAGGATTGTCATCTGATGGGAGAGGTCGTATGTTCTCCGGCAGTATGATCGGCGATATAAAGTCGTGAGAGAGGACTCTGCAGGCCACAGCGGAAGAGCTTAGCAATTATACTTGCGTGAAAAAATGAAGCGAGGCGGTGTCTGCAAGGAGAACGTGACAGACCAAGATCCCTAAGGGACCTGCGGGTATTTGATTATTGGAAATACCCTCGAGCTGTCTTCGCCGCAGTGGCACGACCGTAGGAATCTATAAATGTACATATCTACTATACGGCGTATTTAGGATGAGGCTGTGAGTCAACTGGAATTGGGGGCGAAAACAGCACCGGCCATTTTATAGTGATAAGCGGTCCAATCAGAGAGATAAAAATTTAGGCCCGCCGTGTGGGAAATTTGAAAATTGAAGAGGAAGAGGCGAAGCAAAAGCTCTGAAACCGCGAGCACTTGGCAGGACGCACAAGCCAGACTATTGAGCTACGCGGAAACATAGCGAGAAAGGGGATATACTTATGAGATCTACGTATCAAACTTTGCAATTAGGATGCACTGTCGATGGCTACTCGAAAGTCGTGAGACTGAAGTCACGTGATATCATGTGACGTCGAAGGTAGCCGTGATATCGGCAGAGTGATCTCGTAACGAGCTAGTGCGAATCGATCTGGACAGGACATTATAGCATGTGTAACATCTGCTTCATATCACCGCGTCACTACTTGGGGCTGCTGCTTTCTACGGTTCGCTCCAATTTGCTCCTCTTACCCTCTCCCTATCTCTGACCAGAGTGATGCGCTGTCAATCAAGATTGTCAGCAGGAGCTATGATGATCTGTGTTGCCTGAGTATGCCGGATGTCTCGTGAAGGTTTGGCCTCGGACTATAGTAACGAGACGGCCTCTTAAGACGCAGCAAGGGCGAGACCTGGTGAGCGGGACCCGGGGACTGCCAGCGAACCGTAGCGATGTGACATGCATGCCGGCGCGCAGGAACCCCCACGTCTTGTCTCCATCGATTTAACAAGGTCGCGCGGGAGACGCGAGTGAATTGGAGGACAGGCAGGGCAGGGCGCAGGTTGGCGTGAGCTGAGCAGGCTTGGCTCCGGTTCTGCGGAGGGGTTCATGCGCCGCCAGCGTCATACAAAGGGTGCGGCCGAGTGAAGAATCAAGTCACCACCAAAATCCACAATTTAGCTGCGCAGCCACCACACGGGCATAATAAACTTTCTAGCCTTCCAACAACCATGAAAGGCGTTCCCCTAAAGATGCCTAGCTTTATAAAAGCTCGATATTTTGTTGTGTTCTCGAGATGCGGCTGTTAAGAGGTGTCGATTTCGGACAACTTTAATGTTCCACGCCTCGCTTAGCCGCTTGAGACTTGATTCTTCACTCGGCCGCACCCTTTGTATTGTGGAAGAGTGGGGAGCTTGAAGCATGACATCTCGTAGCGTGCATGAGTGCACGCAGGGAGCTGCAGGACCTGCTGGCAGCGTGATGTGAGTGGTGAGCAGCGAGGGGAGACTACTCCGCAGTTAGAGTGTGGTGAGGGGAAGACGCTTAGGAGACGAATGGGGACTCGAGGCTCTCGATATGCGGCCAAATCTGCATGTATTTCTGGGGAGGCAGCTGCACTGGAGCACAGGTGATGCAGTTAGCCACGTCCACGAGAGAGAGAGTGCGCTGGAGGCCTTGCACAACTGTGGCTGGCTGTTTGCGGGGTTGTGCTCGCGGTACGGGCCGAGGGAACGAGCACCCGCGACGTCGTCGGTGTTGAGATGTCGCAATGAAGCGTGAGAATCGTTCGTCTGGCGTTCGGTGCTGGGCCCGCTAGCAGAATTAGATAGGGGAGAGGGCACAAAACACCATATTGGCCTGAGTGGTGATGCTATGGCCAGAACAGGGCCCTCTCTCCGGGCGACATGGAGCGGGGTCGGTCAGCCAGCCGCCCGGCATTTCCTCTCGCGGGCATTGGAGCGGCGATTGTATGCACGCAATGCGCGGCTGGGGCCACGATATCGATATGGAGCGCGAGCTCGAGGCTGTTGGCGTGGGTTGGATGCGGTGCTCGGCGCATGAGCGCACTGAGAAATGAGGCCTGAGAAGCTCGGGATGAGTACTCCGGCGGGCCTATTCAGAGCGGCAACGTCGGCTGGTGCAAATGAAGCGCAGCATCACTCTGCATCACTCTCCTCTCGCATGACGAGCAGACGTGCCGGGCAGCTTCGGGTTGCCCAATGCCGCCAGCTGGTCAGGTACATTCAGGTACAGGCGTGCGGTCGAATCAGCTTGCAGATGGGCCGTCTCCCGACAAAGGGCGACGACGCACACGGCATCCCTTTGACGTCGAGGCGCGCAGCACCCAGCCATGCGCCCCCAAGGCTATCACGGGACGTCAGGACGCAGGCTGAGAGGGCAGCGTGCTCGCACTGCAGCGGCCGATTCGAATCGCTTCGTGCGTGGTGCTCACTACGGCCTCAGTCGGCGCGGTTATCGGAGTGCTCTTTCGAGTCACCCAGCACCAGCCCTCACCACCTGGCTCCACTGGCGCTGAACGACTCCTCTCTCGCGGCCCTTCTGCCCTCCTGGCGATGCTACTTAAGACGACCGCGGCCCTGCCCGACACGTCTGCTCCGTTTGCCTCCCCTTCTCTTGCCCTGTCTCCCTCGCAGTGCCGGTTCAACCGCCCTGGCCGCCGTCAGCTGCTCACCCGTCGCCGTATTCACCCCTCTGCCACGCTGCTCACGCCGCATCCCACGCTGCACCTGGGCCACCGGGAGAGCGCCGTCCAGAGCAGGGTCTCCAGGCCTCCGATCCGGCTGCGTGCTGGCCAATTGACGCGCCCACAGCGGTTTTCCCCACGCTGCACGCCAATACCCCAGACTCGACATCTCGCTCGGTGCCACCAGGCCATACAGCCCAGACAACGTCCATTGCCTCGCCTGCGACCATCGCCTGCTGTCGTGGCGGCTCCAGGCGCCTGGAACCCCTTCTCCGCCTGTTCTTATTACCCCCTCGTGTGCCCTGTTGCCCGTAACGGTCAGGCCAGCCGCGTTATCACTCCACGACGTCCGCCTTCCCCTTCCTCACCGATCATCTCCGTCACGCCTTGGGGATGAACTTCAAGAACAACACCTCTCACTGGCCCGTAGGACAAGAAGCCATCAACCGCTGAGACCGGCTCCGCAGTCCACCCCAGATTTAAACTCAAGTCCTTGCGGTACATCACTTTGCTTCTTTTGACCGACGACACCGCACTCGATACGGTTGCTTATTCCGCGGTTCCTCGTCCGCCGCCCTGGCCTCGAGCACCCGTCGGCCTGCTGCCACCCGCCGCCTTGCAGGTACAGACGACCTCCACGGGCTCACTCGTCATCCGGGAAACTCTATTCTTATCGTCTGCACGTAATGGAGTCTTCCATGACCTTGCTCAGTGCTCACATCCAATTTCTGGTATGTACCTTTCATTCCCCACTCAATCTCATGCATTGCTTAGTAGCGTTATTACCCTCGCATCGCATGGTACACCCCAAGCCGTGCATGCATGGCGTCCCGTAGGGCTGTTTTATATCTCGCCTCCCCACAAAACTTTTCGCCTCTATTTTTCTCTCTTAGCTAACACCATGCTCAACGTCAAGGATACCCAGTTGGCCCTGATCCACATCCCTCTTTCGCTGTATGCAAACTTCCTCCAGGCTATCTTGCAACTGCTGCTTCCGAATGAAGGCCGCAATGATCTTGCCTCTTCCAATGGAGCTGTGCGGGCCCCTCGGGGCTGGCCCTATGAGCATCCCTTTGTCAACATTTCAATCACTCACATCGAGTGCTCGGTAGTGTGTTCTCGAACTCTTGCGCGTGAGTTATTTGCTCCTGTGCGAGACAGCCTCGATGCAGCGGCGAGAAACCAAGTGTCTATCACCACCGAAGACTTCATCGTTATGCAAGTTGACGGCGAAGGTCTTGATGCCGGACAGAGGGTCCTTGAACTCACGAGTCCGCTCGCGCTGGCTGGGATGTAGGTCGCCTCAATGAAATTTCGAGATATTCAATTCTAACAAACGACAGATCCATATTCTTCATTACCACCTACTTTTCCGACTACATCCTCGTGCCTCTACGGTGCAGAGGACAGGTTGTTCATGCCCTTGAAGAGCGTGGGTTTGCTTTCGAGCACCACACTTCAACCTATGTCAACCCATCCCACCATAGGCGGAACCATTCGTCCACTTCCTCGTTTGACACTCAAGCACCAGGCACCCCGCCCCCTGCCACTATCTCTGAGCTTCAAATCCGCACATTCGCGACTCTCAAACGACGAAACATCGTGCCTACCGTCAATCCAAGTCTTCGACTGATCCAATGCGCCGGTCGCAAAGACCCATCACGAACGGGCAGCTCCAACGGCAACCGAAGCTCGACCACCAGCGCAGCTGACGACGCGCTGCACCTAGGCCTCGTAAAATGCCTCATCACACCCCCGTGCCCGAGATTCTTGTCACTCACACTCACGGACACGGAACCTGCATCCCTGCTCCTCGATCATACGCTCCTCCCGAACTTTGCGCAAGACGTCCTACTAGGCTCTAAAGACGACTTCCTTATCCCGATCACGCTGGACCTGCGCGAGCTTCCTCTCGAAAGCACTGGCATCGTGTGCGGCGTGGCAGGGCGCCTGGTCGGCGGCACCGCCCAGGGTGCTCTCGAGAACTCTGTCGAAATGAGCTACCTCAGCACCGCACGCGCAGGAACTGTCATGGTCGGCGAAGACGAGCTGCATCGAGCGCTAGCCGCACTGCGGGGCGCAGAGAACGGCGTTGTGCCCGATTAACTTTAGGGCTAAGCGACGAGTCTGGCGATCTGATCAATGATGGGAACCGTGGGTGACCGCACAGTGAAGGGTAGCCGCATGAAGCTGCGGTCAGGTGAGGGTCGAAAGCGGTCGCGTACAACCACAACCTCACCGATCAGAAACGCCAGACCAGGGGGGGCTAGCTCTCGTACGTAAGCAGGCAACAGGCAACCTACTCTCGACGAGGCTGACCTTGTTTTCACCTCGGGTGGTGGGGGATGTCAGATTCTGGATTGCTCGAGAATCTCATAGTCGGCGTGGGAGGCGCGTCAGCCGGCAAAAGTCACCATCTCGATATCAGGCTGGAGTCGCAGCCACGCTTTGCCGGTTTTGGTTCATCGCACATCCAAGTCGAGCGGTGTCTTTTCTACACCAGCAAGGTTTCCTCACCGGTCGGGTCACCGTTATTGCATGCGGCGTCGTTAGTGGCGTTTCCTCGTGCCTTGCGATCCGATTTATTTCTAGCCTATCACGCCTGCTTTTCCTTCCGCGACTTGTCACTTTTCTCGCATGCATCGGCGTATTGTTGATGCTGTCTTTTCCCTTTCGAGCCACCGTATCTCTTATTTCCACTTCTCCTCATGTGCTCATCTTTTCATCACTGTCTCTCCCAAATTTCGCCTCGCGCGCGTATCTCTGTTTCGGACGCTGGAAAACAGTCTGTTTCATACCTGTCTCTCATCTCTTAGTCGTCTTGTCTAGTCACATCACATGAACGATGCCACGCCGTCACGAGAAACGAAATGGGCATCAACGGGGCGCGGCACCCCACGGGCAAGCATTGGGATCGGGAGCATCCAAAAGTTGAAAAATCTTGATGCATTTACTTGGCTCGGGTATTTGAGAGGTCTGTACGATATCTAGGAATACCAATCTACGTCACTACCTTGACTCACATCCTTTAAAAATCAGCTTCTTTTGAACTATCTTTTAAGCTATCAATAAAGCCTGAGCCTGAAACCTTGCAACTGTTTTTAGGGCGGGTGCCAAATAAGTCCACTCAGCCTGCGCGCCGTGGCCCATTAGCGCCAATCCCACTAAAGCATAATGCGAAAGCCCCACGCGAATTTGCCGAAAGGATATTAAAGATGTTTAGGTGTGTGTCCTATGACTATTCTATAGATTTTTATTTCCAAAAACCACATGACAATGACGTCAGTCCCTAGGGGAGCTAACGGCGGCAATCTCATAAATGCGCTGTCCGTCCGAGCCCAGCCCAATATTGTGAATTCAGTTTACGCCGGCATGCCCCAAACAATCACGTTCCCTGCGCGCACATCACGCGTCAGCACAAATAGACTTTGGAGATAAGGGAAAATAGTGAGCGGCGGGCCCGATGGTAACCGGGGCTACCTGAGGGGGGATTCATGGAAGGGCTTACCATCTCCGCCTGCGCTGGCCCATTCTTTGCGCGTCGGGCAGAAGGCGACGGCGCTGACGACGTCCTTTTTCGGGTTTGGGGGGCTCGAAGTGGCGGGGGAGTGGCGGAGTTTGTGGAGGACGCTGCCGGAGAGGAGGTCCCAGATGAAGATGTGGCCGGATTCACTGCCGCTGAGGATGATGCTGTCGGAGAGGCCGAGGGCACTGCGGATACGGTAGTCGGTGTTTGTGTACTGCTGGGTGTTAGAGAGGGTGTTGTGGTGGGAAAGTGGAGGGGGTTGGACCTCTGGCGCTTTGTAGGCTTTGAGAAGCTTGCCGTCTGGTTTGTCCATGAGGCGGATTGTGGAATCTAGGGAGCTGACGAGGAGGGAGTCGGTGGTTTTGGTTGGTGTGAGGGATGTTACGGGCGCTGTAGGTTGTTAACTCTATGCCATTTGACTCCATTTCTGTGGAAATGGTTGATACTTCTATCCCCATCTTCTCTCCCCTTCTCCGCGCGCTGGGGTCGGAAATCGCAAGACTCACCCCCTATAACATCAACCAGCACCTGTCCCATCCGGATGTCATAGCACCGAACCCTCCCATCCACACTCCCCGCCACAATCTCCGCGCCCATTACTGCCACACTGCTCACGCTGTCCCGCGCCTCGCTGAGCACCATGATCGGCTTGTAGCTCTGGCTTTTCGCGTCCCATAGCCGCACCGTCCCGTCATAGCTCCCGCTCACGACGACGCTGCCCTCCGCCCCGCCGAATGCGCATGCGTTCACTTTCCCCGCGTGCCCGCTCCATCGTTTTATAGTCACGGCCCGCGATACGTCCCACAGGAAGACGGTCTTGTCGCCGCCGACGCTGGCCAGGCGCGCGTTGTCGGCGGATACGGCGAGATCGAGGACTTCGTAGCCGTGCGCGTCGTAGGTTTGGATGAGGCCTGGGGTTGGTAGGGAGGGGTCGAGAGTAGAGCTGGGAGAAGCGGCTTTGGAGGGGTTGAAGAGGCGGATTGAGTGGTCGGTGGAGCCGGTGAGAATCTGAAGTTGTGTGAGTGAGGTTTCTGGAGCTTCAGAAGGCGCGATTTGAGATAAAGTCTGCTACGGAGTGAGGTAGAAGAGGAAGTGCGTACGTATTGACTGGAGCCTGCGCTGTAGGTCACGGCATGAACGGCGCCTGAGATTCGTTATGTATTATTGCTCCCGCGAGGATGATGGCTAACTGAGTAGGGAATACCATTATGGCCTCCGAGTCTTGCTATTTGGCGGGTGGGAAATGGTGAGCTCATGGTGGTTGGGGTTCGGAGGAGAGTGCGGAGTTTGAGGGGACTTTCTTTGCGCGCCAAGCACCCCGCAGATCTTCTTCGAAATTTAGAGGTTCACTTTCCTCGTCCTGACAACATCATCGCAAGACCTCGTCTACACTTGTCTGTGCTTCCAGGTTGTTACCACTGCGTAAGTTGCTTTGGAATTGTCTTGAAGTATTGTTACTCGAGCGCAACTCGAAATCAGGCACAGCAGCAGGCAACAACATCCTAAGAGTAGAGGGGCATTATCACACTGAGCACTACAATTGCGAAATAGCTTCGCAGCCTCCAATCCTATCATCATGGCGCTCGAAATTCTCTCTGAGAGGCCGCGGTTGGAAGCCTTCACTGCCCTCGAAGAGCACCAAAGCCAGACTCCCAACACTTTCTTCGGCGCAAAACCAGTCCTCCACTGCAAGCATTCGGGCGTCACCCTCCAAATCCCACAGGACCAGCTCCACTCGCATGCTGCCATTGCGAAGTTCCAACCTACTGCAGTAGTGGATGGACCTGCTACGTCTCAGCCTGCGACCATCTCCAATGTCGAAATTTGGGTCACTTCTGAGTATGTCCTCTTCCCGCTGTTTGACAACTCCATAGCTAACCTTGGCCATAGACGTCTCGTTCTCTTCCAGTTGGAGCCATCAAACACGGGCATCTCAATTCCATACCCCTCCATCGCTCTCCACGCCATCTCGCGACTCAAAGGACCGCAGTACACATCATCAGAGGCCGGTCTGGAAGCCTTGTACATGGAGCTGAGCCTGAACGACACTGAGCTTGTGAACGCTGAGGATGAGATCGAGGTACTTGAACTGACAGTCCTTCCGCCGGATTACACCTCTGTCACCGAGACCACGGCCCCCTACATCAAAGAGCTCTTCGCTGCGATGAATGCTTGCTCGGACCTGCATCCGGATCCAGCGTCTCTAGAGTCAGATGAGGACGATGAGGAAGAAGATACTGCGCCTGGTGCTAGCGGCTGGATCACGTCGGAGAATATGGATCAATACCTTGATGAGGCCGGGAACTTCATCGGAGGTGGAGCTCTGGGTGATGCGGACGGCAACTTCTTTGGAGGAGGCGGCACCCTAGGCGCCGGCGCAGGCACAGTGAGGACAAGAGAGGACGACGACGAGGCCGCTCACGGGAGCAATGGCGTGGACGGAACCAATGGCGAAGATGAGACGAAATGGCGACGAACAGCATGAGCGTGTACCACGCTTCCGCTCTTCAGTACCACACTTCTGGGGAACTTCTGGGCGTCTAGGGCAAGGATAGGTTAGGTACAGAGCTCTCACTGCCTCCTTTTGCATCAAAATCATGTTGCCATAGGTTAATTGTAGGCAATAATTGGTTGACCTCTGAATTCAAGCGGTTACCCTATTAAACACGTGAGTCGCTCCAAATGCAACCAAGGAGGACAATGCATTAACTGTGAACAGTGACTCTCAAAGCCCAGCTAGAGCCTCGCGACGCGACCTCGAAGCTGGGTTGTAAAACGGCTTCTCGCCCAATGACACGACCCTGTTACCTTGCCGCTTTCCCTCGTAGTCATTAGTAGCCGTGTGGTAAACGGAACGGCTGTGTGCAGTCAATATCGTGCAGAGCAAAGTCTGAGAGGGGTGTTTGCTTACTTGTCCCAGATGGCGAGGTCGTTCTTGTTCCACTTGAACCGCACTTGTAGGTCATGGTTCTCGTGAATCAAGCGGTTGACTTGTGCAGACATTAGCATAGCTACGAATTCTCCAGCGGAGGTACTTACAGTATTCTTTAATTACTTCGCTTTCCGTCTCTGTCACATTGTCAATCCATCCAGCATGGACCTGGTGTCCGGCACCGAAAAGACTCTTCCATCCAGTCACCGGGTTGGTGCGGACAACGGGGCTAAGTAATAACCATTAGTGCCTGGTCGAAGAAGAACGCTTGCAGATTTTTACGTACTGAGAAGCGGTGAAGTCATTGCCCTTGTTCTCTGGTGCACCCCTGTCATCCTCGATGAGTTCAAGACCATGCTCCAGGGCAACTTTGTTGAAGTTTGGCTTGGATTCCGTCAATAAACTCTCCATGCACATCTTTCCGTATTTACTTACCTGATAATGAGTAGCAGTCAAGTTTTCGGCAAATCGTTGCCAAACTGGAGACAGACGATCAAAAGCCTCGTAGCCAGATGCCCAAAGCGTGTCTCCTCCGACATCGTCTGGCGTCTTGACGATCTTCAAGATCGCGTAGTCTGATGGAATACGCTCGAAGGTGATGCTTGGCTCATTGTCAGTATCTACAAGATCTAGCGTCAAAGGGAGTCATACTCAGCGTGCCAGCCCTCGCTTGCAAGCCTCTTCGAGTTGAAGAAGCGGCCCTTGTAGTACTTCCTGTTTTGGTCGGAGGAAATAACGGAAACTTCGTCATCAAGCTTGCCGTTCTCATCCACGGAGATTCCTCTTTTGCTGTTCGATAGAGCATGCTTATGGAGCTGCAATCTAACCGTTAGAGGGCTTCACTAATGCCGGAATATAACTTGCCTTCGAAGTGCTGGGCTTTCCTGTAAGTTCACCCAACTTCTGCCCCAAAATCTTCTGGTCGTCGATGTTGATATCCTGGTTCCTGAAGAACACTACACCGCGCTGGGAGACTACGCCATACTATCAGTAAGACTCGATTCGCCTAATGGACAATGGATCATACCTGTGATAGCAAGATCCCGAAGTTTGGCGTCATCCTTGAGAATCTCAGAGAGCTGGAGCTTCGTATACTCGCGGCCGATAACATTCGTCACATCAAAAGACTCGTACGCATCGAGAGAGCCAGAATACTCGAGCGGAGCCGGGAAAGAAGCGCTCTGCGTCAGTCCCGCAACACTCTTCTTGATCTCAGGGATGGTACGAGCAGTAGTGCGAGTCGGAGAGGCAGGCTGTTCCACCTGGACGTCGTCTGCTGCGTGTGGAGCCATGGCAATCTGATGTTGGACTGAGATGTATCTGGATCAACGGTAATGGTCTGAAAGCCTGAACTCAATGTCTTCACTTCCAAGATATCTCGTCCCCTTAAGTAGCACAACACATCCACTCTTTCGCACAGATATCCGCATACGGATATCAGTTGTATACGCGCTATCACCCACTCTCATCGCGTCTTTCCATACCCCGCTCGCACTACGGCAGCTTGATGCCGTGGATTCATCAGCGTCGCCAGTGGTGATGGGCCACTATCCAGAGCCCGTCGCTTCACACTTCCTTATCACGAAGCGAGGCGCGGTATCAGCGAGAGCTGATAGGCTGGTATCGGAGTCTTAGGCCGGGGTCGCGCAAAAAGGTTGGAGTGTTGCGCGATGGGGATGCCTGGAGAGCGTGTTTGTCGAGCAACATCCTGGCTATGAGGTGAGAGGTGCAGCTGGGCTTGGGATTGGTGATGGCGCGCCAATGTATTTCCGAGCCGCTCTTTGGAGAGAGGGAGAGCACATATGCGTTTTATGTGAATAGATTGATAAGAGCATTCTGAAGTTGTATATAGCTTGAAGGTATCTTGTAGTTGGCGTGCTATTCAAAATCGGGCCGAGTTTCGCGACAGACAAGGGTGCTGTGTAGCAAACCTCGATCATTCGCATCTTTCAACCGACACCTCATCAAAGTACAGCAACGCTCCAACGTATTGACAGCGTGCTTCATCAAGGGGAAACATGGAATAAAAGAAGCTGCCAGTTTGACGCTACCTACCAAATGTTCTAGCGACAACCTCCTATTCGAAGCTGACCTCAGAGTGCTGATTATTGATGTCTATTGATACTAATGGGCTTTCAATATGCTGCTTTGCCCTCGAGGTTTACATATTAGCAAATAGGTGGCTGTGCAAGGTCTTATCAAAGGACGAAAGGCGAGACTTCGGCCTCCTTGACTCATGCCAGGATCTTTGAAGATCTTCACTCGACCCCTTTTGACGCTCGCCGCCACAGCTGGTACAGTGCTGCGCTATACTCGCCAATATGATACAATCATGGCACTGTGGCGAGCGCCTAAACAGTGGATGTCCAGTACTGCGAAGTACTAATTGGATTGATACCTTTGTACGGGATTCGGCGGGAGGACGGATAGGGTGGATGGGAAATTGCGGATGGTACGCGCGTACCTCCCTGCTTAAGCTTTATAGGAGAGTCTTGACATCTGTAAACACTCGAATCTGCAGTCATCCCGTGTCTTGATGCCTCCGCGAAGGTTCAAGTCTCTATTGCGAGCGACTTTCGTCTGTCTGTCGTTTGTCACCCTTGCGTACTTCTTGATCGGGTCCTCATTTGAGGGACAACGCTCTCGCACCACTCATGTACCTACGACTACGACAGGTACGACATGCCCAAAGCCTGCGATTCCATGACCCTGATTCTAACATAAGAAGATCGTGTTTCTGAAAAGAAGGCGTCGCCGCGATGGCTCGACTCTGCACCTCCGTTCATTGAAGCCATCATGAATCCGGAAGACCGCCTTTTTGACCGACTAGAATGCCCGGCCCTGGAAGGAACCCGCTACGAACATTTTCGCAGAAGTTCGAATGTCGTAAACATCACAACGCGAATGCCAGAGTACTTCTTTGCCTTGGATCTCACTGACTGCGCTCACGTCCTTCCCCGATTGATCGGGTCTATTGTCGAGACCATGCGCTTTCTCGGTCCTGAGAACTGCGCACTCTCGATAGTCGAAGGTCGTTCAGTAGATGGCACCTACGAGATCCTGAAGCTCCTCCAGGAGACCCTCGCAAGCATCGGTGTCGAGTACACATTCGCAACCAATGAGACCGACCCAATGGCAAAAGAAGGCGTTCGGATCGAGGTTCTCGCAGGATTACGAAACCAAGCTCTCAAGCCACTTTTGGAGAACCCAAACAGCTACGCGCCAGAAACCACCGTGATCTTCCTCAACGACGTAGCGTTGTGCATGGAAGACATCTTAGAGCTAATCCACCAACGCGTTTATCAGCAAGCCGACATGACATGCGCAATGGACTGGACCTTTCTCGGCGACAACCCGACCTTCTACGACGTATGGATAGCTAGCGGCATGCACGGCGACTCTTTCTTCTTCGTCCCAGAAACCGGCGACTGGGACCTCGCCTGGAAGCTATTTTGGAACCACCGGGCCAGTGCTGAGAGATTGGAGTACGGCAAACCGTTCCAAGTATTCTCATGCTGGAATGGCGCTGTAGCGTTTGCTGCCAAACCGCTACTAGAGAAGCATGTCAGATTCCGCGTCTCCTACGAGGGCGAGTGCTTCCAAGGCGAGCCGAAGCTCTTTTGCAAGGACTTGTGGTACTACGGCTACGGCAAGATCGCTGTGATTCCTAGCGTTAATGTTGCATACAGCGACCCCATGGCGAAGCGAATCAAAGAGCTTAAGGGATACGTCTCTCGATGGGGGACTACAGAAGATGCATCCTCGAAGATCGACTGGAAGCTGAAACCGCCCGCAGACGTAAAGTGCATGAGGTCATATGAAGACCAGCCTTGGTTGCCTTGGGACGAGCAGCTTGCAGAGCACGGCGTCGCTCCGTAAGCAGAGCTGATAACTCAGCATGCACCCCTCACGCCCTATAACCACACGATGCAGCTCGGAAATCGTTCGGCCGCTTCAGATGTAAGATCACGTAAGTCAGCATGGTCACGTGATGGTACAGTAATCTATTCGAGGGTATGTATAAAGTAAGTATAGAAGCCGATCACAACGAACAAGCACATCTACAGACCCAGCATCTCATCATCTCCGAAATCGAGCCATCAATATTTGATCTTTCGCAATGGACGCCCTTATCCTTGATGCTACCTCAAAGACTGCAAACGTCCAGCGGATCCCGATCCCAGAACCAGGCCCGAACGAGCTACTCGTCCATGTCGAAGCAATTGCTCTGAATCCAGTCGACGCTCTATACACCTTCAATCCGCTCGGCAAGACAGGACGAGTGGTCGGCACCGACTTCGCAGGCACAGTCAAGGCACTAGGATCAGACGTCTCCTCCCTAAACCCAACCTTCAAAGCCGGCCAACGCGTCGCCGGCTTCCTCCAAGGCGCCTGCTCCGCAAACGACCGACCCGGCGCTTTTGCCAACTACCTAGTTGTCCCACACGACCTAGTCTGGCGCGTACAAGACGGCTTGAGTCTCGCAGACGCAGCATCAGTATCCTTGACCGCCCTCACAGCCGCGCAAGGCCTCTTCCCGCGCCTAGGCCTACCAGCACCGTTTCCATACGACGCGAAACCTTCAACAGAGAGTACCGGGAAAACCTTGACCGCTTTCATCTACGGCGCCTCCACCTCTGTCGGCCTGAACGCTGCCCAGCTCCTCCAACTCGCTGCCAAGGCCTACGGAATGTCGCTCCGCCTCATCGGCGCCGCGAGCCCCTCACGTCATGCTATGCTTTCAGCGGCACCGTATGGATTCACCTCGCTCGTGGACTACCGGGATGAGACCTGGCCAGCCCAGGTCCGTGCTTTAACGGACGGCGCAGGCGTCGACATTGGCTATGACTGCATCTCCGAAGGTCCGTCGGTCGCTACAGTGGCATCGACGCTGTCTTCAGTGGGCAAGATGGCTGTAGTGCGCTCCCGCGCTGGCAAGGCGTGGGCAGCTGAGCCTGGAACTTTGCCCACGGAACCCGTGTACGGGGCGGTGTGGGAAGGATTGGGAGAGAGGGTTGAGTATCAAGGATTCGTAGTGCAGCCCTCGGCGCCTGCTCGTGCGTTTGCGGTTGAGTTTTACAGGTGGCTTTCGCAAGTTGCGGAGAGTGAGCTACTACCGAATCCGGTTAGGAAGATGCCGGGTGGGCTCGAGAGGATTGTGCCGGATGGGTTCAAGCTGTTGGGACCTGGAAGTATGGGACAGAGGGGCGGAGAGGAGACGGAGGAGTGGATGAGGCCGGTTAGTGGTGAGAAGCTTGTTTATGAGATCTGAAAGTCCGGGAGAATACAAATATGTAAGCTTGGTGAAGGGATATTTCGATACATTGTGCTTTGAAAAGTTCCTATACTCTAGCGTTTCCAAGATAGTAGTAGCGGGGCAACATGGGAACCAATGTGGTGTCGTAAGAATTTGTTGACTAATAATCGAATTGGCTCACGTGACTCTCGGTCGTGCGACCGTACTGTAAAGTATGCATATCAGAATGAAAGATCGGTAACCCATAGGACTGATAGCAAAGATATCCAAAGAAGGTGAAGGCAGCGTTGAAAACGTTGAAACCGTAGATACCCATAACAACGTGAAATATTAAGAAGATCGTATGTTGAGTCATGAAAAGGAAACGTAGTCCAATCAGTGGTGCAGACAGAGGGTGTAGTCGGTGCAGTCGGCTACAGAACGTATAGTGTAATGTCATCGAACTGAAAATGGGCATATCTCAATAGAAGAATTTTCCAAAAACCCCGTTTTCCAGCTGAGCCAAGTGGGTAGGCGTAGTTGTAGTTGGTGGCCACGCCCAGACACTCACCACCATTCCACGTCTGTCGCCGCCTTGTATATTGTCAGTTTGTACCAATACCCATTGCGAGGACGTGGGCGCCTTACGACCGTGCGGTTGTGTATGAGGTGTCCAGCTGCCTCCTTGGAACAAACTCGTCAGAGCCCAATGGCCCAGGTTTTCTTGGACAGAGAACATGATGAGGGCCAGGAACAGCGGGAGATCTCCGGTCAGGCCGCCGTAGTGTGTCCCCGGTTGCGATAATATGTCGGCGTGATATGCGGGTGGGAATAGCATTCTAACCCAGTCCTGTTGTGCATGCTGGAAGCATAGTTTGCGCTGTTCCCCATCATAGCAAACGTGAGAGACGTAATTTTGGCAATAGGTAAAACTCATTCTAAACCATCCGTCGATTATGAATGGTGGTTTGGGTTTTTCTTCGTCCTCTTCTTCTGAATCTTCTTCTGTCTCGGACTGCGGTGCTTTGCCGTCGCCAACCTGACTTCTTGTAGCGTCGCCATTAGCGACGTAGAAGTCGTTCTCCTGGAAATACACAGAATAGGTTTTGAAATGCGTGGGCGGGGGATTTGTGGGCCATGCGCTTTGGACGATCCTTTGGCCATCGCAGTAGTAGTATAGACCAGACGTGCCTCCCCCAGCCGATATATTCCCGCCAAATGCCTTTGGTGGGGTCCATCGACCATAGGAATCGACGGACTGCCCGAATCCTGCGGGTTGGGGTCTCATCACATCAACTCTGACGAGGAAAGTAGGCTGCGAAAGATCTTCCAGTCAACTCAAATGGAGGTATGTTTCCGTGGAATTACTCACTGCCATTGCGGGCGCGATTGCTTGGACTTGAGATTCGCGACGAGAACCTACCAATTGGAGCCAGACTGACTGCAAAAGTATAGAATGGATGGTTATCGTTTGCTGCTCACATTCACTACTCCCATCTTCGCCCTACCGGAAGCTTTATCTCAAGTTGTCCGATGAGGCTCTTACGGTAGACTCTCCGACTCACAGCTGCGACGGCGCAAAGGGTCAGACGACTCCTCCCCTAGCTCGTATAATGACAGCACGAGCATTGCGGGTTGCAGATAAAGGTGCATGGCTCCATTCGCAGGATAGCGGTGTGTCTAGGATCTGCTGGCTGCTGCACTGCGCCGCCCCCCAGACCTCCACATAATACCCCACCATCGAAGCCGACATGGATGGCCTGTTCCGCCGGGGCGATGGGCTATGATAGCCCGGGACACTGGTCGCGGAGCTGTTGGGTTCGAAGGAAGCGTTCCACAGCGCCCCGTATCTCCCGAGAACCAAATTCTTCGCGATCATGGTGGGCGCGGTTTGCTTCTTGATCCAGAAGGCATCAGGCTCACTTATCGTTGGAGCAGCGTGAGCCGACTGGGTAAACAACTCGGTGGTTATCGCAGAGGTGTCAGCTGCCGCAATGCGTCAGGTAGCAGGTTTTGTTGGAATCTTGGGCGCGCATACCGCCGCGCTGGACACCTAAAGCCTGCAGATTCGACCAACCACTCTAGTTCGACGCCATTGTGCATGATGATGCCGGAAGACACGGCAGTGCCAGCTAGACGCTCGCTTTCGTGTCAGGCAGCCAGTCGACGGTCCCGAGGGCGGAGTGACATGATCCTAGGAAACCGAAATATATTGACACGTCGCGCGTGCCAAGACATTAGATCGTCGTTCGAAGTCAACACCTATGGGCCTGCGAAAGGAGTGGTAGTGGGCGGGAAATGAATCGCTCGCGGACCGGATGGAGCTGTGGAGGCGGAGAGATGAGGCTCAACTGGATGGCGAGTTGCCGGCTAGCTATAAAGAGGCGACGGCACTGGGGCATGCGAGCCGAAGGGACTGGAGATGGTCGCGTTGCTTTTTGTGTATCGACTCGATATCGTTCCCTGCTCCGGCAATTAGTCGGACGTTCAGCTCTATTCCGGACTGGTAGGCCGTTCCTAACTGTCAAAGACAAGGAGAAAGATTCGTTGCAAAGTCTGATCGTTCCTAGGTTTGCGGGAGCGGCGGCTCATTAAGTACAGCTACGCGCCCACTCTGCTGCACCAGCTGACAGCTAAGACGAGTGGCACAGTCTCAGAGAGCGCGCTAAAACGGGGCGAAAGACATACAGCTCACGCATGCTGCATGTTCTCTGTTTGCCTGAATTTGCCCTGTTTCTTAGCTGCGGTCGCCATTGCTTCAGGCATGAAGTACGTTTCCGGTCAACGCGTTCAAGACGCCGACAGGATGGGCACCAACCAGAATCCTTCGTCGGACAGATCAGTCGACCCAGTTACTAGATGGCAACTTAGTGGATGTGACATACATACCTCTCAGGCTCGGCGACGGATACGGAAGAAGACCACGGATGTAATTTGACGACACACCAAGACCACACGAAGGAGAATGACTTATTACAGCTTACTCGAGCTCAAAAGAAAGTCGGACGCACCTTTGACAGCGTAGCAAGAACTGAAAGCATTGCAAGGCCTCGCTCATACACTTGACCGGTCCATGACCGGTTGATGGCCTGCTGTTCGACGCGAGATTCAACGGAATGCACCCACACAAGAAGACCAGCCGACACGATTGGCCAATGTAAAAGGTGCCGCTTATCCATACGATGGCGTTTCTACCGGGAGAACAGCTTCTCCAACGCTGCAGCATGTCGACGTCGGTAGCAATCTTGGACGTTCCCAGGAGCCAGGCCGAATCGGATCTCCACCCATTTCCACGATGCCTGGTCAGCTGCACCCCCTTGGATGATAAGGTTAGACTTTATGCTGCTGCACTTCGCGGCACACGCATTGCCTCGTAAACCCAGAGCTGGTCGAGCCACCTGGACAGCCACGTGAACAGCACAGTCCTCTAGAGCTCGCCAATGAGGGACACCCACCGTCTCTTTGCCACGTCGCTTCCACTGCGTCCCGAGCTCAAGAACGGAAGGCGAAAAGGCCTTACCGGCGGTTGCGCTCTTTCGGAGGATGCCCGGATAAGAGCCCTTTAGCGACCCTATATCATGTTAGCTCTCTGCGCGTTAGACTGACACTGGACTCTCTCTTCTCTCCTTATCATCTCAAGGCTCACGACTAGGAGTCTTCTGCGGATCACAAAAGGTAGTAGTATACCGTATCAGGAGAGGCAAAGGGATGAAGTTAGCGGATGAGGGGCGCCTAGATTCTATGCGTAAGTCTGAGAGGCGGTCTGCGTCCCGAGCCGTGATGACAAACTAAACATACCCTCACAGCTGACACTTCTGGCCCACAGCTGACACAATGCCAGGCTCGTAGGTGTATCAAACATGTACTTCCTGTCCGTGTCGTCCACGACGGCGCAAGATGTCGTCGTGAGATCGATGTAGCGTTTCCATGAAGACGCGGACGAACTCCGAGGGGGTGCTATTCACAGTTTATGCAGCAAGGGGCAACCCATCAGCAACTCGACGCATCAGGCGAAGACTTGACAAGCGGCATGTAATGGACCGAATGGAGGAATGAAGAACCCGAAAATCTGGATATACTCTCGGAACTAAAGACGTAGGCGAACTGGTCAACAACGGCATTGACGGTAGGTTGTGGACGATCTACGGAACGGGAGCTACCGCCAAAAGAAACTCCAGGTGATCGGTGAGCGGTGAGCTCCATGCTTGTCGTAGCCTCCGGCTCTTCACGCCCCGTTTGTTTCCTTCCCCTGATTCTCACTCTCTTATCCACACTATGCCTCCATTCATTCTGGGGGTTCTCCTTTGTCCACGTCAAGTCATACCGAAGATGTGAGCGAGTATATCGAGCACGTAGCAGCTATGAAGAAGTACGAGTTATCGCGGATGATAGTCCGGATGTTCTGCGAGCCTCGACGACGTGGCAAGACGGATTGCTTAGGCTACTGCAGAGCTACGAGTTGGGATGAGAGTGGCGCTGTTGGCTTTGACGGCACGGAAGCTTTAGGGACGGCTTTGAGGACCCGTTCGTGGCGTAGTTGAATGTTCCTAGGCGGTTCGAACCTGACAGGACGTCTCTTGGTCGAAGGAAGCGGGAGAGCTAGAGCTTAGAGGAATAGTTAGAAGAAATGTTACACAGCGGGAGAGATGACAAAGCTGTATTAGAAGCTGTTAGATTCAAAACGGACAAGCGCTAAAAAAGCTGTGCACTGACGAAACTTTCCCACCACCAGCGCATCACATCGTGATATCGTCAATCTGTCCACCATAACTACAATAATACCCGTTGAGCGTTTCGAAAACTGAACCTCTGCTTGTTCCTCTGCAAGGAGCACCAGCCGGAAATATGGACTCCTCGGACAAACCCGTACATACACTTATCCTCGATGCAGGCCCGATCATTAAAAACATTCCGGCAGTCAGTAGCTTGCTCGCACAGTCAGAAGCACTCATTAGTAAGTGATGTGCTAACGTGTTGGTTGTATGCGCACGGCTGGATATGTGCTGATCAAAATTAGCCACACCCGCCGTCGTGCGAGAAATCAGAGATCCAGCAACACGATCACGCTTGGAAACAACCCTATTGCCATTTCTGACAATACGAAACCCAACTCCAGCCAGCTATGAGGTTGTCGCACAGTTTGCTAAAAAGACCGGTGATTTCGCGGTGCTGAGCAGGTCACGTTCACCCATCATCGTTAAGACATCACACACTGACTCGGAGCAGACCTGATTTGGAGATTCTAGCACTAGCATATGAACTTGAGTGTTGGTCTTCCCTCCCCGATTCTAGGTTTTGCTTTTTTGACCGAGATCAGGCGAAAAGAACGGCGGTAATTGGCGCCTACGGAGTGTTCCCGGACAGAAAGAGTTGAATGGACCCTTCCCAAGTAAGGAGAAGGAGACACAATCACCAAACGCTCAACAGATAGATGCTTCTCAGCCTAGCGTTACTGCGCAAGAGACGTCAGAAACTGCTCCAAGCGCAACGCAACTGCCAACAGAAACCCCAGAAGTAGCCTCCCAAGATGAACGGCTTGAAGTCATTGTAGCAGATTCTGCTGTTGAGCCCCCGGAAAACTCACAGACCTCCGTTGATTCTACTCAAGTATCGGAGTTGGGCGGGGTTCCAGTCACTACAGATGAAGCTTCCGAACCCCTACCCGCAGAAGAGACGTCCAACAATCCCTCGAATCACGGGGCAGAGGGAGTCCAGATCGAACAAGACACACCAGTCTCGCAACCTGAGGACGTAGATTCAAAACTCGCAGAGCTACATATGTCTGACTCTACTGAAGACGTTGGCCCTGTGGAACAAGACGATGAAGAAGTGCCCCAACTAACAGAGTCCTCTGACGACTCTGACGGCGGTGGCTGGATCACACCCTCCAACCTGAAGAAGCACCAGACGAAAGAAGATAACAAATCATTCAAATCATACAAGCAGCCAAAGACCATGTCGGTAGCAACCTTGACCACCGATTTCGCCATGCAAAACGTCCTTCTCCAGATGAACCTCAATCTCCTCTCAACATCTCTCGCGTGAGTCCAGTCACACCAGTCCTCCCTGTCTCTCTTTACTAACACTCACCCCCACCAGCCGCATCAGCCGCCTAAATACCTACATCCTCCGCTGCTACGCCTGCTTCCTCACCACCAAGCAAATGGACAAGCAATTCTGCCCCCGCTGCGGCAAGCCCTCACTGACCCGCGTCGCCTGCTCGACCTCCTCAGCCGGCGAATTCAAACTCCACCTCAAGAAAAACTTCCAATGGAACCACCGCGGCGAGCGCTACAGCATCCCGAAAGCGGTGCACGGCTCCTCCAACGGCAAGCGCGACGTCGGCGGCGGCAAGGGCGGCTGGGGCCAGGAGCTCATCCTCGCCGAGGACCAGAAGGAGTACGCGCGCGCGATCGAAGGCCAGCGCCGCCAGAAGACGCGCGATCTCATGGACGAGGACTACCTGCCGGGGATTCTGACGGGGGATCGGAATAAGGTCGGGGGGAGGCCGAAGGTGGGTGCGGGGCGGAATGTGAATTCGAGGAAGCGGATGACTTGAGGGATGGTGGGGAGCGTGCGGCATAGTAGAGGCGTCTGGGGGTTCAAAAGGGTGGGATCGAGGGGCTGTCATTAGAGGTTATCACGAGTTTGGAATGATGAGGTTTTTCATACACATTCAGATTTCTTCGGGCATTATCGTACCCTACAACTCTCTACCCTGCGGGCCTTGTGTCCTCTCTAATAACTCTCCTTTCTCTGTCCCCCTGACTCTCTTACCCGCCTCCCACGTGACCCACCCTAAATCCAGCAACTCTTGGCCCAACCTTAAACCCCCACCTACAAAACCCATAGTACCCAGAGCCCATCAAGGCAAACAGTCCCGGCAGTCCCCAATCCGCACATAACCCCAAACACACTCCGATGGCGGAGGTGCAAATAGAGAACCGCAACTACAACATCGATCAGGCGACCGAGTGGGCTGATACTCGACTCAGTCAGAATTTCCCCTCTCTGCATAGACGCTCCGCTCCCAACAAAACACTTATACGCTGTGATACCAACAATTCGGCGGACGTCATAGAAGCGTGCATCTGTGTCACAAGTCGTTGTTTTGCACATGTAATATCGTATATTGGTCGCACGGAAGGTAAGGCGCAGTAGAGCAGAGAGTTTATTATTTGTATATTATAGCCCCTACTCCTTGAATACTGCAAGAACCAAAGATCCCCCGTATTTAATCCGACCGGTTCGCCCCAGGCGTAGCAATTCGGTCGCGCCAGGCGCCACAGGTCTAGTAAGCATAGAGCTCGTCAAAAGAGCCATCCCCGTATATAGCATGCAAGCACAAGCATTTACAAGCGGTACCGTTCCGATGCCTCTGGAAAACAAAGCGGCAGAATGGCAGGAATAGTAAGGGGTAGCAGGCGCCCAAAGCTGCCAATGCAATGAACGACCCGGTGACAGGAAAGGCTCGTTAAGGATATTTTTGAGAGGTCCGCTCAGGAAGATGATCTGTCCATGGTTTCAACAATCCGATGTTTTATCGTAGAAAAGGGCTTTAGCGCAGCCTCTCAACCGACGAGGGTAGAATTTGTAGCCCATATATTTCCAGCAGTGAGAGGAGAGACTGCAGCACAGCCTCTCCAACCGTCCCCCTAACAAGCGAGTGTTTTCTCTCGATTAGATGAAGCACATAGGAATCAGCAATAACCAGACCATTCAATGCCTATTAACTGAGCGAGCCCCTCCATTGACGAGTGTCGAGATCGGTAGGCCAGGAGAGCCAGCGGTCTGCCCTCGCCTGGTTTGCATTGACGAAGGCGAGTTGATGAGCTTCCGGCGCTTGTCGGCAATCTCGACGAGCTCGGCGTTGGGACCATCTGTCGAGCGAGGTACCAAGGGCCCCATAGTATGCGTCAAGGAGGCGATCACGCTCGCGCTTTCGAGCTCAACGGCGCTGTATTTCCGCCCCGTGTCCATTGCGGTGTCTTTCTCTCCAGTGGGAGAGACTGGCCGAAGGTTCTTGACCCAATCCATGCGGTCGCTCTCCATATCAAGCCGACCATCAAACAATCGGAATGCCTCGTCACAGCCAACGGTGGGGTTGGAGGGCTCCAGAGTGGACATGGGAGGTTTTGGTAGAGAATAAGGGCTTCGCGATCGAATGGGTGCCATCTTTGTGCTGCTTCGTGACCATGTGTCATCAATTGCGCCAGGCGTTTTCAACCGAGAGACTGCCTCACACCAGGCTTTCTGGCGAGGGTTTGCCATACAGTCTGCGCAAGAACCAGGTCCAGTTGGGCAGTTGCTTGAAGAGTTCTGCAAAGTTCGTGTTTGAGATGGAGGGGGCATCTCGGATCTGGACAACTGCTGTAGTGATTCAATTTTGCATGCGCAATTGGTCTCGTCGGTGCAGAAGCCACAGGTAGAGTCTTGGTCCGTCAGAAACGTGATCGAGGCTCTGTCGTCCGGCTTCGGCATGCCGTTATATTTCGGCCGGCTGAACTGACTTGTGAAGTCAATCTCCTGTTCGGGGGAAAGGGAATCGGCAGGCGATTGGCCTCTAAAGTCGCTTGTAGAGATTTTGGTCGGCGAATTGAGATTGTGGTCTTTTGCGAAGGCCTCGATGCAAGCACAGCGGCCATCGGCCTTGCAGTTGCCACATCCAACATCCAGATCCTGGAAAGGCTGGGGCGTCCCAACTTGCAAAGAGAGCTTCTTGGCGGGAGGGGAGTTTCGGCCGCTCAGCGTCATCTCACCTCGCGCAGCCCTCTCCGCGTCTTCGAATCGTCCTTTCCAGAAGGCAATCTCTCGGTCCTTGGAGGCAACTTCTTTTTCCCATGCAGCGGCCTCGATGAACTTCCTGTTGAGCGTTGTGATGTGATCATTCTGGACCTCGATCTGCTTGTTCAGGTCTGCGATGACTGCGTCTTTCTTGGCGATCTCCTCCTGGTGGATCTCGGCCTTACTCTTGAGCGAGTTTTCCATGCTCTCGAGAGTCTGCTTCTTTCTGGCACGAAAAGCCCGTTGAGCCTCTCGGTTCTGGGCCTTGCGCTTCGTCAAGGGCTCGTCCGTAGCAGGCTTTCGTCCTGGCTTCGGGCGTGGCGGAACGGACCACGACGACCCAATGGGGCCACCGCCCATTGGAGAGGCCGGGCCATGGCCGTTGGACTGTGGGGACGCCGTGGCAGAAGGTGTTTGGATTGAAGACCCTGGTGCCAGCGGTTGTACTGTACGCTGTCAGTGGGATCGTCCATGATGAGCAGCTCCGTGAAGGCCGTATAATGCTGCAGGTAGAGACCAAAGGGTGGAAGATGTGCCGGATAAGAGGGAGCAGCGACAACAGGACACGTGGTGGCAACTGCGCCACTAACAATATGCAACAGCCTCCATAGCTGGCATAGAGCATACACCGACGGCGATAGAGTTAAGTGTGCGGGATTGAGGTGGTGCAGTCGGGATTTGCGCGGGTCCACTCACCTCGCGAGGAGCTCAGCGGGCGCGTGGAGCTGGTAGCCGAGTAATTGGAGGCAGGTGATAATGCTTGGACGGGTTGGGGAGCATCGTGCTCTCCTTCGTGACGGGCTGCGGTGGACATGACGAAAGTCGGGTGCAGGAGAGGCGGAGGTTTCCCCAAGGCTGTTATCAGATCCGAAGATTATGATCCTGCACCAAAGACGCCGAACCGCGCGGGCACTTCTGTTGCCGCTGCGTTCTCGGCCTCGACCGGACGGCGCCAAGGCTTCGGCGCGAGACGGGCGTAGCGGATTTGCCGACATCGGAGCGAGCGGTCCAGTCAAGACGTCACGTTTCGTTGTGATGAAAATGATTTATTCTATCAGAATACAATCTGAACCTTTCGATACACGTGCCTATCATACATCGTAGACACGGAAGAGTCCATTCCTCGTTTGTAGCAGTCCAACCTCTCTGTGTCGAGTACACCCAGCAGCATTTCTCCCTATTCATCTATCAAGTACAGCACTCCTCGCAACTGTTTGGGGTACCCTAATAGTCTTCTGACTCTTTGAATACAACACGAAGACTAACCTAGTAGAAATTCGACTAATTCAAAGAGGTTAGAAATAACACTTGCTAGCTGGGCGACTTACAGTCTTCTCGATCGAGCAAGTGGACCCAACGCAGTAAAACACCCGTGTGCCCAATCTTATCCCTTAACCCGCTGCTTCGCCCTTCCTGTACAGTGCAGTACGGAGTTACAGAATTATGGTCCAAGAGTCGTCCATCGGTGGGTTAAGAAGGGATATCCTAGGCCGCTTGCTCGTCGCGTGCAGGTCGGCCGCCGCTCGGGAAGCCATCGCATCCGCTGCTGTACTGTGGGTTGGAGAGTACTTTTCGTCTAGTTTCTGCTCAGCTGCCTCGGACTCTGCACACCTAGCGCATAGGAGCGGCGATTGGTCGTAAGAGGCACTGACGAGCGTCTGCTGTTCCTTGGGGGTGGGCCGACCGCGGAAGAACTTGAAGAGAAGATTGGCGAGCAAGACGATAAACAAAATGGTGAGAAAAAGAACGTATATGCAGAATGCGATAATGTACCAGTCATAGACATCGAGAGGGTGGTGCTTGACCACACACATGACTGGAAATGCTTTGGCAGAATGTTGGTCTGCGTGAGGAAGTTGCTGTGGTGGTGGGAGTGTGAGGGCAATGAGGCTACGACTACTTGGAAGGTCTTAAGTATTCAGGCCACCGTGTGCCTCTTTATTTCCACGGCTCTTTGACCGACGCTTCCAAAGTTACTGGGATCTAGACACTTCTTGTGCTCTGGAAGGGAGGGTTGCAAATTTAGACAGATATGTGGTTTAGCTCCATCGACCCGTTCCATGTATCCCTTCACACGTCCACGTTCTATCGATAAGAGACGCACCAATAAGGACCGGCTGCTCAGTTTAACGATTGGATCAAGTCTGGTGTACCTAATAAATCGTGAGCGCCGCCGTGCGAACCTTGGATAGAGCAGGTTCCTGCGTATGTACATAATTACATGCCACTATATCTGAATGCTGTGGCTAAGAAACAGCAATCGCACACCGGATGTAGCCTACCGCTATACCCAAGATCGTTCTCATTACCTCCTTTTCGTAACCTCAGCTCTTAAGAGCACGTGATATCACATCCAACCTATTACTCTCTCGCAGCCAACTATAACAATAACGCATTCATCCATTCCTACCCAACTCTCCCACCTTCCCCTATCCCCCTTTCACCCCAACCTCGACTTCTCCCAATCCAACGGTATATCCCCTGGCCCCCTCATCTCATCCCCGACCTTCTCCCCAAACCCCGTCCCACTCGGTATCCGCGGGCCGTCCTCAACCCCATCCCCAAACACCCACCACTGCACCCCCAGCCCAATATCACATAGCATCTGAAACACACCACACAACTTAAACGCCACCGGCACGCCCCCCTCCCCACTCCCACTCGCAAAAAAGAACCACATCTTGAACACATCACCCACCAACCAATTGCCAATCACCGACACCCTAAACCCTTTGCACCCTCTCCGCTTCTGGTTCGCGTAGAGCTGCGGCAAGGGGAGCGTAGCTTCGATCGCTAGCGCGACGAAGCCGAGCAGCTCGGTGTAGGGCATGAAGAGCGCCGTTGTGCCGAGCAGCACCTGAATAACGAGGAGGGTGCCAGCGAAGTAGGTCAGGAAAGACCAGTAGGGGCGCGCCATGCGCCATTGCCAGAAGTCATATGGGCGGGCGGTGGGCGCGGGCGAGAAGGGCGTGTGGTGGGTGGTCTGGGGGCGGTTGGTGAGGGCGACGTGGAGGAGGAGGAGGTGGATGGAGATCATGAGGAGGGCTTGGAGGAGGAGGGCGGTGGAGAAGTGCGCGCCGAACCAGTAGTAGACTCTGCGTGCGTTTAGCTATGGGTTATAGTTGAACCGCAGACATGCGACATGTGTTCAGGAGAGGTTCTCGTACTTTAGTATGCTAGCGACGAGCATTATGAGAGGTATATCGAGGGAGAAGCCTGCCGACGAGCGGCTCTTATGGATGGCCCATATCTGATCGGCATAGGAGGTTACTGGCGACGTAACAATACTGCGCGACGCATTAGCACACTGCAATTCATCACTACCGTGTCGTAGACTTACAAAATAGGCGCAATGCTCGTCACAATCGCATTCAAAATGCCCATGTTGACGGCCCGGAACCCAGCGGGGGGCCTCGTATCCAACGTTCCCACCGTATAGCCAAAAGTCGGGCGTGAAAATGCGCGTAATTCCTTCTCAAAAGCGTCGAATCACCAACCCATGAATTCCCAGCACTTCGAACACAGTCAACAAGAAAGGGATGGAGAAGGGGGTCCGACTGTGCCGTCGCTTTCGAGGTTTAGATGGAAATGCAATCTCGGCGTTACTCCAGCCCGGCGTTGGCGTCCGCCGTAGGGCTGAGAATTTCGAGATCGATGCAAAAGGCTTATCGGCCCGCTTATCAATATATCTACAACCTTCACTTTACCTTACCTTCACGTTACCTCCCCTTCACGTTCCCAATCGCCCAGCCACAATGGGCGACCACACCGCCTTCTTCTATGGTACATCCCCTACCCTCATTCCCCCATACCCGTACCTCTATCTACACCTCTTATAACACCACCAGGCACCCTCATGGCCCCCGCCGTCCTCCACCGCGTCATCCACGGCACCGCCACACCCACCCCCTTCCAGCGCTCCCTCCTCACCATCCGCCCGGCCCTCCTCCCCCGCTTCCAGCGCCACAAAGTCCGCGCCGCAGACTACCCCGCCATCCTGCCCGCCAACTCCACAACCTCCGTCCGCGGCACCCTCGTCACCGGCCTCAACGACGGCGACATCTGGCGCCTCGATATCTTCGAGGGCCACGAGTACGCGCGGCGGAAAGTCGTCGTGCGCGTGCTAGAGTCCGAGGGCGAGGGGATTGGCGCGGTGGGTGCGGATGGGGAGGTTAAGGCGGAAAACGAGGTGACGGAGGGGGAGGAGGTGCAGGCGGAGGTGTACGTGTGGGTTGCGGGGAAAGAGCGGCTGGAGCCGCAGGAGTGGGATTTTGGGGAGTTTGTGCGGGAGAAGATGGGGAGGTGGGTTGGGACGGGGGCGGAGGGGGAGTATGCTGGTAGGGCGTCTTTTATTGGTATTTGCTTGCTCTGGTTGATTTGGTTTGCGAGGGGTGAGAGGGGGGATGTAATGCTGACTGGTTTCTAGAAGTTGATGATGCTGTTGCGGCCCAGGATCCGACGGGTGGGCGGGGGGCTAATGGGAGTATTACGAGGTCACTGGAAGAGGGGAAGGCGAAAGAGTTGGTTGAGAGTGCGGTGTGAAGGGTGTTGTATGATACGAAAGACGATGATAGGATATCGACGGGCAAAAGGACTAGAAGGAGATGGCCAGGGCCAAGACAGTGAAAAGAGCAAACGTTTCGTTTGTCGGATTTGTTTTCCCTCCCACGCTAGCCTGCAACATTACGAATATACCCAAGAATAGACACAAGGCACTCAGAGGCATTTAGTGTCATTAGAATTGGTAGACGCAAAATTTATAATAGTGCATTTTCTATTAGTATTAGCACTTATACCCGCCGAGGTGTAAGAACCAGAGACGTAAGAACCGAACTATCATCCGTCATCGCATATCGTCCCTCATCAAATGCCACAATCTGATCGGTCATGGGGAACTGACAACAGACACCATAGGCCCGGCGCAATGCATCCGTACCCAAAATCAAAACGCCAGTGCCAATGCAGCCAGCTCGCCAGCTCGCCATCTATGCAGAAATAAAGTGACAATTGAAAGTGAAAAGGCTAGCCATGCTGCCTATGACAGCTATGATATCTCCCTGGAGTCAACTCATAGAGGGAAAAAGTGATGCAAGCAAGCGCTCGGTCCAGATGGCTCAGCACGACAAACAAAGGTCCTCAGGTAGATCGTTCGGTCATTGATGGTGGCCTCGCGTGGGAGTTCAATCCCCCTCAGGATGTGCCCGAGGGTTATTCCTCGTTGCATCAGCCGGCGTGGAGTCTTTGTCTTCAACAATCTCGTCAAAACTAGTCTTGGGATACCTGTCGACATCGACTATCCTTCGTTTCCTTCCAGATCTGGGGGACGTGATAGATATGCTGGGCTCCTTGAACGATTTCCTAGGCTCTTTAGAAGATATGCTAGGCTCTTTGCCGCTAGCAACCTCAAGCTGTGCCCAGAGGTCGGTGGGTTCCGGCGCATGATGCGGTTGTTGTTGAATAAGATCTTGCGACATAGTGACTTGGGAGTCTTCGATTTCGATTGGTGCAGCCTCACTACCCAGACGCGAAGATTGCGCGGGGATCGGAGGGCTTTCCGGTATAGTAGAGCCGAACTTCGTATGGCGTCCCCCAATAGGGCTTTCTGGGGTGCCTTCCAAGCCCTGGGCCCTGAACGGGAGAGCTGGCGTGCTCGGCGTGACAGGCCGATCCTCGATTGAAGGGACGGGAGCGTCGTCTAAGTCAGCATTCTCGCCGTTTCGAAGGTGAACCTTAGGGCTCTCTTGCCGCTTTGCGGGAGACGATGACGCTTTTGCTGCGGGTTGTGGTTCTGGTGACTTCTCTGGCTTCTTCTCCTTCTCTACGACCTTTTTTTCAGGTGACTCCTTCTTGATCTTTTTCCTCTCGGCCTTCTGCTTTTTGCGCACAGCGTCTTGCTCTTTGTGAAGATCGTACAGTATGTTACGGATTTCCGCCCTCATATCGCCGGCAGACGCACCTACCCAATCGTTCTCAAGACTCATTTCCCTAGTGAGAATCTTTGTAACAAATTCGCGAGGGTTCTGAAAGAATGCCTTTAGGTACAGAAGCACGAAGACCCCGCAATCGTAGTAGTTGCTCTGCTTTGGAATATCCTTAACGTTTATGGTACTAGTGATCTGAGCATCGATTTTGCGCTTCGCTTTGCCTTCTTCCTGGATGTAGTCTTTTAGATTTCTTACCGCCTTTGCATGAGTGATGTCAAGGGAGTCGAGGACTATCATGACAGGCCTATTTGAGCAACGATTAGTATGAAAACGTTTGATGTAAGAGGTTTTTGGGCACTAACTGGTCAGGGTCGTATTTCCTTGGGCCTGGCCACTTTTTCTTGCCCCTGAGACTGCCCGTGTTCGACTTCAAAGCTGGACTGTCAAGATTGCTACCCGGAGGATCGTCTTGGAGCGATAACCGTTGAACAGCAGCCGACGTGTCCCGGAAAGGCGTAACGCTTTGAGACTCGCGATTTTCTTTCGGGTCTGGCCATTCACCAGTTTCGCAGATAGTCTTGCTGTTGGTCGCATGTTCTTCGGCAAACAGGTCTGGATCTTCTTGTTCTGATAGGGCGGAGGGTGCGTTACTGTCTTGGGGGGTATAAACATTCGTCCTACTACAGTCTCCGTGGTGATCTGAGGCCGTCCCGTTGGGTTGTATTTCAGCATTGCTAGGCTCACGGTTGTCTTCGTCTTCCACTTGTATGATCTCCGGCTTCACTAAAGCGTCGCCGGGAGTCTCCCTCATTTTAACGCCTTCAATGTTAGGCAAATTGCATATGATAGCAACGTACCAGTGGGTGCTGCGAGATGAGGATTAGCACGCGCAGTGGGGAATAGCCAGGGAACTTACTCTTCGTTGACCGGAACGACGACGTAATCATAACTGAAGATATCATCCTTCACCCATCTTGCAACGCCTTTGTAATTCACACCTCCTCCTTTTTGCTTCTGTGAGAGCGTTTCATAGAAGTAGGTGTTGAAGAGGTGAACATGGCCGGAGGGGAGTTTGGCTTGCTCGTATGCCCAGAGCATGTAAAACTCGAGAAGAGCGTCATTCAAGAACTGGCCGTCGTCTAGCTTCTCCAAATCGTCGTAAGGTACCGTAGCTCTCCGGCGTCCGACTAGAGGGAATTCGACGGGCTTTTCCCACTTGGGCCCAAGACCGGGATTAACCGAGTAACGGTCCTTCTCGAGTACTCCATAGTCCCTGTGCTGGTCGTCAATACATCATATACCGGCGGAGATAACCAATACTTACAGTCGAGCTGGAGACAGGTCACGGAACGGATCTTCTGAGTTTGTGTATAGACTTCTGCGTGTTCTTCGCTGGTGGCTAACTGGCGGTCTAGAACCCATCTCACCCTCGTTGAGTTCGCTTTCCGCAACATGGATCCGTGGCTTCTTTGCTGCGTTATCCTCGACTACCGTTGACTGCAAACCATGTGACAGTCTCTTTCTAGGTAGTCTGCTTTCGGGCATTGTGAGACGGTGACTAGGTTCATCAGCACGCCTTCTCTGATTTGCTTCCAGTAGCGATATCTCTTCATCTTGTTCTGGAGGTACAACGCCCGGGTACAGAGGCTTTCCGAGTATCTTAGTCATTTCAGACCTGAAGACAGGACCAGTATTAGTATCTAGTTTCTCCAGACCGACAGAGTGTCTTCATACCTTGATTTGCAGACCCTCGTAACCCCGACTTGGGGCATGCTTTGCGAGAATATGACATATTCGTCTTCGTCCTCGAATTGCAAATCGAACCAGAATGTGGACAAGCCACTTCGGGATCCAGTGAGTCGGAGACTTTTCATCTCAGCACATTCAACAACCCTCATAGCTTTCGATTGGTCAATCCTCGACACTGCTTTGTGGTTAGAGGATCCGGACACGAGCTGTCGGACGTAGTGACAATTCTCTTCACGGGAATAGAAGAAAGTGACATCATCTCGATCCTGAAGAACCGTCCCGTGTGTCGCAAAGTACGTTAAGCGACACTCGGACTTCGCTTCCTGGCCCTGCTTCTGCTTGGCCTGAGAGTGAGCGGCCGTGGGAGGAATTTTGGATGGACGGTTTTCGAGGACGTTCCTAGGATGTCCAGAAGACTTCCCGGGCTGAATTGATAATTCATCATCGGAGCTACCATTGTCCCGATGAAATTGCCTTGAAAGATCCTGTTGAGGTGACCTCTGTTGTTTAGAATTACTCTTCTGCCGATCGGTATGAATGAAGGCCTTGAAATCGGTGTGAGTGTTGTGTGCTCCCCCTCTGAGAGAACGCACAACCTTCGCTCCGTTGGTAGGCGGGAAATATGGCGATATTCGTTCAGGTGTCTCACCGGGTACAGCTGTTCTTCGTCCAATGGGGCTGAGAGCAGCAGAAAGTGCGTCCGTCACATGCTGGACTGGAGGACTAAGATGGTTCCGGGATGACTCCTCATCGTCAGATAGTTCTATTCGCTCGGGGACTCCAGAAGTGCGTGGTGCTGCTGTCGGTCGCCCTGGTTTACCTTCCAAAGATGTCAACGAAGTCCGGGGTTCACGGCGTTTAGATGTGTAGTTGTTGATCATGTCATCCACCATCAGAAACTCAGACTTGCCTAGAGGATCGTTCCAAATGGTGTCGCGACTATGCTTAGGCTTCTCTGGAGGTCGTTGCGATCGACGCGACGCAGGGGGCGAGTGTCTGTCCTCCCGTACATGAAATGGTGCCGGGTTCGATGAAGGGTGGATTGTCTTCCTTCTCTTCCGCGGTGAGATCATTTCGCCGTCGAAAATGGGGTCATCGTCTAGCTCATGGACTGGGGCGCGGGAGGACTTGCCACCATACGTTCGTTGCGCAGCACGAGGTGGCACCTGAATATTAGAGATCATCGGTCCCGCCATAGTGTTCATAGGCCTGTGCCCTCCGGTAATTGGCTATCGACCGTTAGCAGAAGGAATGGTCAAGCTGGAGGCTCTGGACTAACCTTATGCTTCTTGAATGTGGTAGCGTTTGGAGGGGTAATTATCACCGCATCTGCCGGAGTCCTACATGCAAAGTCAACATCTCTCTCCCTCTGTATGGAGTGCCAGGTCAACTCACGTGTAGTCTCCCAGAAGCCGTTTCTCGTCCGCCAGATCGCTTTTGCTTTCTCTTCTTCGATTACTAGGCCGCCGCAAGCCCGACGCAGTAGAGGTTATATGGCGCACAGGGCTCGTCGGCGAGGAGAGGACTTGAGGGTTATGTTGGTGTTTTGCCCGGTGCTTGTGTGGGTGTTCGTGGGAGGAGCCTGGACTACCAGCATCGCTTTCCTGGAGGTGCGGCCTGTCAGCCGCCGAATTCTTGGGGGATTGGTCCATGCCCAGAGGTGATGAGATGGATCACGAAGGGGACACACCTCTGGGGAGGCTTCTAAGGTCTTGTGGCCGTCGGGCGCAGTCGAGGTGGTGAAAAGACGACTGCCCACGGCACTCAAGCTCTTGGCAATAAAGGACATCAGAGCTGCTAGCGGGCGAGCTTTGCGATGAGAACAGCCTGGCAGGTCAAGCTGGGGAAGTGCATCTGTCGAATATGCAGTTTGGTCATTTTCACAGCCCGTGTGGGCGTTGAGGGCGGGCGCGATTGTGGAGAGCCTCCGCGTGCGGGTCAAGTGAAGTCGAACTCAACCTGACGTCGGGGCTGTCTCGCTTCCCGTCTACTTCACAAAGAAGCCCAGCTGGGGAACGCCACCAATTCTATCTGTCTATTCCCCGAGAGCAAGCCAAACGGGTATAAGACGTCAGGTCATATTCACCAATTCAAAATGGGACCAAACTGCCTCAGTACCGGGTCCTCACTAGTTCCTACTTTTTATATAGACCGTTTCGAGACGTGGTATATCGGCTCAGAACGCCGCCAAACCAGGACTATCACAACGCTGCCAACCACCCTAATGACAATACTAGAATACAAGAGGCGTCGAGGTGCACGAGGCACGTCCAGCCGAAGAACAAGACCCAATCGTGGCCGCCCTGAAATGCCGAAGAGTGAGAAGTTCAATCGCGCGCTATCCCAACCTTACCCGATGTTCATGGAAGCCGTATAATGCATGCAATTAAGTATGAAAAGTTTGGTGTAGGCGTTCCAGCCACTGTCCTTACGCGCCTGCTGAAGGCTTCTCCTTTCCAGGAGTATGCTCTTCCGCCGACAACGTGACTCGACGCTTCTCCGAGCTGTGATGGCCAGTCTTCTCGTGGCGTGCCTGGTCAATCGCAGACCGCTGAGCGATGCTGTCATCATGGCTCTTGAACTCGATTCTTGTGTCCGAGGGTAGGGCCAGAGCCTGTTTAATGATTTCGCTAGGAACGTTAGCACGCTGTATTTCGGCTGTTGTGAAGGTACACGTACCGAATCTTGATATTACGGCCACCGTCATGCTTGGTCCAGATGCTGAATACATCCTCTTGGGCCCTAACGCTTAAGACGGCGCCGTTGACCTCTTCCCCGGCGCCGGCAAATTGGTCTCCAATCATAGCAAGGAGAAGATCTTCCCAATACCGATCACACACGCCCTTTTTCAGCCTCATGATGAATTTACCGCCCCTCTTGTTCTCCTCGTCCTCCCATACAGGACGAATTCCCTCCTTGAAGAAATGGTAATCGGAGACAGTTGGTAGGTGCGAGGGTCGGCGGAGGTGCGCATAGACTTTCCAGAACTCCTGCGCAGTACCCATCTTGCACATTGGCTTCGTTGACTTTTCGTAATCCGCGTTTTTCGGGGTTGGAGGCCTGTACCAAATCACCCACGTGTACTTCAGCGGCGCTGGAACCCGCGGGTCCAGCTGGGCCCCTCCCGACGAGTGCGCCTCTTCTGGCGCCATGGCTGGGTGTGGTTCCTTCCTGCTGCTCGCAATCTGTTTGAAGGTCGGCTTGTCCCGCTTTTCGCCAGGGGTGGTGGGAGTCATGCTCGAGGGCGCTGCTTTGCTGAAATCGAAAGCGGTCCCCGGCGTCTTCGGTGTCTTGGTCGCAGAACCGAACGACGCAAAGGCTCCAGATCCAAGACCAAAAGCAGACGAAGCTCCAGCAGTCGGCGAAGCGACGGAGGCGCCGGTCAGAGGAGGAATGGCGTTGAAAGGATTAGATCTGCCACTGTGCGAGGAGCTATCGCCACCGAGGCGTTTGGTGGTCGAAAAGGTACGGGTGGGATGGTCGAGCTTGCTTTCTGGCTGATCCGTGTTGGAGGTGGTTAGAGACAGCTTGGTGGAGCTTTGCGCAAATGGTCAGCTTCAGCAGAAAGCGGCCGGGCTGCGGGGACGAAAGCGGAGACTTACTTGGAGCGGCGAGTCCATAGTGTTTCGTGGCCTCTATCCATTGGTAATTACGAGATATGAGAAGACAAAATTACAAATGAGAGACTCTGCTGGAAGCTTGGTGTGGTAAATGAGCGAACAAGCGGCAGAGGGGATGGCTGCGAGGCCACCGGCCAGGGCTTTACAGCAGAATTGCGGATTACGACGGCGGTTTGCGCGCAGTATGGGTAGATGGCGGTGATAAATGGCTGTAAGGGGGTAAGCGGGGTATGGTGGTGAGGATGGAGGAGATAGGTTATGGGAGGATATGGCGGTGGTCAGTGGTCGAGGAGCAGTGTGAAAGTCGTTTTGCCGTTGCAAGGGCTCGCGGCTGCTCAGGGCTGCTGCGACTGGCTAAGCTAGTTTGCTTGGCGTGCACGGCTACAAAGGACAAACTACAGATTTCTCGCTCGCCTTTTTTCTTTTCTTCAGCTACAGACCACTTACTCAAATCATCGCCAGCGCGACATGTCTTCCTCTACTCTGCTGGCGACTCCGAATGTGGTCGAGATGACGACACCTCTTCTAAAACCGTCATCACGAGGGCCCCTCTCGGCGGCTTCCCATGATGCGATGGCGACCTGATAGCAGGGACATTCCTTTGTCACGAGGCCTCACTGTACGGCCATGGCTGCTAGCCCTCGGGCTCCCAGAGACCCAGCTCTTGGCCTCTGGAGCCCTCTTGGCCTCTAGAGCCGTCTCTCCTTTAGAGCGGTCTATTGACACAATCCTGCAATGCTCTCCAGCGAGCTTCTTTTCACATAGTAAGTCGTCCGCGTCTGCACCTCGACAACTCTTCGATGATGAACAAACAACACTCTGGTAATCCGAGAAGCTCAACCGCGTTTACACTCGTGCTTCGGCATGTCGCTGGTTGAGCATGGGGAGCATTAAAGGCAAAGTCTGATAGAAGAATAGAGCATGATCACGTTGCACCGAATACTGACGACTCGTTGCTGACCGTTCACTTATTAGATGGCCATCTTATAGAGGTAGAGTTTCCGACACTCGCCTAGACAGTTCAATCCTCAAATGTCTGCGCAACCTAGGCGACGATGTTGTTGTCAGGGCTACTCTGCTACCACCCAGACCTCCGGCTCATGTTTAGATTCCTCAGTATGATGCCGGATTGTCTTGTCAAGCCTACCCCTGGCGTTTGTCCGGCTAGGGAAGTGAACCCTCGTCGCGACCTTAGCCACGCTCGCGGCAGCATTTCGGTGCTCTATCAACATACCGCAAGCCATGGCAAACGGGGACGCAAACTGATGTACCAGCAACAAATAATGTATATATTAAGTATCACTATAAGCCTAGGCGGCCTTCTTCCATGGACGAGTGACCACGAACGTGCCGAAGTTCTGTAATTTGGATAAGCGTGTATATATGACCATTTACAGCTGGCGCGTCCAGGACTTCTTGATCCGGGGTTTTAATCAATAGCTACGTAGTAAACTATTGAAGCTATTGAGCCTCTGACTGCCGCTTGAATGCTTACATCAAGCTTGTTAGCTATATTGATACATATAAAGCAGCAGTCAGCCTATATACCTCTGATTACATTAGATTTGCCCATAGCCCCTGTTCTAGAAATTCCAACAGACCATGAGACAGCTAGCTTCACGAACACTTGTTCTTACGAATTGCTGAAACAGCACTGTAAACGTGGTCACGGCTGAGTTGCCGTTCCGTGCCTTTCTCCACCCCCGATTGGCTACGTCATTATTGCTCGAACTCGCTGGGTCAACGGTGGCCGAGGACAACACAGAAATCACGCGCAGAAGCCCCTCATCGCCTTTAAACCCGCGACAAGGCACCCCGAACCCGCTCCCAAGCACTTCTCTACCTTCAGCAAATTTGCCTGGCTCTATACAGTCCAGGAGTGGATGCATCAGCACACCGGCAGCACACCACCACGACGTGGGCGACCCCACCATTTTGCGCAGCCGACCCTTTGACCCTTCCATTCACACCTTGTACCTCTCCCGCCACCTTGCACTACTTTCAACAATCCAATATCTCCACGATGACACAAACGGCTGAGCTTCATTCTCCGTCGCCGCATGTCGAGCGGCCGAAAGGTTGGTGAAATACCCCGCCACGTTCTGCTCACGTCTCACGCGATGCAGGCATTCTCAAGAACAGCTCTTACCAGCGATCAAATTCGCAAATCTCCCCCACGACCGACGCCCCTCCTCTACAGCCTGTGTTTTCCGGTGAGCGGCCGGATCTGTCACGGGAACTATCCGAGAAGGAGATTGTGCTCGAGAACACGCTGAAGAATGCTGGTGCCGCCGCGCACCGCCGCTCATCCTCCAACCCTCGTGGCGCCGCCTCTCGCCGTCAATCAGGCACTGTAGGCATCGAAGCCGACGAAAACAGCCCCCGGCTGAAATGGGACGAGGCGAACCTATACTTGACCGAGCAGGAGCGGGACAGCACGATGAAGATCACCGAGCCTAAGACGCCGTACGCGAGGCAGTATGATCCGTTAGAGGATGAGGAAGAGCTGCAGACTTTGAACGCCGAAGATCTTGTGGTGGACGAGCTGGACAAGGCGAAGGTTCAGAAGAAGCCGAGAATCGACGATATCCCCGACTTCGATCTAGGAGAGCCAGAGCTAGAGGCTGGAAACCCCCACACTCCAGATGGCGAGAAGCGAGTCGTTGTGGATGTCGATCCGAATGGCGAAGGAGAAAGCGGACATCACGGCGAAGAGCTTCTGCACCTGACTCCGGAGGAACGGGAGAAACATCTCAAGTTCGAGGCAATGCGACGCAAGCACTACGAAATGAAGAACGTCAAGAACCTCCTCGGGTACGTCTGAGTATAAAGCTCCATTGCAGAAGGTGTGCTAATTACATACTCACAGTCATCCGGAAGACTTGGATGACGAGGATGATGGCTCAGCAGCAGTGCCTCCACCAGTCGCAATCGCTAACGGAGCATGAACCTCTCAATCCCATTCTGCCTTTTCTTTACGTTTGGTCGGTCTGGAGCCTCGCTCGTTCACAGTCGGCAATGGAGATTCACTCGGGGCATGACTTCTCTCTCTTTCGTTGTTTCGCCTCAGCTTCGAGAGATGATCAACTTGCTATGAGGTTAATGGATTCGGTGGCGTTGGAAAATGGTTTCCTTACTTCGTAGCGGCGATTCCCCATTCACTCTTGCAAGCTGTCCGCCTTCTCCTAGAGCACAGCGCAAGCTCCCTTATAGGAAGTAGGTAGTCTCAATTCAATTACAGATGTTTAAATCTGCAATGATGATATACCTTCCTTGTCCATGAAGTGGCTATCATGGTTGAATGAAGCATAATATGGGCGGGGTTAACTTCTTACGCTGACAAAAGGTAGCATCTTCAAGACTTCTGGAATGAAGCTTGTGCATCTGTTACTTCCATTGAATGTGGTTTGGGGCCGCTCCGAAGTTCAAATTCAGCTCAGAAGCTTAGGTTTTACTCTATTGTAATGGAAGTGGTGTCCTGAAAGCACGTCCACAAATTCCAGTTGCTATATTCGAATTGGCATGACTATTCTGTAAATGACTTTGACGTTGCGCCTGAAACACGAGGCGGCGCCACATCTGATAGGTGGTGATGGCACAGCACAGCCACGTCTCCAGCTTGCGTACTCGTTGCCCTCGGAGCTCCCAGCGCCCTCTTCCATCAACATACTCACCACATTCTCCCATCCACCAGTCTCCCTTTCCTCCCCCATACAATACTCTCGCATAAATGACGAAGAACCATCCAAACCTCCGCAAGACGGTCTCTACCGCTGACCTATACTCCGATCCATCACCACCTCCCATCCGCGCCAGCCTCAGTCGTAACTTCACCACTGTCCAGCGTGCGCGTCCAAATCCCTTCATGACATCCAGGCACGGCCAACAGCCTGCACCCTCATCCCGCCACAGCATCGCTGTACCCTCCCACAGCCTCCTCGACACCGACAACGACTACTTCGAGACCCGCCCCGCCCTCCTTAAGTCACCAACTCCACCTCCAGTTCCCCCGAAGCTCAAGCTGCCGCCGGTTCAGGCCATTCCTCCTCGTGCGGAGAGAGTGAGGGTTGATCCGGCAAAATACACGAAGCCGTTCCTCGACTACATAAGCACCAACCCCACCGTCTTTCATGCCGTCGATACGGTGGCGAAAGACCTCGAGGCACATGGGTACACTAAGCTTCTGGAGCGGGATAGCTGGAAGCTGAAGAAGGGTGGCAAATACTACGTTGAGCGAAACGGGAGCAGCTTGATTGCATTCGCGGTTGGAGCGGGATATGCGCCCGGTAACGGTGCTGCGATTATAGCTGGGCACATTGATGCTCTCACGGCGAAGCTCAAGCCTATTCCGGCCTTGAGGACGAAGGCTGGATATGTTCAGCTGGGTGTTGCACCTTACGCTGGAGCCTTAAACTCGACTTGGTGGGATCGGGACCTGGGAATTGGTGGTAGGGTTTTGGTGAAGCAGGGAGGCAAGATCGTTTCCAAGTTAGTCAAGCTGGACTGGCCCAGTAAGTACTCTTGTAAACTGAACCGTTGAAGTTGGCTAATTAATTTAGTTGCTCGCATCCCTACTCTCGCGCCTCACTTCGGAGCTGCTTCCGCTGGACCTTTCAACAAGGAAACTCAAATGGTCCCTATCATTGGCCTTGATAACTCGGACATCTCAGGAGCGACAGAGGAGAACTGGAAGCCTGCACTTCTTGGTGGTGAGGGTGCGTTCACATCAACTCAGCCCGAGCGTCTCGTTAAGGCAATCTCGAGCGAGCTCGGCATTAAAGACTGTAAGTCATCCCTACTCTACTACACATACACCGTGTAGCACGTAGGCATCTACTTACCCGAAAACAGACAGCACCATCGTGAACTGGGAACTCGAACTCTTTGATATCCAGCCTGCCCAACTTGGAGGCCTGGAGAAAGAGTTCATTTTCGCAGGCAGGATTGATGACAAAGTGTGCAGCTGGGCTGCTATCCAAGCCCTCCTCAACAGCACCGACTCCGACGATTCGTCCGGCCAAATCAAGATTGTTGGCCTCTTCGACGATGAGGAAATCGGCAGCCAGCTCCGACAAGGAGCGCGAAGCAACTTCCTGCCAACCATCATTGAACGCGTTGTCGACTCCTTCGCGAATTCAGGTGTCACCTCGCTCGTCTCCCGTACGTACGCAAACAGCTTCATCGTCTCCTCCGATGTCACACACGCCGTGAACCCCAACTTCTTGAATGTGTATCTGGAGAATCATGCCCCACGTCTCAACCTTGGACTAGCAATTGCTGCTGATTCAAATGGGCACATGACAACGGACTCGGTTAGCACGGCGATTCTGCAGAAGTGTGCAGACAAAGTCGGAGCTAAACTGCAGGTCTTTCAGATCCGCAACGACAGCCGCAGTGGGGGAACTGTTGGCCCAATGCTCAGTTCGATGACTGGTATCAGGGCTATTGACGCTGGCATTCCACAGCTGAGCATGCATAGCATCCGGGCTACTATCGGTTCCTTGGATCCGGGACTGGGCGTTCTTGCGTTCCAGGGCTTCCTGGATCACTTCGAGACTGTCGATGCGGAGTTTGCTCTCTAGAGGGGCGATGAACGAGTCGTACGCGATGTCTTTTCTCTTAGACTGGAATGTTCGGTGGCGATTACAGCTAGTTCAGGTCGGGTTTCCATGGCAATGCGTGTAACATTAGCGTAGGGTTTGATTTTCTTGGTCAATATACATTAGCAAGAGCAATCACGTATGCGGGTTAGTATGTCCTGTCCGTTTCATGTGTCGCTTTCAAGTCTCGCAAATTGAGGCATTGGACTGTTGTGTGAAACAAGGGCTTCTTACTATTATCGATGTTTTAGTATCCAAGGATCCTCTGTCTAGGGGTCTATGGCTCTGATATGAGGCCTTAGCTATTTCGTGAGCCGTTGCGATGTTTGGCAGGCCACCTCTGGATCCTTCACCGGTTGCCTGCAGGTGATGCCGGCATGGGGGCATGAGGCCGCCGACTGGGCTAAGAGGCATTTAGGCGACGAGGTTGCACTTCCAACATAGCGAAAGAATAACCTCGTGCTATAAAAAAAATGGCCGATCCCATCAGCGCTGTGTCTGCTTTGATAAGCCGTGCGGCCCTTGTACCGAAGATTTTTGAATTAGTTCTACATCGCCAGCGAGCTGTGCCTGAAAACCCCACAGAAGCTAAGTTTCGCAAGAGCTACGGTCGTGTAGTCACCCTGCTGGTGAAAGTGCTGCTACCTGGGGCTTTTCAGCAAGTGCAGTTAATCGAGGAGCGAATTCTCTCTGGTGACGATGATGTTGCGATTACTTTTCGAGCTTCGTACGTTGCTGACTGCAACATGAGCGCCGTAGCAGTAGGTCTCTTAGTTTGGCCGGCTTCTCTTATTCCCTAGAGACCCAACAACAAAAGGAAGCTAATGTATGTTGTAGGGTGCCATTATTGCACAAGTCGCTATCACCGCCTTATCGCTGCCCTTCCTCAACCAAACCCACTGGGTTGCGAGAGCGTTCTGGATGGTCAGTCTGATCTCCGGATGTCTTTCGGTACACTTCGCTTGCCTCCTCCAGAGCACCATTGGTGCCCTCTATCTCCCGTCCGATGTGCGCGACTAGCTTTCCAGACCGGACACTAAGGTCTTAATTGACATGCTTGATGAACCTGGCTTCGCAGAACAATGCAGAGAGCCTAGACGAACATTTGAGCATGCTATTCTCAATGCTAGAAGCGCTTCTCTGTTCTCTGCATTAGTTCTACTTACGCCATCATTCATGATTGAGATCGCGTTGAGCGCTTTTCTGCTTGGACTAGGTGTTTATCTCGGCTGTCTATGGACACGGCACCTCGACAACCCAGGGGGTTCGAATGATCCGCGCAACATTTTCATCATTTACGTCCTCTGCGTGGTAATCGTCATCTCTCTGTGGGCAATGCCATCGGCTTACAAGAGTCTGGAAATGGACTCTTTTGAAGACCAGAAACGTGATAGAAGGCAACAAGGACCACCTCAAGCTACTTATTGGGAACGCATCCGCGCGCTACGTTATCCGAAAGAGAAGGGCATGCAGAGCCTTGTCGATGAGCTTCGCCAGACAAATCGTTTGCAGCAGGAATCGATTGCTGCTAATCGGCAATTGACGAATGAGATCTCCAAGCTTCTTGCTAAATACGAACCTGAGACGGCTCAAGAGGATGGGAAGACGCAGCTAGGGCATGATGAGCATGCAGGACCCGCGACAGAAAACGCCTAAAGATGAATGACGCTCGAAGCTCAGATGGCCATTGCATCCGCCTTCGTGTCATTGAGCTTCACCGGATAGTCGATCACGCTATCGACAAAACTGGCACCTCTTCTTGCCATCACGTGCCTCCGATCCAGTAGGACAGTCCCACAGGCATATCTTTGCGTTACCCTAAACTTCGCCCTGGGATATGAAACTCTCACCGGCTGCACGACGAGAATGTTCGTCATGTCACGTAGTACAGCTTTCCCATATCAGACGCTAATGCAAGGGATCGACTTCAGATGATCTTCTATCAAGACATACATCGTTCTTTGTCCCGCCGACTACTCCTTTGCTGGTCTTTCATCTCTACCAGACACACTTAAAAATGGACGGCCGGCGTCAAAGCTCACCTACCCCATCTCTGGATGAGAAAATAGATTCCGGCTTCGTACTACTCTCTAATAAACTCGAAAAGTCCAATTTGAACGACGATGCGAAGCATGTTCCGAAATCCATCTCGGTCAATGTCAACGATGCAGCCGAAGTAGACAAATTCATTGCAGAGCATGGGAAGGGAAGATGGCTGAACGGTAAAGATTGTGTATGTTCAGCCGTTCATTCGCTCGGTAGATCGCTGATACGAGTAATAGTCCGCACGTGTAGTCGAGTTGAAGTTCGGCATGATGCAATTCATTAATTTCGTATTGATGAGCATTATTGCAATCCTACTTACAACTTCGGCTAAGACACCACGGGATCCGACTGCGGCTCAACCCAGAGAAGTCGTCAGAAGATCTGCATGGGCGCATCTAGATGTCTGGCAAGGACGAACGGCGTGTACATCGATTTGCACTTATGATGATTCATTGGGGATGAATCTCACTACATCTTGTGATGAAAATTTGGTGTGGGTGTAAAGGTTGGAGACACCGCGATTTCCGTCGCTCGCATTCACAGAATCATGTACAGCATACCATCGTCACTTCGCTGATGGCTCAGTTAGTTTATCTCACAAACCATAATTTGGTGGCTAGGCCCTCCTTCGGGAGGGGTGGTGTTTTGCTCCCCAGGTTAAATCAGGGAGCGGGCATTATTTCTGTATTATTTTTGGGATTTTAGAGATGCCACCTGCATCCATCTTGGTTCTCGTTCTGTCGTCTCATATAGGTAGTGCGAGCTCATAAGTCTAGGCACAACGGGGCATCTCATTATTTGGGCTTCACTTTTTCTGATCACTGTGTACCGCTGTAAGGAGTACCGCCGCTACTATATTCTTAGCCAGACAAATATTGCCCTGTCTCCAATACATTAAATTTCTCATCGTATAAGGAGTTTCATAAATCTATCGAGATACCCCCATCAGATTCGTGAAGTGCATAAGCTTACGTGAGAGTACTGCACGCGGGTTTACCTCCTAAATATGATTACCCATGTTAAGCATTCACTGCCTTGCTAGCTAAAGTATTCAATGTGACACAATAAGGGCCTCTGCGAAACGCACAGCCCAAGATATCAACCTTGAGTACGCCAAATGCAAGGAGTTTCTCTATGCGCATTGCCTCTTCATATAGAAATATATAAGGACTAGGCCCTCTCGCGACTTGTTCTTATTTCTCCTCCCCATTCCCATTCCACGGTGGCCTTAATTTTTCAACCCATACTCAGTTCCAGCATGAATCTCCCAGCTCCAGCATACATACCCATGGACAACTATCCAACCAAATCTCCACATAACAGCCCAATGTTCAGAACTAAGTACGTCACCCTAGATGTGAACAACAAAGCCGATATCCAGAGGTACGTTGCAGAACATCCGCATGTCCTCTCTAGCAGTCCAGGGAGTAACGTAAAGCAAACAGTAAGTACGTGAACTTATCAACGATGGGCCTTGGGATTGACTTCAGTGTCCAGGTTGATACGATCTTCTGCGGCGTTTTTATTCTCATTGCGATGGCGGGCTTGCAACTTTGCCTGCTTCGCCACTTCTGGAATGGCGAGAGTCTGAGAGATAGAAATACAACGGGTTGATTCCCCTCCTAGTACCACGAAATTGTGTTGCGGCAGTGCTATCGCTTTGGGTTTTTTTGTGTTGGTAATTAATCGAGGCAAGGAGTAGGATAGTCTTTGCAGGTCAGCCTTGCGGCCTTTCCTGGGACGGGGAACATTCTTGATTCTGGGTATAGAATTGGTTGTAAGAGGCTGGAATTATGTATGTAGATCCTCCTCTGCTTCTTTTGAGGCCATAGCTCTTGTTTCATCGTGATTGGCGAGATCTTATGACGTGCGTGTGATGTTCTCTAGGGTCAGTATAGCTACCCTGCAATAATATGACTTCTATCCAAACACTGAGACTCGGGTTCCTATCATTCTTTAAGCTTCAAAGCACGGAGACTGCCAAAATGGAGATGACTGTTGCTGGTGTGGTTGAAGACGACACGATCGAAGATGCCGCGCGCAGCCCAGAACGCCACAAGTTCCCTCGATCGGACCGATGACGCGCTCTCTGCATGCAAGTCATGAACGTCTCTGAGCGTGTCTTTCGACATCAAATGACCTTCCTAATCGCCATTGATATGCCGCCTTAGACATCTTTTGTTACCTATCACTATCGATATCCAAATTCACTATTTTATAGGCGTCAAAATGGAGCTCAGCAACGCTGGCGACGACATTACAACGCAGATGAAGTATGAAAACCCCCAAACATGGACCCCTAAACATAGCTAACATTATATAGACCGCATTCATCAACGCCAATCATTAATAACGAAGCCAACACCATCCACATTACCCACCGCTCCGAGCGTAGATTCCTAACGCACGTCCTCCACCTCATCCTCCGCCCATTCAACAACCATCTCGGCCGCCCTTCGAAACCACACCCGCCGGGCTCTTCACCTCTGCATCCCAGCAATGCTATCAGGAAGCACTGTAGTGTCACGAACCGCCGTGATGAAGCCACAGGCATCTATATCGCCGACCTCCGGCCGCTCTCAACCCCAGAGGCCAAGATCACGAAGCACATATACTACTTCTGCGGCGGCGGGTGGCAGACACCCGCCACGGCACAGCACTGGCAAACTTGCTCGAAGCTGGCGCGACAGATGCCCAACACGGCCATCTCAATCGTGTCGTACCCCCTCGCGCCGAACGATCCAGCGCCAAAGGCATTCCCCCAAAGCCTAGCACTATACAGGCGCCTAATGGCACAATCAGTGGAGGAGGGCACGCGAGTGATACTGGCCGGCGACTCAGCAGGCGGCAACGTCGTACTCGCAATAGTGCTAGAGGCACTTCGGGAAGATTTCGAGGCAGACGCGGAAACGAGACCGCCGTGTCCGGTTGCGATTATGGCGATTTCGCCGTCGACGGATCTTAGAAGGGATAACCCCGAGATCGAGAAGATCAAGAAGGATGATCCGATCCTTACGCCGCCGTTTATTAAGAGCACGGCGCAAGCTTGGGCTGCTGAGTGGGATCCTGCAGATCCGAAACTTTCGCCGATCAATGCGGACATTTCGCTACTGGCGCGAGCTGGGGTGAAGGTCAATGGGATAACAGGCGGGTATGATATTTTGGGTCCGGATGGGAGGCTTTTTCGAGACGCGTGCGCGGCGGCGGGCGTAAGCGGGGAGTGGTTGGATTGGGATAAGCAGATGCATTGCTTCCTGCTAACATGGCCCTATGGGTTCACGGAAGCTAGGGAGGCGATGGGCTGGATGGTCGACGTGCTAAAAGAGGTGTAGGAGGCAATGTGTGTGATTCGCTATCTTGTAAGATACCCTTAAGTAAACTGTTATTTTGAATTTGACGCAACTTTATACGAGAGATAGGAACGCCCTCAGCACGTTCAGAATAACGGGATATACGAACAGCACCGTCGCAACCGTGTTCAAGCTTGCCGGACAATACAAGTCGCCTGCCATGTTTAAGAATGACGTCCAAACGAGCCAACTGCCAATGTACAAGATTATTCCCAGCCCAAAGAAGTTGATATACCAGCCTTTGAAGTTGGAGATGTGGACTTCGCGCTGGGGAACTGGTTCCTTCTTCTGCAGCTTCCGCACCGGATTCCGCAATATACGCCACAAGTCCTGCGCCGGATATTTGAATGCTCGGAAAGGCGCGCATCGGAGACACATGCCCATGAGGAATGAGAACGCGATGATGACTCCGGGGATTATCATGATGATGCCGCCAGCATGATATAGCTTATACTCTGCAGGCTTGGCAGGGTTGGTTGTCTTGTTGGGAAAGAATGCCGCGTAGACGGCAAAGATCTATCTTCAGTCAGAGAGTTGGTGACGAACGAGAGTGGAGGACTTCTTACAAGAGCAGGAACAGAGAAGAGAAGATCAGCCACCATCTCATTGACCGCGGTCTCCATCCACGATGCGTTTACGAAACCTAGAATCGCAATCACTGGCGCGACTCGCGGCCTGACCGTCCAGATCAAGACTTGCTGGAGCCAATTTACCGTATACCCTTGCTTCTCCAGTAGAACCCCGATGATGAATGGGATCGACACGTGGATGCCTATCGAAACGAACATGCTCAGAAAGTTCAGCTTGATCTCCGTGTACTCGAACATCTGCTTCCGGCCGACAAGGTGCTTGATGACGGTCGTGTTAGCCAATGCTGCAGAGAGCAGCGCAATGACATTGGAGATGGCCAGGGTAGTCAGGATCTTTTTCGCCCGAGTACACTTCTCAGACCCACTGTAGATGAGAAACTGGTAGGGGAGCCAGGTTGCTTTCTCGGCGTTGCTGACGACGCAGTCGGTCACGTTTGTGTTGTCTGTGCCGGTACAGCGGACATACTGTTGGGCTCTGTGGTATGGTTAGGTCTACTGGCCGTGGGTACCGGAAGAGATGGGACCTTACGCTTGATACTGACATATGAGCAGGTTTACGCTTTTCTGAGAACAGTCGCCACTCGAGTCGGAACAACATTTGCTTCGGGGAATCTCTTCGGCATCGAAAACGCACGCGGACGATAGGATCTGATGCGATGTCAATATACGACTAAACGCTACCTGGGTTTCGCGATCTTACCGGCTCTGGCTTGGGATATGAACATGTCGCGTTCGCTGTCACAGTGGTGTTCCGGACTGGAGTCTTCGGGATAGGATCGCTGCTAGCAGCGTTCTCTGTCGATGAGCACTCGAAGTAGGAGTCAAATCTAGGAAGACTGTTAAGCATCGCCCCCAGCTGCTATCGTATCTCGTTTTCTACTGACTGCGTTCGAAAACACTGCGAATAACTCGTCGCTAGGTTGGCCCGAGCCGATCGACCGGTGCCTGGAGCAACACATGAACCTAGGGCTTCCAGCTCCGATCCACAGGCATTGTTGATTAACTACAACTCGAATTAATGATTACGTACCATTAAGTAGACGGGCCATGCACTCACCTCCCAGAAATCATCGGGAACGAAATCTTTAGTTTGGGTATCTTGTCCCCAGCCAAGCGAAATAAGATAGGACAACACAAAAGAAGCTGAGGCCCAGGCGTATCGCATTTCGCCAAGCAAACTGTTTTGATCCGCAAGGACCGAAGTTATTCGATAATGAGCATGAAGCAGCTGATGTAGGAGCAGCCTGCAGCGGAATCTTTTCCTACCAAAACGCCATCTTTAAGCAAGGGGAAAGCAGTGGACACTCAGCCGACCCAGCTTGAGAAATCCGAATCTGGTGATCCATGCCACCTCAGCCCTCAACACTTGGCAACGACTTGGCAACGAACTTTATTGCTTGACTTCGATCGAGCTGAGTATGGTGGCGGCTATGGCGGCCAATCACATACGGGTGCAAGCGAAAACATCTCTTCAGAAAGCCTGGACCGTGAAGTCAACCATGGAAGATGCCGTATCCGCAAATCAGGAGGGGAAAGCAATATCATAGATGTGAGGTGTGGTGGTGCGGGACATAAGACGGGAGAGGGCTGCACCGACTGTGAAACTTGTAGAGGGGAACGAGAAGTGAAATACACATATTAAAGTATTCCAAGCCGATTTCGATCTACCAACATCGTATCTATCGTCTAGTCGTACCTGTATCATCTTCGTTCGGATGAGTGAAAACAAAACAATCTCATCAACTCGGCATACTTCAAAAACGACAACATGGATCGAGCTCAGCTGCAGTCACTATCGATGAACGCTCCTGCTCAACAACCAAACCAATATGAATACCAACCGGCACCAGTTCAACAAACATCGCAGGAACAACCAACGCCGAAACAAGATCCATACGGCCACATAAAAGACCTACCGCTATTTCCAATCTACGCCCAAAGTGACTCCGAAGCACTGAACAAAGCCTACAACCAAATCAACCGTCGCAAGCTACCGCGCTACGATGTTCACGCTGTAGGGTCACAAGCCATCATATGAGTTGGTATGGCATTGCTAACAACTCCTAGCCCATCGCAAACGCCTCTGCTGCCATATCAACAAACCTTCGCACCGCACCCCGCATAAATCTCATCCTTACCCGCTACTCAACCCCAGAAGACTGCCCATTCCCCGGCATCATCGTCGACGTCGTTGAGACAAGAGGAAACAGTAGCTGGCAGGGCAATGGAGTCCGGTTGAGAACGAGCAGGGAGTGCTGCATCCTAGTGCGAGACAAGTGGAAGATTAGGCTCAAGAGCGGGTCGATGTGGGCTAAGAACGCGAACTGGAAGCCGGTTGAGACAATTAGTGTGGAAGTGGAGAAGGAAATGGTAGCGCTGGGGATAGTTGTTCGGTGGCAGAGGATGGTGGCGGTGGCGGAGAGGCAGGAAGTTTGGAGGAGGTTTGAAAAGGAGTACAAGACGCCGGGGGTGCCTGGAGTAGGTGGTGATGCTAAAGGTTGATCGATTGGCGGTTTGAGTGGTGGTAAGCGTGGGCTATCTAATCTGGATTCTTTTACAGACACCAACGAGCTTCGAGCCAGCCTAACCTCCACACAGTCTTACGACTTATTTCACCTTAATCTCTTTACCGCGTCTTGAATGGCGTTATCGAAGGCTTTGAGCGTGTCGTAGTTGTCGTAATTGGCTGCAAGCTCCGATGCGCGACTCGCGTACTTCTTGTTCTCGAGAAGTTCATGTATAGCTTTCCTTAGCTTCTCAACTCCTGGGCTTCGTGACTGCAAGTCGATAGCAACACCCGCCCAAGCTGCGACGCCGCCAGTCTGCGCCTTGTCCTGCCCCACACCTGATAGAACCATGGGTACACCGGCACGAAGAGCCTGTTGAACTGTTCCGTACCCTCCGTTCGAGACAAGCACATCGACCTGGAGGCATAGTGTCAGAAATTAAGGGTTACGGAAGAGCAGCGAAATGAGTCCACATGAGACATAGAAGAGCATCACTTACGTATGGGAGCAACATATCGTATGGAATGAACTTTGCCATTCGTGCATTCACTGGTACTCTTTCTTCCAAGCCATCACCATCGCTGGCTACTAGGGTGGCGATTACAAGAACATCGATTCTATCCTTCAAAGCCTCGAGCGTCGGCAAAATTAAATCTTCGGGATTGTTGTCGATGCTCCCAGAAGTCTTGAACCAGATTAGCAGCGTGATTCAATCCGTCTGTCAGTACGGGCATTCAACTTACAACAGCGATTACTTTCTTCCCATTCCCCTTCGCCTGCAGCACATCATCCCACCACGACGGCAACTTTGCATCCGCCATCCCAACCACAGGCAGCGCGCCAACCCATTCAACACCCGCTCTAATATCGCTCCTGGGATACTCAAACTCTGGAATACTGAGCTGAAGCAACTGATCCGGAGTCCAATTCATAAGCTCGAAGATAGAGAACGGCACTTCACGCTCCACCCCCAATCCCCTCATCTCTTTCACAAGCGCCTCATGGATCCCCTTAAAGAACGGCTCCTCGGCCTGCTCCTCATACGCCTTCTGATGAATCTTCACCGCATCACGTGACGTGTCCGGCTGCTTCCCCGATCTGAATGGGAACGTATCATCACTTCTCAAACTAAGCGGCGCGAGCCCGATCCCAATGGATACGTCTGGCTTAATACCATCGGCTCCTAGAGCAACTGGCGTGAGTCCCAAGAAACTCCCGTCATACACGAAAATAAGAGGCTTTCCTCGCCCATGTTTCTTTCTGAACTCCCCAAATACCCGCTGCACCGTCCTGTAATGGTCCGGGATCGCACGGATGAATACGTTCTTGATCGCGAACGCTTCGGCGTCTAATCCCGCGGGCATCGCGAAGAACGTCGCCATGTCTTCTTCGCTCATCATGCGGTCCGAGCCGTCTAGCGGCACGAAGCCGACGCCGAGCGCGGTGATGGGGTCACGAAATTCGGCGCCCGTAATAAAGGTGATGGGGTAGCCGCGCTTCTTGAGGTCGGCGGCGATGACGGAGACTTTCTCGAGGTGGCCCCAGGCGGGCATGCCGGCGATGATAATGGGGGTTTGAGAGCGGTGCGGGGTGGTGGTGCCCGCGGGGAAGATGAAGGAGAGTAAGGCATGGGTTTTGGGGGGAAGGCTGTCTGGGCTGTAGTTTTGGAGGACGAGGAAGACGATGGGGACGAGGGCGAGGAGGAGGAGGGAGCGCGGGATGCGGTCCATAGTGGACTGATGTGGGTGGGAGGGCGGTGTGGGCAGAGATAGTAGATGGAGATACTGGTAGAAGAGAGGGGGAGGAGGACTCTTTCTATTTCTTTATTCGCGATGCATTTGTCGATTCATTATTGTAAATACGCGTGGACGTCTGAGGTCCTACTAGCAACAGTGGAGGATTTAAGTGCTTACTTCTAGGCCTCCCAAATCTCGGGTCCCACAGAATACTAGAGCTATATAGGTTAGCTCTGCTCAATTATAAAAGCTTATAGGCACAAAGGTACAAGGGTATGTCAGGTTGGGATCCGAAGGCGGAAGTGCTCATAGTGGCAAGACGCTTCACGATGCGCAGGTCCTATTTGCCTAATCGACAATCCTTCCGGAACCAGCTGACTCATGTCCCGTGGTAGAGAAAGCGTCAGGGCTTCGCACAGATCGAAATAACAAGGATTGCATTAGCTTGACTCCCAGAAAGAGATGGGTGTTGTGAAGCTCCGCGGCCATCCGAAGGAATGCAATACGTATAGTGCCGAAATACAAGTCTGGCTATTTCCTTGATAATGCTTAGGGTAACACGAGGAACTCTTAGAAAACTAGATACGATGGGAATGCCAGCGCAGAGGAGATTAGACTTCCTTTAGACAATGCTAAAACCTGCCGACTAAAGCCGAAGTAGCGTGCTGTTCGTGTGCACGAACTTGCGCATTGGTACTGTACGGCGGCGGCGTATCGCGTATACAGGGAAGAAATTTTCATTTCTGTACTGTCAACGTTTCATGCTACACTATGAGCTCCATTTCGGGCTCAAATACATCTCTGGTATTCACAAGATAGATAAGTATTGGGATGCAGAACACGACATGGTCCTTTGCTCAGACTGTGATCTCCGAGCTCACTCTTCTAGCTTCTTTCCATTCCTCCGCCAGCTGAGTTCAATGTCAGCGAATGGTATCCCAAGGGACCCTTGAAGTTGCTTACGCCAATGTAGTCTTGTGGTGAGTACCCTTTGAAGCATTCGCTCCACCAGTTAGTTTTTCGATGTATCTTAAGTCCGAGATCGGTAATCAGTAAATCAAGATATGGCAACGAGTCGAACCAGAGCTCTGGAAACCTGTCGCCAAACCCGCGGGAATAGCGAAATTTGGAAAATTGGGAGTGTAACACAGTCTCATAAGATACTCTGTCGATAGTTGCGGAGTCGGGGTTTGCCAGGCTGGGGATCCCGCCAGTCAAGAAAGCGGTGATCCAGAGGGCTTGTGTCTGAGCGATCAGGGCTGTCGAAGGACTTCGAACGATCCCAGCGAAGACAAGCGTTCTGCTCTGGAGATAGGCAGGTGGGACCATAAACCGATACAGCCTCCATGGCTGGCTTATACCGGTGTCCGAACCGTCCATTGCCTTTAGGTTTGTGCGTGGTGGAGGCTGCGACGCGAGTTTCGGGAATCTTTCGAGGATCTCTTTATCCGCGATCTTCGCCATGTGATCCATTTCCGATGTTTTAGCAGAGATATGGCAAGGAAGACCTAGCTCTTTCGCTCCAATGAATTCGAAGGGAGGGGTGTCCTTCCAGCCCGTACCACATATCATTATGTCAGCTGCAAGAGTGTTCCCATCCGACAAGTGGACAGTGTGCTTCGTCAAGTGCGTGACGTCCGCGACGTGGACCCTGATCTTACCACTGCGGACTAGCTGGAAGAAGTCGATTTCTCCATAATTAAGAAGATTCAGGCCCTGGAAGAACATACCGTCCCACGGTCGGAGTTTCGCGGTTTCAGGGTGTCTTTGGTATCCGTTTTCCGCTAGAACGGCTCGTTGAATGATCCTGCAGGACGTATTAGTGGTTGACATGGATACACGATACTTTTACCTACCCAAAAAACCCATCCACGATCTTTCGGCCAAGCCACGTTCGATGCAAAAATCTTCGGATGCGCCCAAACCCATCGACCTCGCCCCAGATACACGGACTAAACCATGTGACCAAGCGAGTTTTAAGGAAAAGTTCTGGGAGAAACGTGTTCATCACCCTGTTTCTCGTCATCCAACACGGACCATGTCCCGACTTTCGAATCACCCATTCGACTTGAACTCCGGAAGCAGCGTAGTCTTGAGCGATGTCCCAGGAAGACTGTAATTTTCGTGAGCAGAGAGACTGAATTCAAAGTAGGTATGGTAGCCTACTTTGTTACCGCCGAGAATAACGACTTTCCTAAACGAGCGCTCGCTCCTGTAAGCTTTTGGGAACTCGCTAGCATGGTATATAGGCGCATCGAACTCGTCGCCGCCTTGATACTTGGGCAGAAATGGGTCAGATGTAAGTCCGGTGGATACAACTAGCTGCTTCGCCTCAATTGTTATGGATCTCCGAGGTTGATCAGCATTCAACGAGACATTTAATATCCATCCGTCTGCATCTTTGTCTTCTGCACTTTGTACAGAACATCCAAGGCGGACGAGGCGTAGCAAGTCGTGCTTCTCCGCCCAGCTATAAAGGTAGTTGTGAACAACTTGTCCAGGTATGTGAGAGTCGTTTCCAAATCCCTCTTTGTTCATTGGAAAGTCGCTGAATTCGAAAGATCCGAAGTGGTTGTTGGTCTTTAGACCGGGATACAAGGCCTCTTTTGACCAGGTGCCTCCGATGGTAGAGCGATTGTCGAGTATCACGATGGTAGCCTTAGAATTTACATCTTTGTAAGCTTTTGCTACCGATAGGCCGTTGACACCTGCTCAGGTCAGCCAACGTCAAGAGCCATCCTTCACAATGAGCAGAGTACCAGCACCGATGATAGCAAGGTCTACAGCCTCGGTATACTTCATAGTCTAGAATGGCGAAAGCAGTCGTGGATTACGGCGGATATGAATCAAGCAGGAACGAGATAAAGATTTGCTATAAAGAAGGAAAACAAGACGACATATCGATGGCGAGGAGGGTGTGGGTACATAGGCGATTGCACCGGCACTTGGAAAGGCTTCTGTTAAACGCTGCACGCCTACACGTGTTCCTATCTCACTCTTACGTCGTCTCGATGCTATTGGCCGGGGTCTCAGCCTTCGGACGCCTTACCGTGAGGTTTCGAATAAGCTGCGTCGGGGCCTTATCACTGCAGCAACGCCTGGACCGGCTGTGCTTACGCCAGCGAGAGGGCCAATAGACGCGGCTTGAACGGTGAGGCCGTGTTCCAACCCAAAGAGCTAAAAGGAAATATGCTGGAAATAGACGACGTGAAACAAATGGCAATGAATCTGTCAGTCGCGGTTGGTACCTGCATCCGAGTGGCATGTTCCAACGCTACTTTCTGAACCGGGAGGTGCATCGTTGCCGGTATTTTAGCGGGCATGATGGTGCGGCTGGCGGCTAATAGTGTGTTGAGTTGCGGCGAATCCAGATGGCTCGAGGCATGGCGGTGGGAGGAAGACTCAGGCGACGAGGTTTTGTGTAATCTTCGGTACCTCCATCCGGCAACCACCAGTCTACTTATGGTTCACACAGCACAAGATTTCATCTATCTTGATGGTCTGTTTGCGACATAGATTATAAACTATGGCGATAGCTTATTTCACGTTTGTAGGCCGATATGTTCACATCGTATCAGTTAGCGCCATCAGCAGCGTTATCACTTGTGGCTTCTGACCGCGTTGAACTACCTATGGGACTAGGTTGACTGCTCACTACCTTCGTACAACGATTATTCTAGGCGAGAGGTGGCCAAGGCTTCCAGCTAAATTACTAGTCCACTGCCTATCTAAAGGAATTTAAGTATTATGGATGCAGGAGGTCGCAATGTAATATTCTACATATACGACGTTATTTACTCCAAAAGCACATCCGACCAGTTTCGTCTAGCCCGTTTCGGATAGCTTACCTATCTAACGCCCCATCCCCTTCAGCTTCAACCTTCCCCAACATCAGCTTCTGTCCTTTGCGTAGCAGCCTCCCCAGACATGAGCGGTGATGTCTCATGCTCCCGTTCTTGAACATGCCGACGTCATCTCTACATACTGTCAGATCGCCTTCTCCTCATCTCACGCCACCATGACGATGTACAATACCATTTGATCCGACTCGGTAGGCTCATCAGCTTAGAAAGACCTACGAACAAGGTAAACCATACCGACCATATTCTGGCCGCCCCCTTTGTGTCTCCCGAACGCCGAGAGCTTCGCGATCACTCCTGCCATTTGAAGTGCGACACAAGCATCTCATCGGTGAAGCCCGAAGTTTGATTCCAACTCTATGAAGCTTGTTCACCAACTCGTAGTCGGGGTTTCTAGTGCTTCCGTGAGGGCTGAGGAAACGAACAGCATGTCCCGATAGCAGAGTACCGCCTTGACGGTCGCGTCGCCTTGAATCACATCGAGGAGGTGCAAGGGTTTCCGTCATGGGGCCATTTCAGGACGAGGACCTCCACATGCCGTCAACGACGGCGATGATTCCAAGACGCGCCTTGAGTCACCTAGCTGGACTGATCTGATGATCTTTTGATATTACAGGAGCGCTTTTGTGTAACCCTCGCAGGCTACTAGGTTAGTTCTTGTAAACCGGGCGGATGTCCAGATTTGTCGCATTTTGGGCTTCATGCCGCGTCATTGCGCTTTTACTGTTTTGCTGATCGCAGCCTGGGTGCGATCTGTCACTGGAAAAGTGGTGGATCTGCTACGACTCTCCCAGAGGAAGTCGGATGCGAAAGAGAACTTGACTAGGCAAAACCAGATCCAGAAACTGCCACTATATGTTTGGTTCTCGTGTGCTCCGGCCTATTCAATGGGCATTCGGCATGACCTTAAGAGAAGTCGAGCGATGAACGGACGTAAAGGGAAACTACGTCTAGATAATGGCTAGAGCGATCAATCTTTCTAACAAGGTCCAACCCTCCTTGCCCGACGGCTCGAGATCAAAACATCACGTAGATAACAACCTACTACCAACAGCCTTTCATCCTCCAACCCTTTATCAATACTGTATCTCTATCTTTCCCAAACTTTCAGGCTCACTACAATCGCCTCTGGAAACTCCCTGCATCTTCATTTCCTACAAATTAATGACACCGAAATCATCTCACACACACAATGACAACACTCCTTGCTTCTGCGCTCCGCATCCCGATCTCATCGCTCGAGTTCTAGCCGAACGCACTGGATCTCAACATCACTTGACTATTCCCGTTAGTCGCATCGATGGACTGAACGATGGCATGATTTTCCCGCCCAGGGATTTCCGCTCAGCCATATCCAACAGCTTGCCTGTGAACCAGGCGTTGGATCGGGCCCCGTTGCGTGGCAGGGTCAAGTTCGTCTACCCAGCTTCTCTCATATATGCTTGCTAATCCATCGCAACAGTTGCATCGTTGTGCTAGTCGAGTTCGAAGATCAACGTATGGGGGAGGGCGTCGCGGACCGTTTCCGTGACCTATTCTTCTCAACCCACAAAATCTGGGATGGGAGCGTATACGAATACTTTTCGAACGCCAGCTCCGGGAACGTCTCTATGACCGGAGATGTCATTGGCCCTTATCTTATGCCTAGTGCAATGCAACACTACGCAAATGGCGAATACGGTGCAAGCTCTACTACGCCGAACGTCCAGAACCTAGCAGCCGACGCCCTCTCTGCCTGCAAAAACGACATCGACTTTGACCTCTACGACAACGATGGCAATGGACAAGTTGATGCTTTCGTGGTTGTGCATGCTGGACAAGGTGCGGAGACGACCGGGAACCGAGACGATATTTGGTCCGTGAAATGGGTCCTTCCGAAAATCACTCCCGTAAACAATGTGAACGTCTACGCTTTTCTTACGGTCCCGGAAGACGCTCAGATGGGAGTCTGTAGCCACGAGCTTGGCCATGCGCTATTTGGGTGGCCTGATCTTTACGACATCGATGGCTCGTCCGAAGGTGTCGGTGACTGGTGCTTAATGGGTAGTGGGTCATGGGGTGGCAGCCCTGCCGGCTCGAAGCCGTGCCATCCTTCTGCTTGGTGCAAGGTGAATCAAGGATGGGTTCAACAAGACATGGTTAATAAGAACGGCTGGATCAAGCTGGAAGAGGTGAAAACAGGCAAACTTGTGACTCGGTTAAGCAAAGATGGAGACACCGGCAGCAAGGAGTACTTCCTAGTGGAGAACCGACAGCAAGTTGGCTTTGATACATCTTTGCCTGGAGAAGGTCTCCTAAGTACGTCTTCCCCTTCCCTTTGACAGACATTTGCCTAACACGCGTCGGTAGTTTGGCATATCGACGATGAGAAGACGAACAATTCCGACCCGGCACATTACAAAGTTGCCTTGATGCAGGCTGACGGGCTCTACGATTTGGAGAAAGGAATGGGCAATCTGAACAACCCACCACTCCCCGCCACGGCTCCCGGCAAGAAGAAGCTCAGCAAAGCGCAAAAGAAACTTCACAGCGCATCGCAGTTCAGTCCAGGGAACCGAGGAGATTTTAGAGATCCATGGAAGGGAGGGAGTGGAAGATGGTCCCGCAAGGTGGGATTCAACTCCGGAACCGTTCCCTGCAGCGATTCCTATGCAGGAGAAGGGACGCATGTCGCTGTCAATAACATTCCTGCTGTAGCTGCGACGATGGAGTTTAATGCCACCATAAAACCTGAAATATCTCCAAGTTCCGGGACGACCATGGATTCAGGCGCGGTAGCCGGCTCATTCTCCTCCACTGGAGTTACCTCTGGAGGAGGCGGCTCATCATGCTCTACTGGAGCAGCTTGCTAACCGGAGAGATCTTGTTTTACGCAGCTTTAGATGTTGGGAAGACGGCACAAACCTAGATTCTAGCATTGATTCGGTAGATTGATTAAGTCTTGAGACAGAGCAAGCGTTTCCTCATCTTGAAGCACTATCAGTTAGTCACACATTCAGACGTGACCCAGCGATAACATGAAGATCACTGCGTCTTACTGAGTTTGATTTGCTATAGTCTGAACACTTCACTAGGTATAGACGGAGCGGTATGGAACATTTTCGAAGTCAATGGCCTAGTCCGCATACTTCAGCACAGCGTTTAGTAGGGCTCGGCCTACGCGCCTGTTGGCAAGCTGCGCGCTTGATGCGGTGGGAGCTGCAAATGTTTACTCTGGCCGGTGATATGACCCGCTTCGTCTTCGGCATTCATCTTCGATCTACGAAGTTTTTAACACCTTCAAATTTCTTCATCCATCACATCTTGTACGCTCTTCCTTGTCGTTCGCTGGCCCATCAACGGAAAGCATGTCATCGGCGCACAATTAACCTTTTGCAGAGGCAAGAGGCTTTTCGCCTAATGCTTCGTCAGCTATGTGGAAATTTCCGATTTAGGAAATTGCCCTTGGCGGAAGTCGTTTGTCATCCACTTCCTCCGTGAAGGAGGGACTACGAGATGAGTAAATCGTACGCTGGCACGCAGTATCTTGAGGTTGTCAAAAACCAACGGAGAAGTTTCTGGCATAGTTGTAAGCCATTGTGAATTAACCCTACTTACTTGTGATTACCCTGCGTTCGGCTGCATAACTATCACGAATCAGAGCAATGTTGCGTGGTGCGTAAGTGCCCTAAAATGCTATAAAGCCCCCTTCTCAACTATTCTGCTTGTGAGAGCTGTCCTCTACATCTACTTCTAAAGATCTGCGAAGCGTGAAAGCCTCGCTTTAAAGCAAACTTTCATCAAAGCGTCGACCTTTTGTCTTCTCATTCAACCGCCCAATTTCAATAACCGCACCAAGACAGCAACAACATCGGAAATCATGACAGCCGACTCAGTTCTCATCATGGGTGCCTCCGGCCAAATCGGCGGCGCCCTCGTCACCGTGTTGCGCAAGCAGTATCCTGATCTTCCTATCACAGTCTTCCTCCGCACCCATGCACTGGACTCAGCCATTGCTTCTCTAGGCAACGTCAGCATCGCCAACGGCGATTTTGAAAACCCAGAAGGGCTAGCCGCGCTTGAAGATACCGTATCCAAACACAGCGTCGTCATCAACGCAGCGACATCGCGCTTCCTGGGCCCCAACGAGGCCGTCCTTCGCGGTCTGGAGAAGTACAAGTCGACCAACAACAAAAACGCCATCCTGCTGCACCTTTCCGGCACGGGAAACTTCAGCGACAACACGCGGACTGGCGAGTACCACGCCACCGGCGAAGTGGACGGACTAAAGCTCCCCTTCGACGACACCGACCCCACCGCCGTGCGCGGAATCAACGCGCAGCACCTTCCCAACGGCGCCAGCGATGAGGTTCTTATGGCCGCCGCGAACGGCGGCAAGGCGAGCGTGTATTTCGTCTGCCCGTGCGGGGTCTACGGCGCAAGTGAAGACCACATCGGTCTCCTGGCGGATTCCGAGGAGGGGAGGAAGTATGGGAATACCCCGGGCGTGTGGGCGGGTTGGATGCTCTCGAACATCCAGACGCTGGGCTTCAGTCCACAGGTGGGAGAGGGAAGCAATGTGTTCCGCACCGTGCACGTGGACGACGTGGTCTCTTTGATCCTGCACGTCTATGCCAAGGCAGTCAAGGACCGCGATGCAAGGGATGACTTCAACGGTCAGAGTGATACATACGGACTGGAAGAGGTTTACAGCAATCTTTATATTGCTGATGGGAACAAACACACTAGCAGCGAGATAAGCGAAATATTCTCGAGGGCGGCGGTGAAGTTGGGATACGCGCAGGGCCTCAATGGTGCGGTGGAGGTTAGAAGTGTGCCGTATGGAGAAGCGGGGACTACGGCGAGATATCTGGCTGGCAATATGTTGTTCGAGGCAAAGAACGCGAAGAAGTTGGGATGGGAGGCTAAGGCGAAGGGGCTAGCGGAGACTCTGCTAGGTTGAGTATAGCTGTTGCGGAATTCGGGAGACGAAGTGATGGAAGTAATGGAAGTAATGGGAATAATGGGAGCAATAGGAATAATGGGAGTAATGGGAGTAAATCTCCAAATTTGAAAGTCTTGATTAGACACACCGAACTACTAATGTTCAATATCCATGAACGTAAATTGGACGCACTTAGAGCGCATCACTTGGTAGCCTTTATAGTGCACTCAGATAGCCTTAATGAGAAATGTGTGCGCTGCTTTGGCGTCCTTTCGTAGCGAGCGTGGACTTAACGCACCCAACGCTCTGACTGGCACCCTCCATAGCGCACTAGGCATGCCCGGATGAGCAGCTGCTCAAGCATAGATCTTGATGAAACCTGTGGTCTCATTCGCTTGCAGCGCCGCGCCCGTGGTCGGATCAGCACTGTCCGGGCCCAGAAGGCGGATGAGGAAGTAATCAAGACCGCTCGAGCCCTGATCGGCCGGGTAGTACTTGAAGCCCCAAGTCGTGGAGGCATCGTAGCCGCCAAGGAAGACGCCGTCTTGCTTGGTGCCGTTGATGTAGTGCTCGAAGATCTTGACCTCGTCGCCGTTGACCTTCCACATAAGCTCGGCGTCGTAGGGGTATGGCGAGAGAACCAGCGGCGTCCATTGATAGTCAGTCGGGGCACCAGCGGCGGTGAGATCGGTGGGGACGCGGGCGTTCAAGACATCGCTTTGGCACTGGAGTGGAGTCTTTGCGTACTTGTTGTCGTTCGGGAATGTAATCTGGGGAAGTATCAGCGAAACCAGGGCTTCCCGTACGGCATAGTCAATCATAATACCGATCCCCATCGCAGCTCTGGCTTCGTGCTGAAAGCGACCGAGTAGACACTGGTGTCCGAGAAGCCTTCAATTGCGGTATTGTCGGTGGAGACAGTTTGAAGCACCCATGGGCCGGCCACTCCAGTGTCGGCGTCATATCCAGGGTACGAGGAACATCCGGCGGGAAGGGCACTGACGGTAACGTCTGGGACCGCAAGGGCTGCTGGCAAAGAATACAGAAGAGTCGCAAACGCGAGAGCGACAGAGTTGGAAATCATGGCCATTCTTGAAACTTGAATGAAGGAATGGAAAGATGGACAGATCAATTGCTGAACGGGAAAGACTGATGCTGATACATGGTCTCGACGACGGACGATCCTTATATATTTCTTGCCCCTAGAGCATGGTCCGTGAAAAGTGGTGAGAAATTAGATTGCAATAACGGGTGTAAAGGCAGCACCGCGTCATTCGCCGTTTATTTACGGAGATATCGTCCGTGCACTGCCATTTCGGCTCAAGCCTTTGACTTTAAACCGATTCCTGGGTAGGCAGCGGGGGAAGCCTGGCGAGTTCGGACCACCACCAACACTTCGTAATGTGAAAAGTAATATAGGGGGTTGCTCCTAGGCATTATAGTGAGTTAGTACATAGAGCCAGTAGTCCTTCTAGGCTGCAGTGTATACTGTTCCAATCGTTAAGCTAAGCAGCCACCCCTACCAGCTAGTCCTTGTTGGCGCGTTTCTTATCGATAAAACGTGGACCCCGTGCGAAGGGATAGGTATGGAACGAGTCGCAGGGTCGGTGGAGCTGAACCACACATCTGTCCGAATTTGTGACTCTCCGCCTTCCAGAGCACAAGAAGTGTCTAGAGCCCGGTGACCATGGAAGCGTCGGTCAAAGAACCGTGGAAATAGGAAGACACATGCTCCGCTAAGGCATAGTGGCTTAAATATTTAAGACGTTGCAATCGTAGCCTCATTGCCCTCGCGCTCCCACCAACACAAAAACTTCCTCGCCAAGACCAACACTTCACCAAACATTTCCAGTCATGTCTAAACTCACCACACGTCCCGATTATGACGGCTACTTGGACACCTACTTCGACGACAACTACGACAACTACGCCCGCCCCTCCTTCCGATGCGGGACTCACCATCTGATGAAATGGCGGAACGATCTCGCACGCTCTACACAGCGCGAAACAACGCCGTCGAGAGCACGCCTTTTCTGGCCCTCTGTGGCAGTTTGCATGTTCGGTATTTTGCTCATCACTTCGCTCACCATCTTGCTCTGGATTTTGCTCTCAAAGATATTCCGTCGTCGGCCCACCCCCGAGGAGAAGCCGATGTTCGACAGTGCATCTCACAAACACTCGCCTCTCTTATTTGCAGAGTCCGAGGCAGCCGAGCAAGAAGTAGACGAAACACACTCTCCAACCCGCAGTACTAGGATATCCATTCTTAACCCGGAATTGGACGACGCTTGGATCATGGTTTTGTAACTCCGTACTGGATTCTCGGTTCCTTACAGGGGGATACTATTACTGTATAGAGAACATCGCTGTACCAAAGGTCACGTGTGGAGGATTTGTAGACCGGTCGCCCCTAAAACAGCAAGATTCAGGACTCTAAGGGGGCTCTAGAGCGGCAACAGACCACTATCCCATACACATCCGGCGATAGTGAGAGGGACTTAGTAATACTATAGCAAGGGAAGAACTAATGATATAAGAGGCAAATATCACAATCCAGCGGGCCGTATTACTGTATGCAAAATATAACTATACACCATCACCATCCTAACGAGGTTTTACTATATAGGGAGATGCTCCTAGTATATACATACAGCCAATACTCCTTCTAGGCTGCAGTTTATATTATATCTACGCATAGCTATGTCTCAACAGTGCGTTAGAGAGTCTCATGTACTTGGCTTCTAAGGCTAGCTGGTCATGCTGTGTAGTCGAAAGTTGGATCGTGATGGAGGGTGAGTTCTCGTGCAATGATAGGGGGCCGAGTAGTATCACGTGATGCAGCACTGTATTAATTTAGCCGATATTGCTCGGGTCTAGCGTTGTTTTGATGACCTCGCCTCCTAGGCATATACCTTCTCTCAAGAACACCAGATATGAAGCCCAACTGATATGGAGCTCTATTCTCGGGAACTTTCTTAGAAGGGGCGCCTCTGAATGCTTGGTAACAGCCTCGCTATTCGTCACCCAAACAGATTACAAATCTCGAATGCATGCTCGATAAAGAGCAATGTTCCATCTCCTTTCGACTAAGATATCGGGCTTTTATCTCCTAGTTCACCATGTCTTCCCTAGTAACACCGAAGAGACCGCTCCGCATTGGATTAATCGGGCTCTCCTCTTCCGCAGCCACATCTTGGGCATCAGCTGCCCATCTTCCCGCACTCAAGACAGCCGCCGGCCTTTCGCGATTCACTATCGTAGCCCTTTGTAATAGCAGTGTTGCTGCTGCTCAAGCCGCTATCAAAACGTACGACCTCGCGCCAACCACCAAAGCATACGGCACCCCAGAAGATTTGGCCAACGATCCCGACATCGACCTTGTGATCTGCAACACACGGGTGGACAAGCACTACGAGACAGTCTTGCCGAGTATCAGGGCTGGAAAAGATGCTTATATCGAGTGGCCAATCGCCTCGAACAAGGCTCAAATCGATGAGTTGGTGAAGCTGACAAGGGAAAAGGGCAGCAGGGTAGCAATTGGACTGCAAGGAAGACTTGCGCCACCTGTGCTGAAGCTTAAGGAGATCATCGGGTCTGGAGAACTCGGCAAAGTACTGAGCAGTGAGATCCAAGAGTATGGCGGTACTAATTCGAGGGAATTCTTGCCGCCTGCGCTGAAATATTTCGCAAAGCGGGAAGTGGGCGGAAATCCCATTACCATTGGGTTCGGGCACAGTACGTACACCGAAGTACAGACAGAGGCTGTATGAACTCATCCTGAGTAGTTATTGATCTTGTCCAATCGGTATTGGGGGATTTAGTTCCAGATTCAGTAGCTGCGCGTCTCCAACTCCAGCGTCCTGATGTCCGGATCCGAAATCCAAAAACTGATGAAATAGTCGAGACTGTTCGCTCAGATGTTCCCGACCTGGTCTCATTACATGGTATAGTGTCTAGAAATGTCTTCATCTATAGTACAACATATCGATCTAACTCAACGTAAGGGGCCCTCCAAACGTCCGCTCATACGCAGGCCTCAGCCACCCTGTCGTTCCTATTCCGGCGCGGTCTTCCATTCCCTGGGGATCCCGCCCTCACTTGGACCATCAATTGCGAGCTAGGAGTGATTCGGCTCGTTGCTACCTCCGGCACTTCGCTTGGAGCAGGCGGTTATGATGGGCCTGTCAAAATCTACGTCCACAAACTTGACAGAGATGTCTTAGATGAGATCCCCTGGGAGTGGGATGAGCTGCAAGAGAAGGTCCCTGTCATAGGAAGGAGCGTGATGAGACAGCTGTTTGGTTTCGCTGATGGGTTGGAAGAAGGAAAAGGATGGGTTGGAATTGAAGCCGCGGCGAAAACAGCAGACCAGATCGAAGGATGGATAAGAGACGCCGGGTTTTAGAAACCTGAAAATATCCAAGTCGAGGCGTTGTCCATCTAAAGAAGTCTTGCGATGTTTAATTCATAGCGAATCCAAAATGGCACCAATCGTAATGGTAAGATGATTGGACTAAGGACTTGTTAGTGGGGTACTGAGGCGCCACAGACAGCGGCAATTAGGACAACTATTAGCTTATGTTATTGCTCTGATTCAAACTAACGTAGCCTAGTGTGGTACTAGGGCACAAGTTTAGGCCTCACGGTCTTCTCTACCTCGTATTGATCCATGATGTGGTGGTGAGGCGCCATTAACCGTGGTAAGTAAGCGGACTGCCAGGTTTTGCGACATCTTCGATTTCAAGCTCTTGGAGACTTTGCATCTTATCAACTCTTTCATATTGCTACGAAGCAACCCCAACGGTGGTAAGCAGGTGTTTCTAGATCTCTGACACGGTACTCTACAGTACTAGGACGCAATCTGGCCAGGCTGTCTTCTCATCTGGTCCCGATTCATGATGAGGTGCTGAGGCACCACAAACAGCGGCAAGCAGACTAACCGTGACGATTTACCATAACTTTAATTCAAGCTCTCAGAGATTTTCCATCTTGCCAATGTTTTCGGAGAGCCACGAAGCAACCCCAACGGCCGTAAGCAAGTGTAATCGCTGACTCCCGCTATAGGTTGGCGCACACTTGCTTGCCACTGTCTGAGGCGCCACAACAAGTTTACCATAAGCTAGAACCGATGTAATGTTTCATACAACAAGATCTAAGCTGCCTTCTGACTGTTTCATGTTTCTCTTGTTGGGCTACTCCTCACGGTGGTGTCCAGCGTTCAAAAAGACATTCGAGCAGTGCTAATATCTATGTAGCTAAACTTATAGCTAATCCAACCGAATGTCAAGGCCCACACAGTGGATGTTAGACTATCTCGTACCTGACTTGCTACCTGCTTGCTGGGCTACTCCCGACGGTGGTGTCTAGCTTTCAAAATGATATCTGAGCAGCGCTAATATCTGTGTAGCCAAACTTATAGCTAATCCAACCGAATGTCAAGGCCCACACAGTGGATGTTAGACTATCTCGTACCTGACTTGCTACCTGCTTGCTGGGCTACTCCCGACGGTGGTGTCTAGCTTTCAAAATGATATCTGAGCAGCGCTAATATCTGTGTAGCCAAACTTATAGCTAATCCAACCGAATGTCAAGGCTTACAAAGTAGATATTAGACTACCTCTTACCTGACTAGCTACCTGCTTGCTAGGCTACTCCCGAAGGTGGCGTCTCAAGTTCAAAATCAGAATCGAGCAGTGCTGATATCTGTGTAGCTGAATTTATAGTTACTCCAATCCAATGTTAAGGTCTACACAGTGGATTTCAGACTAACTCTTACCTAACTAGCTACCTGTTTGCTGGGCTACTCCCGACGGTGGTGTCTAGCTTCCAATGTGACAATCGAGCAGTGCTGATATTTGTATTTGTAAGCTTATGGTTCCTTCAACCCAATGTCAAGACTCACACAGTAGATATTAGACTACCTCGTATCTGACTACCGACTTGCTTGCTGGGCTACTCCTGACGGTGGTGCCTAGTCTCTAATAGCAATACTTTGAGAGTGGTATTCCTGTGCTCAGACTTACGGCTTAGTTCTGTACACTGTTCTGCCACCGCTTGTGGTGCTTCATCATGCTCACAGAGACCCAGAGCAACGAACGGCACTTGTAAATGTGTACTTCCATTAGTCACTGTGTGAGGTGGCCCGGCAAGCTTGCTCATTGTGCCAATGAGTACATAAAGTTCAGAACTTCAAGAACGCATTGAGGACCTTGAAACAGCGGTAGACAAGTGTGCAAGGATCTGTGACGAGTGATTGTGGTATAATTGATTCATTGACAGAATAATTCAGTCCACTCTACTGGGCCTTTCCTGAGAAAAGTGCCTACATGATTAATGGACGCCAAAAAAACCACGCAACAAGGACAATCCCAGCAAAGATAGTGGTCCCATAAACCATCGAGAAAGAGTGATACCAATGATGTGGGTGCTCAAGCGGCCGCATAGGACTCTTGGGGGAAGCCTGAAACTCAGGACTCGTGGGGGAAGTCTGAGGCGTAAGACTCGCGGGGGGAGCCTGAAACTCAGGACTCGTAGGGGAAGCCTGAGGCGTAAGACTCGCGGGGGGAGCCTGAAGCTCAGGACTCGTGGGGGGAGCCTGAAGCTTTCGGGTCTTGCTCTTCACCCCTTGGAACCTGTACCTCTGGTCATGCCAGACAAAAGATCCCCACTCAGTGATATGCAGATCGACTCCTGGAATGGGCCTCGCCCAGCCCGCGAACCCTTCAAAAGTAAAATCCTCGAAAAACATTGACTTCGCGAACATCACGTACGTGTCTACAGTCTGCAGAGTTTTATACCTGCCGGTAACGTTTTTCTCCTCCGCATTTTCTGGATATATTCTCGCCAGCATGTATGACTGGTTGTATCCATAAAGGCTTTTTGTAGAATCGAGCCCTGGTTGTTTTGGCGGTTTTATTGTAAGGTAAGTGCTTTCGTCGGCCATGATCTCGAAATGGTCCTCAATATGCGTGTAAAGGTGGAAGAACTCATGCAGCAGGAGGGTGCTAAGCTTATGTATCTCGTTCATGCTAGTTGCAGCTCGTTGAGTGGCCGGATTCTCGTCGCGGTCATAAAGGAATCTCTGGTGTCCAATGGTTGGGTAGTCGCTGAGCATTGATGGACAAATGAATGTATAATTGAAAGTTATATCGGTAGCGCCTCCGAAACCCTTTGGGCAAAAGTCATCAGTGTTGAGTAGCGTTGTCCACGGTTGTGTGACTCCTAGACCATCTCCGGGATCGACGTTTGCGAGTGTGCCGACGACACCAGACCAATATTCAGATCTAAGCTTCTCATCCTGAATGTCTGATGCTTTCTTGATTTTCGTAGCGAACTTGTCTCCACAGAAAAGCTTCGGTCGCGCAATCGGGTCCTGGAGACTCTCCGTCTCGAAGGCATGCTCTGCAACAGCTCTGTAGGCGTTCCCAATGTATTCCAACGCAGATCTGACCTTACGAGGTGGGATTTCGTCCCAGGGGTCGACCGTAATGCCGAAAATATCGTAGACGGACTTGCTTGCTTTGTTCCAGTGCAAGTACCCAAGACGGTCCTCAGTCCTGTTCGGTCGAGGTTGGCGAAGCTTTTCCATCCATTCTGCTCCCCCTTGAGCCAGGATGATGGCCTCCTCGTACGCTGCTTCCAGTTTCTCGAGATGACTGTCGCAGCCACCGATACTCATCGGCCCTTGCTTAACATGAAACCAGGGCTTCAGCCTGACTTGGATTGCCTGTGATGAGGTGACTGGGACTGCCTGTGATGAGGCGGGTTGGACTGCCGGGCAGGATGGCGGCCACTCGAACATAAACAAAGCAGGGTCAGGGCTGTAACCCGAATGCGGGCAAGTCAGGGCCTGTGATGAAGCGACTTGGGCTGGCTGTGATGAGGCGACATGGCTTCCCTCTGATGATGTGACTTGGACTGCCCGTGATGGGGCGACTGGGACTGCCTGTGATGAGGTGGGGGCTGCCTGTGATGAGGCGGGTTGGGCTGCCTGTGATGAAGTGATATGGCCTGCCTCTGATGAAGTGACTTGGGCTGCCTGTGATGAGATGGCGAAGGAAGTGAGTGCTACAAGAGCGACGGTGAGCCGCAGAGCGTTGGGAGCCATGCGTGACTGCTGGTAAACGAAGAATGGTGTTTTGAGGACTGCGTTTCTTGAGAAGAGGCTTTGGAAAGTTAACGATTGATTGGCCTGAAAACTGCCACAAGTCTAGTCAAGTAACAAGAGAGTAGAGATGTTGCTTGCGCTGTATTCGGTGACGACGATGAGAATGTTGAGGAGAGAGAGGGAGAGAGAAAGGCCTGGAGGAAAGTAAGGGTATACGCACGCGCCTGCCCCAGCCCTCAAGCCTCACCGCTCCTCCCTGTCATAATTGGGGAGGAGATGATAAGAGAACCTGCCGAAACGTATGTCCCAGTACTGTGATCAAGCACAGGATATCGTTTTGCTATGTGCGAATGACGAAATCATCTCATTTTCATCTGCACGCTTTCACGCGATGTAAAAATGGGGAGATCGACAAATTGGGCCAATAAACTACCACAATCGCTTCTACTCCGGTAGGCCTTACCAGTCCGTACAGTGAGTGGAATAGTTGATTTTGGACGCAAAAGGAGCATACAAAGAGAAGTCTGTTGGCTCTCGCTGGCGGTACTAGGTTATCATTCGCACTGCTGTTAGTCCCATATGCTTGTGTCTCCAGGTCCCTTCTTTCTGTCTCGCTGATCTGCATTGCTCGTCACTACGGGCACTCGTCCTGGTTCAAAGTCGAAGTCTCAATATTACAAGCGCATGCTGCGAACATAGATCTGCGACGTGACACGGAAGCTAAGCCTTGAAGCAGTCCAGCATTGGCAGTCCGCGTGACAGGCCAGATCCCCGAGTCGAGGCAGCTGGACGGATTAGCCTCAAAGAGGAAGATCGGGATAGAGATATCCGTGCAAGATTTGGCCGACATCACTCCATCCTCTAAGCCGGCGTTTTATCAAATTCCTTGCTTCGGGTCATCCATCTATGGACAGCGTCGTGGCTGCTTTCCTTAGTAATCTTGAAGGATCGAATACGCACGGATGTCGACTCTGGTTATTGGGAGTGGACTTGCTGGTATTGGTCACGACGTTCGAGCCACTGAATGATCCTAGCAAGGCGTGTAGAGATGACAGTGGCGTAGCGGAGTGTGTACGGAATGAGAGGAGATGGTGAGTGACTTTTCAGCCGTATCAAGAGCATGGATTTGAGCTTTCTCATCATTTCGAGATGTCAATGGAGATACGAGTGAAAGTGTGGATGAAGATGTGAAGGGAAGATGTAGGTATAGTCTTCTGTAGTTCCTGGCTGGGGCGAAAATGCATTAGTGAATAAGTGGCTTTGCCAGATGCCGGGTTCAGGAAAGCAGCAGAAGAAATGCTGTTCTGGTTTTTAAGGCCGATGCCGATGTCAAATGTCGATTCGCAGCATTTCTGCGGCTGCGCCACCTGTGGCTCTCCCGAGTCGGAGTGGACTTTGGAGATGGACCGAGCACATGAAAAATGACTTAGAGAACTGGAGTCCCCCGATCACCCGAAGCTACTCCATGGTGGCCCTGATATCGAGGCATCTGGATCGATGTACTCGAAAGTAGACCTACCGGGCAATTACTCGAGATGACTTACATATTCATCAGGTGTGTCAGCACCATCATCTCTCACGCCCTGAACTCCTTCCGTTGTCTTTGCATCCTCATTCACTATAACGCTATAGCTTAGTGTACCCTTGCTTCGTCTCCCAACATCTTACTTGCGTGGAAATGAATTTCTGAGTCCGGTTGGTCGCTTCCAAGCAATTCTTATAGTGCATATTCTATTGCCCGCTTCTTCTTAGCTCTTCCAGAGAACTCTTACGGTCTATTCGACGCGTGTGTGAAGCAAGGCTGTACATTCTATCAGTTCCCCCCTGCATAGTGAGTAAAGGATGCTGGAGGTGTTGAGGCTGCGTTTGTTTAAGGATGAGCCCGATACCATTCCCGGTTTAGCGCCATTTACCTCGTACTCCGTACATCGTAAGCCACAGCTCTTCGCATATGCTTCGATTTTTTGAACTTAGCTAATGTCAAAAAAATTAGTCAATATGGCCTAAGATAGGCGATTTACGGACAATCTAGGCGAGAATCCAATCTCGAACAATAGGGGGGTGCACATAGAACTACCCCTACGTCTCTTCGCCATCGCACTTGCAGTCACCTACTGAAATTCCAGCTCTACCACCGCCAGATGCCCTCAACGACTGCACTCAAAGCATTCTGAATACCTTGAGATTCACAGCTGCTGAGCCATTATTTATCCTTGCTAATCAAGCTGAGTTGGAAGAGGAGAATGATAAATAGACAAACGGAGGCGAGAGATATAGCAAGCGATCCTCGAGATACGTACGATTCTCCATATTTTCACATTAGGGTGAAAGCTGTAACTTCACTTCGCGTGCTTCCAGCGCTTCAGCAGAGCATCTCCGATCAGAAGATCCACCTCCCTAGAAGTCCTATCCCTGTATCTCGCAAAATAGATGGAATGCCGGCGTCTCCTCAGCTGGTGGCTTCTAAGGGTTTAAAAGACTTTGTAGAGACATAGTGGTTGTAATATATTTATCAATATCTATAGAAACATTACACCTGCAGAGGAAAACTTGACCAATCTTCACGCCAATCCTTGCTGCCCTTCTTGCGGGGCCAAGCACGGCGAAATACTTGCACGGTCTCATCTTCTTCCGCCACATCCTCCGGCTCCATGACAATATACCTTTCATATCCCACACGCTCCGCTCGCCGTTTGTACCCATCTGTCACCTCCTGATCGCGGACCTCCCTCACTCTCCGACCCAATTCCCTAACGTTAATAATACCCTTGTCGTCTCGAGCAACTCGCTCAATCAACCACGAACGACTCAGATTATTGACAACGAGTGGTATACCACCGTTGCCTCCGTAATTACCCCATTCGCCGCCGCCCGTGGTCCACAACTTGAGAGACTCCAGATCTTGGCCGGTCTCGCTCTGGCAGATGGTCTCCCAGATCGATCGGGCTAGCGTCTCATCGACTGCGCAGTTCATCAAGGTTTCTCGCACATAGCCCTTTTTCAAGAACCCCGACCATTTGTAGGTCTCGCGATCGGCTGCATCAAATGAAGCGTCGTCTATCGAATTGGGGTCTCGACACACCCGCCAGTCAGAACAGTCTAAGGTAAGGAAGAGCGATTTTAATCGTCCCATCTTGCCGAAGCTCTTGTAAATCTCAGCCTCGAGCGCATCGGACTTGGTACGTTTCACCGGAACAGCTAGCTCCTGCAACGCCGGACACTGGGCGTGGATTTGCAGAACATGCTCCTTTGCGAGTGTCATAGGTATGTGTCGTCGAAGTGTAAGGTTGTCTGCAGTGGAACTTCGCTCGGAAGGACGTAGACTTAGCTTTTTCAACGTCTGCCCGTGTCGGTGTAGAATGGCGTCCAGGATCTTGGGTTCGAGGGGCCCGGACACCTCAAGCTGATCGAGAGGCTCGAATGCCTCTAAAAGGGCAATGGCATTGTTAGCGTAATTCGGTCTCTCAACGTGCATGTCGTTGCGTGTCAGACGAATTCGAAGTGTCTTCAATCGGGGGAACGCGCAATTCTGAGCGATCCACTCCATCTCCTGGTCATTTATCCCAATGCCTTCACATCCGTAACCTCCGCCCAGGGCCAGGTGACGCAGCTGGCTGAACTCTGTGTGCCTGGCCCAAGTCTGGAGCAGATCCCACCGTGTCACATCCACCGCCGAGAGGAACGAAAGCGAGGTCAAGGCCACCGTCCCGAGAAGCGAAAGCGAGGTCAAGGACCCGATAGATCGACCGGGGACAAAGCCCGGAAGACCTCGCCATGGCTCTCGCGGGCGGCGGTTGTATCTCCACGAGTTCTCCGGCGTAAGGTTCACCACCACAACTTCCTTTAAATTAGGCGCAAGACCGGCAACAAGCTCCATCATCGCTTCTTGGTTGAAATCGTCGTCGCCATCGGAATCCCGCTGACCGCATGCAACCTTGACACTATACAAACACGGAGACGTGGCCAAGGCCATCTCATAAGGATAGGGAGTGCCCCACAGTAAAGTTCGGAATCGAAATGTAAGGTGGTAGAGTTTGCATTGGGGATGGTGGTCGTGGAGGGCGTCGAGAAGGCTGGGCGGAAATTGATTCCGGCAGTTGTATACTAATTTGGTAAGACGTGGCAGTGTTCTGATCAAACTGACGAGTGGCACCCATGCCAGATCCTCCTCGGAAGATTTCACGATAACAGGCTCGTCGTAGACGACATGCGGTGAAGGGGAATCCGGTTCTTCATCGCGCAAGATTTCGTTAACGCCAGTCGCCTCGAACTGGCTACGGCTATTCCACGAGGAGGACTTGTACCCCTCGATCTTGGATTTGTCAGACAAACGTAGGAACCCTTTGATGCTGAGACAGCGGACGAGGCGCGCGGACGCGGTACGGGAGAGAGTCTTAACCAGGGCATCAACGTCGCGCTGCAATGCCTCGCGACTGCTGATTGTGAGGTAGATATGGTGAAAGATTGATGGAATAGTGGCGCCATGGCAAATTTCGCTTGCCAGCCCAAATGCATAAAGACTCGGTCGATGCGAGTTGTTCAGGTGACCTGCTATCTGCTGTAAAATCTCAAGCGGGAGACCTTGTAGGCTCAGTTTTATGCAGTCCGTTGCCATAATTAACACAGCTTGATGAAAGTGGTAGGAAGTAGAATCGATGGCTCTTAGAGGTAGTATTTATACGAGAGAAAACTAAGAATAGGTTATTCAGGCAGAAGCCTTGATTTGGGGGCTGAAAATGCGGGGTCCCGCCTACCTAACCTATTTCGCTCATTGAGTAGTATTGACTCGAACGAGTGTTGACAATTTACAGGTTTTCTTTATCTTAGGCATAACTCACTATTCGTAGGGAGAAAATGAGACGATGTTTGCGCAGATGCACATCTGCAAGATTAGGATCGAAAGTCCTCCTAGGTCAGTGATGGTTGAGTATTCTTTAGAAACGTGCAGCATCCATATGCGATTTGCATATAGAGAAGTGTGCGATCCAAAACCGGATTTAGTCCGCTTTCTCGCAGGATCGAAAGAACAAAACTTAGAGAAGTCATCCGGCAAGAACTTCATACCTTACGATTAACTATTCCAAATCTTCCATTTGGTGGGCGGATTGAGAAATGGATGTATGGAGACATAAAGATTTTAATATCTCACGAGTCACACCACTGCTATATAGAAAAGGGTATAGAATTGTATTAGCTAAAGGTGTTTTGGAGTTTTTGAGCGTCCTTTCTCAGAGAAAGCACAACGTACACATTCGCTAGAAATTAAAAACGAAGAGACGACTTCTGGTAGAGAGTTGTTTGGCAGCATTTAAGGTCCCCGAGGGAGAGATCCAGCCCATCTCCTCGTCGCCAACGACGAACCGTTTTAGAGCTCAGAAGAATCGTCGTTGGTGCCATACGTTGGTGCTTTTGGTGAAAGAAGAGACCAGGAGTTGCTGCTGCTTACGGGAGGCTTGTGAGAGGTAGGAGTCCAGTTTGCATTGTTTCCAGGAGCGTTGGACGAAGTGTCTTCTGTCATGGGCTTGAACGGGTCGTTTTCTACTGGCCAAAAGGGTGTTTTGAAATAAAGCCGCCAGTTAAAAGGCGAAAATGGGTTGTATAAAGGCGGAAGAATCTCATCGTACTCGTCATCATCGTACTCGTTGTCGTGATTTTCCTCGTCGGAATCAAATTCCCCACTCTCGTCATCGATACCGGCATCGTCGTCCTCTCCCAGAGCTTTCCGCGCCTCCGCCTCTTCACGAATAAATTCGTCATAGTCGTACCTATCCAGAATGGTGTACTCGTTCTGATGGTTCTCCGCATCTTCTTCAGAACTCTCGCTTTCGTTGTCACTCTCCTCATCAGAACTCTCACTGTCGTGGTCGTTAGGCAGATAGAAGCCAATCTCGTCCCCTGTCTCTTGCTTTACCGGTAGCGGCTTCTTCCTAATCCATCGGACCAAGTATTTCGTATTCGCGTTGTAATCCGGAGCCCATGGAGCGCCATTGATCTCGTCGATTGTTGCTTGATTGGCGAGGAACCAGAAGAAATTGACTGGCCAAACCGTCCCTTCCTTTAAGCAACGGCTGATCGACTCTTGGTCGAACAAGTCAGGCACTTGGATGCTGAAAGAGAATTTCTTCCCCGTGTCTTTCCCGTGCTTCAGCTCCAACATCCACTGCGACATCTTCTCAAATCCTCGGTAACTCTGCTTTTGAACGACATCCTCGAATGGGTCGTTATTGGAGACCGGATAGAAACTGATCCCAAAGTACATTACGAATGTGATATGTAGTAAAGGTAGCTCTTGACAAAAAAGAGATGCCCTCTGTGAAGCCTGCAATATGAAGTCCAAGTCCGGGATGTAGTCGTTATCCAGGTGCTCAATCAACGAAACGTTTCGTAAAAGGCGACGCTGCTCTAGCGTCAGGCGTTCCAGGAACATATTGAATCTTGTTGCAGAGGAGATTATACCCCTACTATTTGGTGAAGCCCCGAAATGGATCTCGTTTACCTTCAGAGACAGATCGAGGGTTTCCTCATGTATAGCCTTGCAAGTGTAATTTATGGCTAAATCGAGGGATTCCTCTTTCTCCCAGTCGCGCATGCCCCGTAGTCGTCGCGTTCTCTCGTCGAATCGTAGACCTTTCGGTTTGTAGAAGACATACCCGTAAATCTCATCGCGAAGCTCGCGAGGAAGTCGGAACAGCGGGGAGTTCTTGATGGAAGCTGGTAGCTCTTGGCTTGGCGTGGGACCTGAGTTCGGATTCGTGTTACTGGCCACGCCTGTGGGTGGAGTTGTAGTAACTTCGCTAGAAGAAGTCAGCGAAGTATCCTTGAACAAGTAATTAAGATCTGATTGAAGCCTTACATCTTACGGAGGGCACGACTAACAGTCAGTCGTGACATCATGTTAACAAGGTCCTCAATGAGGTCAGGTCGCTGTGTGACGGGACTGGCACTGAAGGGTGCCATAGCTAGGGGCTTTGTGGGGTTGTGGTAGACAATATTTGGAAGGGGTGATTGTGGTGGAGGAGAGAGAGACAGGTTTAAAGGACCTGTTAAATCTAGAAGCGCTCGGCATTCAAATTAAGTGTCATCGCGAATTCACCCATATCATGTTCTATTCACCTATCGATGAACGTAGGATGAAGGAAGGAAAAGTGAGTTGCAACCTGGCCGGGTTGAAGAGGTGCGGCTACGTCGACGGCGGGCGAGCGCTTGTTGGCAGGCATTTACCGTGGTCAATATCACCTATTAGATATCGGGTGCCTCGGCCTGCGCTGCTGGAAGGTCGTCCGTACGTTGACGCAACTCCAAGGTATCGAGCTAGCTCTAATTTGTTATACAGTATCGCTCTACAAGGAAATATACCCCTTTCGGGAGCGTTGCCAGGCTTTTTGTGCGTTTCATTTACGCTTGCCTGTTGATAGCCCCTGACCCAAAGGCACTCCGATTGCAGATTGATGTAGAGAGCATAGGGTCGAGGGCCTCCTGAGCTTCTGTTGGCGATAACAGGCACATAGGCACCCGGAAAAATCTGCCGAGATGATGACGTGGAGAATACCGAGCGCGTGTTATAAAAACATCGTACCTCGCGATGCTTTTCTGAGCAGCCTACCATGAGACGCTCCTTCAAAAGAAGTCGCAAGGCGGCATTGATACTACTGTGCCGTAACGTTCGCATATGTAACGAGCCACTTTTCGCCGCCAATGGGGACATTTCCCCTGGTGACCATGGTGACCCATGACCATCTCAGCTGTTGTACAGGCAGTTCTGCCCACGCTACAGCAGCAAACAGCATATTTGATCTTGTCGATCCTTTGTCGTGTCTGGGAGGTTCGGACGGAAGAGGTGACGTTGGAATGAGACAAAACTAGCGTGCCAAGCATCTCTAACTTCATTCGCCAAGCCAGGCTTTTGACCCCCAATTGAATACACCCTTGCACTCACATCCAGCAAGCTTCCTTGCAGGCCATGCGAGGAAAACTCATCGTCTTCGAGGGGCTCGACCGGGCGGGCAAATCCACGCAATGTAAGCGATTAGTGGAGAGTTTGGAGAATGAGGGGTTGAAAGTGCGGTATCTGAGGTTTCCAGGTATGCATGGACGCCTATCGTGATGTGAAGTTTGAATACGGTCTTTTTGGTGCCGACAAACATCTAAGAATCCCTTTCATTCAACATCACTTTTAAGATGCATGACCATCTAACTACATCACATGACCAGACAGAACAACCCCGATCGGCCAAATGATCAACAACTACCTCACGAATCAAAGCGAACAGGAGGATCACGTCATCCACCTCTTGTTCTCCGCGAACCGGTGGGAAGCAGCGTATGTGGATAACTCCAATCGATTCATCTACCTATCCAGAGTACGTACTGACAACACCGAAAAGCGCATCTATCCAAGCCGACATTTCCGCTGGCACCACCGTCGTCATCGATCGCTACTACTACTCCGGCTGCGTCTACTCCGCAGCAAAGGACAATCCAAAGCTTGATCTCGCTTGGGCGCGCCATCCAGAAGAAGGTCTTCCGCGGCCGGATGTGTGTGTCTTCCTCGATATCTCAGTAGAGGAGGCAGCGAAGAGAGGTGGGTATGGTGGCGAGAAATATGAGGTGCAGGAAATGCAGGATCGGGTGCGAGAGCTATTTGGCGTATTGAGGGATTCGGCGGAGAAAGATGATTTTGTGAGCATCGATGGCGGTGGGTCTTTCGAGGATGTGCAAAAGACTGTAAGGGAGGCGGTGGAGAGGGCGATGAAGAAAGTCGATGGGGAGAGCTTGCCGCTGAGGTTCGTTCAGCCGTGGTAGTGGAGAGCTTCTCTGGAAGCAATAAAGGTCCGTATAGAGAAGACCTTTCACTACGGCATTGGTCATTTGGGACTCAGAGTCCTGCGTAGTCTTGGCCCCGTATTCTAATGACATAAAGTCTTGTGATTGTAAGAAGAGTTGCATGTCTCTCAAACAGGTCTTGTTGTGAGAATTGCATCATCTCCAGTAGGGAATCCCAATTCAAACTCCTCATCCACCCCTCCAACTTCTTGCAGGATCCAGCCATCATCGCTTTCATCCTCATCTGATCCTAAGTCTTTCTCTTCGTGAATTGCGATGGGAACTAGCCCCGCAAGAACCTCCTCGGCTTCTGAGAGATTTGTTTTCGATTTCTTACCTGTGATGATGGCCTCTACCTCTTCAACAGCACGCGTGCGCAGGCTGAGCTCCTTTACCAGCGAGCTCCACTCGAGTGTGGCCTTGCAGTCTGGACATTTTCCGTTGGTCGGAATCAACGCGTTCCCGTTTCCGGCGGCGAGGAACTTCGTCGAAAGGCACGCCATATGCGATGCCGAGCGACAGTCTTCTGTGGGGCAGACAAGGACTAGCGCTTTAGAAGGCCTGAGACTTCTCTCGCAGACCCCGCATGCGACCATCGTTCCATTCTCGAGAATAGATCGGCTCTTCTGCAAGTGGGATTTGAGAGCCGTATATCCCACGTCCAGAGAATGAATGCCGGTCGCCGGCGGGGGACAAGCCTCGTCAGTGCTATCTTCATCTGTGGGTGGCTTCGATTCGTCGAGCTCGACTCTGATTCCTTCTCTTAAACTGATCTTCTTGGGCTTTGCTTTCTCCCACTTCTTGAAGACGTCCGGGGCGAAGAATTTGACATGTAATGGCCAATTTTGGAAACTGTTGACTCGAAGAAGAAGATGTATAGTCTGTAATACCTGGATTATGGAGTAGCGGGGTCGGACTAGTTTCCACCTCTCCACGGGGGGCAATATCCCTTCAGGGTCTATGATTGGTTTCAATTTCCGCCTGGTAGGTTTAGTGATGCGCTCCTCGTCTGGAATGTGGTGAGTGAAACAAGTATTCTGCCACGCCCATCTATACATTTTCAGTATTGATGAATAGAGTCTATGCTATAATTGTATTTATACGCACTCAAATTGCAAAGCGGCAATATTAGATGGAAACCCGTGAACCATACAAATCATCTCCCATGGCCTGTGGGTATCTTTGTGAGTGCGAAACGCGCCACCTTGCGTCGTGCCATTGTGCTGCTTCAGTCTCCTGACGGGGTTCGGGGTCGATCCAATGTAAAGACTTGTGGGCATTTTGGTCGAGCGCAGTAGGTAGCAGCAGTAGAAGGCGGGCATGGGCTTGTCCATTGTTGATGGTTCAGATGTGTCGCAAACGTGAGAGGCTTATTTGTGGAGGTCCTCACAACATCACGAAGATGGCCGACGCGGCGTCAAAGTCTCGAGGGCGATTGGCTAGTCACTTCCTTGCAGCAGCCTTGCGGTGGAACGGGCCCTCACCTGACTGGACTTGTCTTCGGCCTACGTCCCGGCAGCCAGACGGTACATGGTGAAACAAATCCCACGAAAGCCGACTCGGCACCCGACATTTACAAGGCGGAAGCTGCACAATTCCAGAGACTGACTCAATCTTAGCATTCCTATCGCGACAAGTGCATTCTATTTCTGCTGTCGGCGATAGCCTTTTCTTTGTTGGCCGATCCGTGGAGCCAGAGTTGACTAGCGCGGGTGGCATTGGTTCCTGAGAGCGGAGACCATCATCGCCATCTTCCCTCTCACTTCCTCTCCCGCCGCACACACCTATACACACCTCGAGCCCCTCGCTTTCTCTATCGACAACGCAGGACATGCCGCCCTGTTGACATTGCAGTGCACCACTGGCCCTTTCCGTGCCCACGCCGCATCCCTCGCCTTGGACGAGACTGGCAGTTGCCCTGCCTCTGCAGGTTATGCCCGCCGATATCTCCCACCGATAGCCACGCGTACCCTTCACCACACCTATACAGCCTTCTCGAACCCGATAATATCGCCTGGGCGCCCTTCTTTTTCGCCTATACGCTGGATTCGGCCGCTATACGGGTGCGGCGCAGGCGGTTTCGATGGCGGTTCCTTCGACGGGAGGTGGGCCGTCCACAGCTGGAGCTACCATGTCGACATTCCGAGTGAGCCCGGCGAATGGCACTCCAGCTGCTGCTGCGGTGCCAGCTCCGCGAAGTCGAATGGGAGCTGCGACACTGCCAGCGGGCATTGCAGCGCAGACGAATGGGATTGGAATACCGCTCAGCGCTCGCAAGGCCACGCCGCTGGATATGTCGACCGTTGAGCGCAAAGGACAGGTTCATCCGAGTCGCGAGGTCCCTAAAAGCAACCGGCCGTTTGGATTGCTTGAAGCGCCAACATATCGGCCCACTGCGGAGGAGTTCAAGGATCCGATGGAGTACATGAAGAAGATTGCCCCAGAAGGGCGCAAGTACGGCATTGTGAAGATCATTCCGCCCGATTCGTGGAACCCGGCTTTCGCGGTAGATACTGAAGTGAGTGTTTCAATGTGTTATAGCGAAATGGCTGCTTGTGTTTGATTTGCGATTCTTCATATTCTTGTATTCTAGTCTATCAGCCGTGCCGGTTCTGACAGCATGTACAGCGCTTCCACTTCCGCACGAGACGTCAAGAGCTCAATTCCATCGAAGGAGGTAAGCTTAAAGCGCTTCCCAGCTACCACTGCATTTATTGATGCGACTCTGTAGGGACACGTGCCAATCTAAACTACTTGGATCAACTATCGAAATTCCACAAGCAGCATGGCAACAACCTCAACCGATTCCCGAGCGTGGATAAGCGACCTCTAGATTTGTTTAAGCTCAAGAAGGCCGTCGAAACGCGCGGCGGATTCGACAAAGTATGCAAGCAGAAGAAGTGGGCCGAGATTGGACGAGACCTGGGCTACAGCGGCAAGATCATGTCCTCGCTTTCCACGTCGCTCAAGAACTCTTATCAGAAATGGCTCCATCCATACGAAGAGTACCTGAGGATCTTCAAGCCCGGTGTACAGCAGTTGCTCGAATTTGAGAATGGAGGTCCCTTCACGCCATCGCCTGCGCCGTCGCCCATGAAGAAGTCACACCAGCACACGCCCTCAAGTCTTGGTGGAGACTCCCCAGCCATCCGGGCATCGACTGCGCTCAATGCGACATTACAGCATGATCTCCAGCCGCCGCCATTGGAGCCCCAGCCCCAGCGACCGCCAATGAGTTCTGGATTTACGGCCGTCAATGCGGGAGGCTTCACAGCCGTCAATGCGCAACCACTCCCACATCAGCATGCGCAACCGCCGCCACCACCGCCCGCACAGGTGTCGACGCCCAGTTCTTCGTTCGCGGCAATCAATACGCCAAACGGCCTCCATATAGAGTCTAGAAACTCGACGCCACTGCGCATGAACGGTGACAGCCCGATGCTCTCAGCGAAGAACACGCCCGACCTCCGCCCTTCAGTGCTCGGGACCACGCCGCTCTCGAACGGCCAAGCCTTCAACCACTTGAAGCGACAGCTCTCGCAGGATACTGAGAGTGGCGCGAACGGCGATTCCGATGCAGGATCCGGCAGGCGCAGCAAGCGTCTAAAGAAAGGTAAGCGATTCTTCTGCAGGCGGCATGCGCACCTCCGCTTGAGTCGTTTAAACAAGGATTTACCGCGCATGCCTTGCCTCGATCTAGGCACCTCCCTTGCCGTCCCGTGCGCTATTGGACACCATGTCGGAGCTAACATTCTACTTGCAGATGCGGCGCCCACGGTGGCAGGGTCGCACATGACCCAGCCTCGACTGCCAACACCACGAACTTTTCCTCCGCGCGATCGGGCCAACGAGAAACCAGGCGACGTAAGCACTATATCTCTTTCACGCTCTGCTGCATATTCTTTCATGCGCGACACTGACGAGGAGCAGCGTTGCGAAACATGTGGTAGGGCTGACGATGCGGCGACTTTCCTGCTGTGCGACAGCTGTGACGCAGCCTATCACCGAGCCTGTCTTGACCCAACCCTCAAGTCTTCCTCCGACTACGAATGGCACTGCCCGAGATGTCTCGTGGGGACTGGCGAGTTTGGTTTTGAGGAGGGCAGCGTCTATTCGCTGCGGCAGTTCCAAGATAAGGCCAACAGCTTTAAGGAGCACCACTTTTCCACGAAGATGCCCTTCGATCCAGTCTTGAATACCAAGAAACCAGTTACCGAAGAAGACGTGGAGCGCGAATTCTGGAGACTAGTAGAAAGCATCACCGAGACTGTCGAAGTCGAGTATGGCGCCGACGTCCATACGACAACACACGGCAGCGGATTTCCTACGATCGAGCGAAACCCTCGCGACCCCTATTCGACTGATCCCTGGAACTTGAACATCCTCCCATACCACTCGGAGTCTCTATTCCGGCACATTCGCTCCGACATTTCTGGGATGACAGTTCCATGGCTGTACGTCGGCATGGTCTTTTCAACGTTCTGCTGGCACTCCGAAGACCACTACACATACTCCGCGAACTACCAACATTTCGGCGCGACGAAGACCTGGTATGGTATTCCCGGAGAAGATGCGGAGAAGTTTGAAGAGGCGATGCGTGAAGCTGTACCCGAGCTTTTCGAGACTCAACCCGATCTCCTCTTCCAGCTGGTTACCCTCCTCACTCCAGACCAGTTGCGGAAAGCCGGGGTCAGGGTCTATGCTCTAGACCAACGAGCCGGTCAATTCGTTGTCACCTTCCCACAAGCTTACCATGCTGGCTTTAACCACGGCTTCAACTTCAACGAGGCTGTCAACTTTGCGCCTCAGGACTGGGAGCCATTTGGTGAAGTTGGTGTTCAGCGTCTCCAGGAATTCCGGCGACCTCCATGCTTTTCTCACGATGAGCTACTCCTTTCCGCCGCTGCGAGAAAAGACACCTCGATTAAAACTGCAAAGTGGCTGGCACCTGCATTACAGCGAATGCAAGATCGAGAGGTCAAAGCACGAGACAACTTCGTTGCTCGGCATAAGGAGTTCCAAGAACACTCCTGCAAGATCGACAATACCGGTGATAGTGAACTCAAGTGCGCGATCGACTTTGTTGTCGACGATGAAGATATTCAAGAGGAAGACTACAATATCTGCAGCTGGTGCAAATGCTACAGCTACCTCTCTCGCTTTGTCTGCAAGAGAAGTTCTAGAGTCGTGTGTCTATTGCACGCCGGCACATTCGAGTGCTGTGAGGTCAGCGAAGGGGATCGCTACCTGGGGACACACGGTGACCACCAGCTAATATTCCGAACTACCAATGATGCCCTTCAAATTGTGGTACAGAGAATTGTGGACAAGGCGGGAACTCCCGAGGCTTGGGCAGCGAAACTGGATCTTGCGTTGGACGATGGACCGAAACCGCAACTGAAGATTTTGCGATCTCTCCTGAGTGAAGGCGAACGTATAGACTGGGTTCTCCCAGGGCTGCCCGATCTCAAAAAGTACGTAGAAGCATGCACGGAGATTGCGGAAGAGGCCGTGAATTACACCACACGCAAGCAACAAAATCGCCGGAAGAACGAACGTGCGTGGCGCCGAGGCAACGCAGCCAAAGCAGCCGAAATCGACGAGCGCGAACGCGAGCTGAGAAAGGTGACAAACATCACCAAGCTGCTCAAAGAGGCGGATGACCTTTGCTTTGACAGCCCGGAAATCACAGCCCTACGCGAACGTAGTGAAAACATCGAGGAGTTTCAGCAGAAGGCACAAGCTGCGTTGCGTCGTGACGCGCAGACGACTGTCGAAAAGCTAGACGAGCTTCTCGAAGAAGGCAAAAGCTTCAACGTCGACCTTCCGGAACTCGACACGCTCGATCGTCTAGTCCAGCAAATGAAGTGGTTCGCATCTGCACGCGAATGGCGGACTAAGACCGGACAATATCTCCAGGATGTCACGGACTTCATCAAGCAGGCTTTAGATTTGGGCATTCCGCCAACTGACCCCAACATCCACCACTTCACAGAGCAGAAAATCCAAGGCGAGCTTTGGGAGGCGAAAGCCAAGGAGCTCATGGCTGTAGAGCAGGTTCACTACCAGCAGTTGGATGCTTTGTCGAAGCAAGCCTCCAATCTGCCAGTGACGCAAGAGACGCTAGCCCTTGTCGATGCCATCCTCAAGAAGCAGCGCGATGCTCAAGAACAAATCCTATCTCTCTACGAGCGCAGTAAGAGCGCGAACATCAAGGATCGACCCAAATACAAGGATGTGCGTGAGGCTATGGAAGCTCTCGGTGATCTAAACAGCAAGCCTTCTGGAACTATTGATCTTGAAAAGGAGCAGAAGCGGCATGAGGACTGGATGCGACGAGGCAAGAAGCTCTTCGGAAAGGCCAATGCCCCTCTACACATTCTGCATGCGCACATGAAGACCGTCGAAGAAAAGAATCGGGCCTGCTTTGACCTGGGGGATCAACCGCGGATGCCTGTCGAGCCTAGGTCTAGAGAGACGACTCCCGGAGAAGCGGAAAATGTTGACGGCTCAGGGTCTAGTAGAGATGTGTTCTGCATATGTCGGAAGCCCGAAGCCGGTATGATGATCGAATGCGAGTTGTGTCACGAATGGTAAGAGTCCTCTACTCGCTGCTCAACTGTCGCCTTGCTAATGCTCCCATTCAGGTATCACGGCAGATGCTTGAAGATTGCTCGTGGCAAAATAAAGGACGACGACAAGTACACTTGCCCTATATGCGATTACCGAGTGAAGATCCCTCGCGATGCTACGCGACCCAAGATCGAAGACTTGCAGAACTGGCAAGATGACATATCCAATTTGCCGTTCCAGCCAGAGGAAGAGGGTACCCTAGAGAAAATCATCGAACATGGGCTCAATTTCCGGGACTGGGTGGCCAAATACATCAATCCGCTCATGTCAAGTCCAGACGAGTTAACCACTCAGCGCTTCTACCTTCGGAAGTTGGAAGGAGCCGATATCTTGCTTTCCAACGAGATCAATTTCTTCCGACAAGAGCTGCACAAGTGGGCCCCTGTCGCACCCCAGCCTCCGCCAATCCTCGAGGTGTCCCTCTCGACAAGAAAGCCACGCCCCACCAAACAGCAGAAGCTAATGGCTCAATTGGGAATCTCAAACCCAGAGGATCTACCCCAGAACTTGCGCACAAAGCAGCACAACTTCAAGAATAGGAAGTCTACAGATCCTCTACCAAAGGGGCCGCAGCAAATCCAGCCAGCTCCGGAACCTTCACATACACCTCCAGGGCTCCCCCGTTCCTTGTCCATTGGTAATGGCCCGGGTGGAAGAAACGAGCGTCCACCAATTGCTTCTTTCTTCAGTTCCGGCCACCCCGGAGACTGGTCTCCAGACGGTGACTATCACGAACGGGGATCCGCCTTTAATCACAGCAACCGAGACATATCGCCTGTCACGTTCAACATGTCTTCCCATTCTACCAACATGACGAGCAACCCGCCTCTTGATCCAGCCATGTTCACGGGCCCGGGCATTTCTCATACCGACTTCCATGCAGGCGGATCCCCAATGGCTAATCCGTTCGCAAGTTCTGGCAGCCAAGCGGGTGGCGGCATGGACAACATGTTTGCCGATCTCACCAATCCCGAGGAAATGGGCAATTCGCACGCCGACGAAGCACTGGCTCTGACTACTTCCCCGGATCGGGTAGACGACGGAACTTCCGACTTCCTTAATGTTTAAAGCAACAACAGACGATCTGACCAGCACACATATCCTAGAATCTCTGCATTCTCTTACCAAAAACATACCTCCTCTACTCCCTTTCTTTCCACCCCTTGTTTGCTTCAAGATCGGCGTTCACATTGACTGGGAAATTCACCGGAGTCATGGCGGCATCGTCCCCTTCCCCATGGGATGGAAACTTCATAATGACTACGGACGGCCGAGAATGAACCCTGTACTACAACCTTCTGTTTTCTCCTCCTGTCCTGCATTCTGAACTGGCCTCATCACATCTTGGGAGACTCATATACTTCCAGCAGCATACTTGCATTAGGGTTCACGGGTTTTTTTATTCCTTTCTCGGCACTTTTCTCTTTCTCGTCTTATGGCGGTGTGGGAAAGGGGTAATGGAAGAGAGAAGTTCTCCTCTGCAAACTAGGGTGGGAGGTTACACCTGCCCGCCTCCACTTCTGTACCTTTAGAAAGCCTTGTCTTCTTTTCACCAGCTTGTTTGTTACGAGTTGCAGAGCGCGTACGGGGCATGCGGGGGTTACGGCTTTCTGTCTAAGGGTTCAGGTATCGGAATGGAATGGGAGTTCGCCAACTGGCTGGGCTTCACGTTGCGTGTGTGTGGTGTGCAGTGCTGGCGGGGTTAATGGGTGCGGGATCGACTAAGTAAAAAAATGCTAGACTCAGTGTTCTGAAAAGGTGCTTGTGCTAGTAGTATGAGTGATGTCTGTGATTGCGTTTTGTACATGTGATTCTACCTCTTTTTCCCCAGCCACCCGGCCTATGCAAGCAACCCAGAAGGTGGGAAACGGAGCTTACGAACACAATCATCGAAAAAAAGTAATATACATGCCTTCCCCCCTAATCAACCACTCCAACCCAGCCCCCATTTAAGCACAATTACAAGTGTTTCGAAGGCCTCATTTCCGGTATCGCCGCTCCTCGTCTATCTGCGCTTGCCGCCGCGCCTCATACAGCTCCGCCTGCTTCTTCAGCCGCTGCCTCCGCTGCTTCTCCTGGCTCTGCGTCATGCGCACCAGCGCATCGGGGAACATATCCCCCGCTGCCTCTCTAGCCTGCGTGAAGAGTTTCGTCGCGAATCCGGGCTTCTCCGCCTCCTTCTGCTGCGGGGGGGCTAGGGGATCCGGCGCGGTCCCTATTGAGCTGCTGGGCGCTTGGTACACGGGCTTTCGGCCCGCCGTCGGCTGCTGCGGGCGCACTGCGAAGCGCGTTTCGATGGTCGGCGGGCGGATGACGGGGGGTTTGTAGAGCGGGGTGAGGTTCAGCGCCTGGCGGATGCGTGGCTGGCGGAAAATGAGGGCTTGGAGAAGGGAGAGGACGGAGCCGGCGAGAAAGGTGAGCTGGGTGGCCGCGGGCAGCCACCAGGAGAAGAGTATCGTTAGGCCGGGGAGGCCGTACATCATTAGTTTCTTTTGGATGGGTTGTAAGGGGGCGCCGGTTTCGCCGCCGACCTTGCGGTGGTGTTAGTTAAATAGATGCAGGAGTGAGACGACGGCGGGGAAAGGGGAGGGGGAGGGGGAGGGGGGCTTACTCTTGCAACCATGTGTACGGCGCCGGCGGTCAGGAGAGGGAGGAGGTATATAGGGTCTGGGATTGCGAGGTTCGTGAACCACAGCATGCCGCCGTCCAGAAAGCCAGGAACCGGGATGTCCGCCATACCGCGCGAGAGTCTGAAAGCGCCGAAGCCGAGTAAGCCCTGGAGGACAGGTCCCGCGAAGACGTGTCGGATCGGCCGAATCCCCATATCCTTATACACCTTCTGCGACTCCCGCCGGTACCGCATTGTCCCCTCTTTGTCGCCTGCATTCAGCGCCATCTTCATGCGCGCGTTCAGCGGGTCGATGATAGGCTTCAGCGCGCGCATCTTCGCCGTTGTATCCGCACCCTGCACGTAGAAGTAGAAGCAGCCCACGCGCACGGTGAAGGCGGCGGCGAGGATGGATAGGCCCCACGGCATCCCGCTCCAGACGTGGATGTGCTCGAGCAACCATTCTGCGACGGCGGTTGGGCCCCAGCCGTAGTCGAGCCCGAGGGATTTCAGGTAGCCGATGGTCTCGGGGACGGAGGAGAGAGGGGCCGTGTCGAGCAGGTCTTCGATGGTGCTGTCGGGGGTGTGGGGAACGGCCCACGAGTGTTCAGCGTGTGCGGCATTTGCGGCATGTTCGACGGAGGTAGCGGATGCGGGAGGGGTTGGGGTTGTAGAGTTGAAGCGGATGCCAGAGGCTGTGGCTAGGAGGGTGGGCGCAGCGATGTTGGTGCTTCTCCATCGTGATGATAGAAGGGGACTTGTGTGCTGAGCTCGAGATTGGGGGGTAGAGATGCCGCGGGCGGGTTCCGGGAGGCTTGAAAACTAGAGAAGACAGCTTAGTTTGGATTGTACATGATGGAGTGATCCTAGCTGAATGTAGTTGGGATGGTGTAGTTTCTCGCAGACGCGGAGGTGTGGAAGAATCATGATATAGGCATTGAGATGGGACAGGGACGAAGAACCAGGCATACCTTCCTCAATCCATTAGTACGAAGCGGTAAAGAGCGACAGGAAACAGAGGATAACCGAAAGGCGGGCCGTAGCCCGTTGCTGGCAATCATGGTTGACGTCTATAAATTTTTGGAGCGAGCTCTCCGAGATGTCGCACGCAAACCACCGAGCCGGGGTCGTGAAGTTGAAGTCACGTGCTGCCTTTCAAGAGGGCATCGATTCACGCGTCAACCCTCATTTTGAAAGGCAAAAGCCGCATAGAGCATATATCCTAGCTAGATTTCTATGCTACGACTAGTGAGTACGTTTTCCTCGCCTTTGCAGTGAGCAAGATTCCCCTAACGCCTGATGCTAATCCATGAACTTTATGATGCCCTTGTGTCTATGTACAATCCAATTGCTTCTCGTAAGCATGAGAGTGTGTGTCAGCTGCAGAGCTTCTAGTTCAATACCCTATTCCAAGCTTGTGTATGCGTCCATCTCTTCGCCGGATCTCCTCTTCCGCTCAATGGGGTCGGGGCGCATCTCAACGCCAGGACCGATAGTTCTCGAGTCGCTGCGACTGCTGGGGAATATCTATAGCCGAGATAAATTAGCAAATCGAACTCATATAGAGGAATAAGATAATATGAGAGTCGTCCGGTCAAATGAAAGGCCTCAGCCCGGGAAAGCCTCCCATCATCGGGAGCAGGATGTCGAGAGAGAAAATCATTCGAGATATTGAAAATACACCTCTAAAAGACTATTATGCCGTTCCAACGTACCTTTGTGCCTGCCCATCCAAACTGGTACGCCACTTCATGCGCAATGAGCTCGCCGAACCCTAGCATCAATCCATTGATAAAAGGGAGAACTAGATTGATCGCAGCACCGCGCACCAAGCCCCAAATAGTGGGCGGAGAGTACAAGATGAGCGGCGAGCTGGAGGAAGAGGGTGGAGACGATGAGGAGAGCTCGTGGTTGCCGTCGTAATTCTCGCTGTCCGAGTGGATGGTCAGGGCCGAGTCGGAGAGAGCCTGATGCCCTTGGGGCGATGTTCGGGACATTTTGGAGATATCGTGGGCGTATGGTAGGCCCGTCGGAGGGCGTGGATGGTCGACGGCTGGCTTCCCGAGGTTTAGTGAATTGATGAAGTTGAGGCTCAAATGGATCTGGCTGCCAAGAGAACCTGACGTCTTGGTGGAGCTGCCTGCTCGAAGCTTCCCCACCACCTTCACTGTTCCAACGTCAACAATCTCCCCAGCTACCATCTCCGCCAAACTACAATCTCGAAACTACCTCGAGTACTCATCATCCTCTTCACTATCATAGCAACGAAGCACCATGGATCACGACACGTTAACAGCCCAGTTTTGCGCCGTCACTGGCCTCGGGCCCCACGATGTATGTATTCTCTTCTCAGCCTTGTATCCTATCGTCAGTTACTAATCTTCGTTCTGCGCACAGGCTGAGGGCTATCTTGAATCCTCCAACTGGGACCTCGAGACCGCTGTCGCAACCTACTACGCTGCTGCAGAAGGTGGGGACGAGGACGCTGACGCCGAAGACTCTATGGACACCACCGATACTACAGAACCCAGTGCCGCAACTCCCGCACAGCCCGGAGGAGGACGTACTCTTGATGGAAGACCTGCGCCCGCTTCAGCGAGCTCGTCGTCTGCTCCAGCTGCCGCTCGCAAAGCACCTCAGCGAGGTCTGAGGACGTTGAAGGACATACAGAACCAGGGAGCCGCGCCCGCCCACGGAGACGACGGAGATCACGACAGTGATGAGGACTATAACGACGATGAGCAACAGGACTTCTTCACAGGTGGCGAGAAGTCCGGTCTTGCTGTGCAGAACCCTAATGCTTCCAACCCCCGAGACCAGATCAACAACATCCTGAAGAAGGCTCGACAGTGAGTTGCTTGGAATCCAGAACTTCACAGCTTGCTAATAAATTGCAGAAATGTCCCACGCCCAGGTGGAGACGACGAGAGACCCTCCACCCATTTCAGAGGCACAGGAATGACTCTTGGTGGCGACGATGCTCCTAGCCGTGCCATCCCCGACCCCACTGCAGAGCGACCCGCCTCTGCTCCACGAGTGCGACGCGAGCTGCACCTTTGGCAAGACGGCTTTTCCGTTGACGACGGCCCGCTCTACCGCTACGACGACCCTGCAAATGCCCGAACGCTAGAGCTTATCAACTCTGGTCATGCGCCGCTGGAAATATTGAACGTTGAGCGCGGCCAGGAGGTGGATGTGGAGGTGCGTCCTCACAAGGATGAGGAGTATGTGAAGCCTAAGTCAAAGTATAAGCCATTTTCAGGCTCCGGACAACGTCTTGGAAGCCCTACGCCTGGCGTGGCAGCCCCATCGCCATCGTCACATGCACCAGCCGCCGCACCAGCCCCCGCCGCTACAGCCAGCTCAAGCTCAGCGGCGGCACCGAAGGTCAACGTGGACGACTCTACCCCTGCCGTTACACTACAGATTCGTCTAGGAGACGGCACCCGGCTCCAGTCCCGATTCAATACGACTCACACGATTGGCGATGTGTACGGGTTCGTAGATGCAGCCAGCCCTGCGAGCACACAGCGGGCGTATGCGCTCATGACTACGTTCCCAAGCACAGAGCTGGCGGACAGGAAGGTGCAGATTGGAGAGCTGCCGGAGTTCAAGCGCGGTGGAGTGGTGGTGCAGAAGTGGAAGTAGAGTGTTGCTTGCGAATCACGGCATGGGTGGAGTTTTCTGGACCTGATGATAGAGCGCGGCGGATGCCGCAAATAGCATGGACTCCATAGATGGCCAATGATGATTTTCACATGCCATGAGCAAGTGGTTCTTCTTTCTTTTTGAACGGTGAAGTGAGGGTGGAAGAAATTCTGATTTGGGAGGATCTACTATGAGATAAGGATCACGACTCAATGGAGTTCTTCTCCTGATGATCCAGTAGAGCGCAATGTGTTCTCCAAACGAGTGAGTGGAGCAGCACACATTTCGGCAGCCCGCCTGTGACGCCATAGCAGAAGGTGGCACAGTGCCGCAACAGTCAGACAGTTGACACGGCGCGAGCACAGGATGTGCAGGAGACAACCCAACTTGAAACTCGACCCCGGGCAACTCTAAACACCAGCCTTTTTGGGCTGAATTGAACGATATCGAAAGTTACGTGGTCTGCTATAGTTGGGAGATCCGGGTGGGCTCCAAGATATTCGACAATAGAGGGTAGAGTTCAGGCTTGTTAACTGCTTCACTAGTCAGGGGAAATGCTACACTGTGTTTCCTGACGATTGAAACCCGTGATGCTCAACACCCCCGGCACCTTGCTGTTACACGCGTCTCGTCTCCCGGCCCGCCTTTAGAGGGGCAAAGAGCACGCGCTAAGAGACCCTATTATCTTCTTTACCCATATATTGCAGGCACAGACTCCTACCAACATACGTAACGATCAGATGCGCCTCCCCCGACTGTGGAGCGCTGCAGGTGGCAGACTGCAATCGCCGCCCTGATGTAGATCCAAATCCCGCCGTGTGCGACTCACTTTTCTCTCTCTTTCTCTATCTTCCGTTTCTCTACATGTACTGTCGTGCTGCCACCAGGCGTGGTTTGCGACAACACAGCTCCTGCGACGGCTAATCAGTGGCACTCCGCCCTTGCGTCCCTCTGCTATTATGTTGACTCGTTCCCCGCGCAGGCTCGTCTTACTCTCTTTAATTTGTTTCATCTTTCTACTCTCTCTCGTCAAACAGCTGCCTTTTGCCGCAGACATCGACTACGGCTACTCACGCTTCTCGAGCAAGATCCACCCAGAAGGGAAGACAGACGAGGGGTCGAAGAAATCATACCCTAGGCCAGCATGGGGTCCTGTAAAGGGTGGAAGCGCCACGTCTGCAGCAGCAGACTCCGCGCAAACAAGCTCTACCAAAGAATACATGCAGCAAGTTTTGAAGTGGAATAGACCGAGTAATGAACCGACGGACGGACATTGGCCACCTTACGGGCAATACGTGGACAAAAAATACGACCCTAATCGCTGGGAAGGCTTCCCAATGTGAGAACCATAGCCTTTACGTAGGATGTCACTGCTGACAGGGTTGCCAGGGACCACGGCCTATTCGACCAAGGAGTGTCGAAATTGGACAGATCTGCGGCAAAGTCACAATCGCCATACACACCGTATCCAAATTACAACGGTCCAGACTGGAAGAAGCAGTGGAAGGGGAAACAAGTACCATGTGTTGGACCCCGAGGGCTGCCTCTGGACGTCAGTAAGGAGGACCTGACACAGTCCTACAAAGGACTGCCAAAAGATCTCCCCAAGCCTCTTATCGGAGGGTACGAAGCCGTAGGGCTGGACGGCGATGCATGCTTTGATCGTTCTTCGCGGTATGGGCCCTACGGGTATGGTGATGAAGAAGGGCAAGGCGTGGATTGGAACACCACCAAATGGGGCAGTCTTCAAAACGAATGTCTGAAGCTGAACAAAGATCGATACCGCCCGGAGGCCCAGAGTAGCCCCAATACGCGGCTAGATCTCGAGCTACCTGCGGCAGCTCAGACGAACGCGACTTCTGGTGGTGGTGGTGAAGTTCCATTGCCGTCATATCACAAGCGTACAGCAATCCTGATCCGCTCCTGGGAAGGTTATCAATACGAAGAGAACGATATCACTGCCATCCGAGCGATGGTTTCTGAGCTTTCCCTTCAATCCGGTGGGGAGTACCAGGTTTTTTTATATGTGCACATCAAAGACAAGAAGAAGCCGATTTTCACCGATTCAGAAGTCTACGAGGAGGTCCTTAAAGCTAACGTCCCACACGAGCTGCAGGACATGGCCATCCTATGGTCTGAGGCAGCTTTTCCGAAATGGTATCCCCTCGTCACAGACTGGCAAGTCTACTGGCATCAATACATGTGTGTGCAGCTCTTCTCTCAGAAGCACCCTGAGTTCGACTACGTTTGGAATTGGGAAACAGATGCGAGGTACATTGGACAGCACTATCATTTCTTTGAAAAGATCGCAAAATTCGCCGAGAAACAGCCTCGGAAACTGATGTGGGAGCGAAACAAGCGCTATTACATCCCGGGGGTCCATGGGTCATATTCGGGGTTCATCAACGACACGCACGAGACCATCTTGAAAGCTTCTTCGGACGGCCTCATCCCCCAACCAGTCTGGGGATCACGGCCCTACCCGGGAGCTAACCCCCCTCAAAAACCTCTTGGACCCACCCCACCAACATCAATGGCCGACGACAACTTCTCCTGGGGCGTCGACGAGCCCGCCGACCTAATCACCCTCCTCCCCATCTGGGACCCACGCAACACAACCTGGTCCTACCGCAACCACATCTGGAACTACGTCCCAACCATCCACCCTGTCTTCACCAGCGAAAATCCCGCCGCCTTCGGCTTCAACCACCCCGACTTCCCCAACCTCGAGCGTCGCGCCTACATCAACACCGTCGTACGCTTCTCCAAAACCCTGCTGCAGGCCATGCACAACGAGAACCTCGCCGGCCGCTCCATGCAGGCCGAGATGTGGCCCACCACCGTCGCGCTGCAGCACGGCCTCAAGGCCATCTACGCGCCGCACCCCATCTTCGCGGACCGCGCGTGGCCGGCGCGGTACGCTGATAATGTCTTCAATGCGCACGCGACGGTTGATCAAGCGACGGGGGAGGCGCTCGATGCGGTGCCGGCGATGTGGGGCGAGCTGGAGGATAGCCCGTACCAGCATGACCGCGAGCACAACTTTTACGGGTGGAGCTGGTACTACGCGTCGACGTTCCCGCGGGTGCTGTATCGGCGGTGGCTGGGGTGGCCGGTCAAGGTACATGAGTGGGGGAGGGAAGAGGAGGTGGTGGGAGGGCCGGAGTATGAGAAGGAGAGTGGGCGGATGTGCTTGCCGGGTATGCTGCTGCATCCGGTCAAGAAGATGGGGAGGGAGAGATTGGTGGTGAGGTGAGGTTCGCTGGCTATGCATCTGCATTGTTTTATGTTAAGCGATTTCTTGGAGTATCTTCTTTGGCGGTATGATTCTGCACAGCATATATTAGACTTGCGTGGGTGTTAGCATGATTGCGAGGACTGGGCTGTAGCTGCATGAGTACCCTGGTCTTTAAAACAGTTCGTAAAACAGTTCGTAGGATTGCATAGGGTATCTCCGTTGGTGAGAAGAAAGGCTATGTATACATACAAAAGGCAATAGTGATAGGCGCTAGTATATATCTCTTTGCTTCATGTTTGAAATTTCGCATTCGGGTTTCGATGAGTGTGCAAATAAAGGTATCGATTATTCCAAGGTTCTTAAGTGCGGCGAAGGCACAAATTAAAATACTATTGAGAGGTCTGTCGGAGCGCCTTGACAGTGTCGAAAGGACAGCCGGAGATTGGCAACAATCAAGGGCGTTAGTACCTATACACCCCCCTTTCGATGAATACACACCCCTCTTTCAACAGACGCACACCCCCCGTCCCGTCTAATCTTCTAGTTGGCCAGAATGGCTCTGAGCTTCGACCGGAGCTCTATTCTCACGAGCATCTGTGCCGTAGGCGTAGCCGTACGTGAGGCTGTACAGCCTCTGCATCTTATCGTGCATTCTAATGCATTTCCTGCATCTTATGTTCAGCTGCACGTGAGTGAAACAGTACGTAGGCTATACGTAGGCTGCGCAGCCTCTCCATTTCATCATGCATTCTTTCCGTTTCCTGTAGTTGCATACAGGCTATTATATTCCTATATACGCGCCTCCAAGCCTATGAGCATGCCAAAACCGTCCATATCGCCCGCTAATACGGCTCCTCCGCATCGAGCCTGGCCCGCTTACATCGCCGCCGCACCCTCCTGGCTGTTCTGATCAATATTTCCCTCCATTTCCTCCTCGTATGATGCAAGCTGACGTAGGAGCTCCGCATAGCTAAGCCGGGCTGGCGCTGCCTGAGGCTGAGGCTGAGGCTGAGGCTGCGGATGAGCGCTTTCCTGCCGCTGAACTGCATTACACGGTGCTGCTTTCTTCCGCGGGTCCTTGTTCTTTGCACCAGGCGGCCGACCACGCTTCTTAGTGCGCCAGTAGGAGGTTGTATAAAGGCAGCGGCAGGCGTGGGCGTAGGTGCGGCGATAGGCCCGAAGGGGGCTAAATTGATGAGAAAGAGGTCGATACCTGTTCCAGCTGGTGTAAGCGGTCCTGGCGGCGGAACTATAGGCGTGAGGCCGCCGCGAAGCTCACTGCGATACCGGGCTCGCTCGTTGACGATGTCCTGCACGATAATGGTAACCCCCTTCTCCAACAGCTTCATATACGTCTCATTAGGCCTAGCTCCGCTGGCCGCATCCATCCGAATAAGGCGATTTGTCGATGCTGAGCGCTTCCTATTGCAGGCGGCTGCCGTCGCTTTGAGCATAGGGGGGTGACTGTTGTGCGCTTCCTCCACCGTCGCCCATAGCCATGCACGTTCACCATTGAGCCCAGGAGGCTGCCGAGTGAGCGTACCATTCATCTTGCAGCCTGCTTTCATAGTAGACGTATTGCGCACGCGCGCGTTAGACTCCGAGGTGCCCCCAAAGCAGCATCGGAACCATACTTTCTTCACTTCACGGCTCTTCTTATCCTTCTTTGAGCGGGACTTTGTAAGCCCGTAGCCGTGCGCTGATGCGTGCACTCGAAGCGCTTCCTCAGCTTCCTCTAGGGTGTTGTAGCTCTGTGGCGGTGGCGGCTGGAGGGCCATGGTGAGAGGTGTGTTGTGGAGGATAAGGATGAGGATGAGGATGTGATTGTTTGTGGCCACGCCGCATTTGGAGAGAGCATTTGGAATGAGTGAGCGACGTAAGCGAGCGAATTAGAGGCTCCGGAGCAGTAATACGGGCCAATTACATTGTAGTGAAGTGAATGGGGGAGAGGGAAGGGGGGGTGGGGGTGTGCCTGGAGCGAGAAGGGGGTGTAGGGGGAGTGAAAAAGGGGTTTGTAGTTAGTAGCAGCCCGAATTAGTTTCGTGCGTCCTCTGTATTGCAAAAGCGGGGGCACCTTCATAGGTTCTGTAGCCTACAAAATTCGTCCAGAGGGCAGAAGCGAAGAATCCCCAGATGAAGATATCACAAAGGTTGACGACAAGCCTCCAATCGATAGAGCTGTCACGTAAAGCTGATTGTACTCCCACGATCACCCAATCCGGGTCGACTGTGCTCACTTCATGGTCTTCCGCGCCACGACCATTACAATCTCTCTTAGGTGGATAATCGAACAGCGGAAAAGAATTATCGCAATTTACCCTAAGGGGCGATCAAGCAGTCACTTTAAGTAGCAAGTAATGTTACCGAAATATTGAAGAAATATAGCTATGTCATGAAAGGCATTGTGACGCACACCCGTAAGAGATACCCGATATGCCAACACGATCAATTGGAGATACTGACAGGAGTCCTTCGTCTGCTCCCTTAAACTACATGTTGGCTGAGCATGCCAGCACCTCTAGGTCGATAAGGTCATCGTTGGCCAAGAGAGTTCCCCAATTGAAGCCGGAAGCAAGGTCTTCGGCCCCGGAGAAGTTTGTTGGTTGGCTTTCGAAGTTGTTGCATGTCAGAAAACCTTACTTATCGTCCCCAAAGATAAAATCCCAAAACTGACTCGGCTCAACGGGTAGCTGATTCTGAAGCCACTGGTCGGCCTCAAGTTGCACGCTGTTACCCAAGATGGGAGCTTGTGCGTCATTTGAGAGACTGCCAGCCGATTGGAACTCATCTTGAAGCTCGAACTGCTGCTGTAAACCGAAGTCTGCAGCGGAGACTTGGAATTGGTTCGAAAAGCTACCAAACTGGAACTCATCTTGCGGCGCAGTTTGCTGCTGGAAATGGTGGCCCAGAAATGGAGCCTGGTGCTGTGAAAAAGAGTAGCTAGCTGATTGGAATTCGCTCGTGACGGTATCGCTGGCCAAACCATAGGAATTCGAAGCGAACGATGTATAGAGATTTCCGCTAGCATGAGACGTTCCTGGTACCGCCTGAATATTTGGCTCTACTGATCCCCGCTTGGCGAGTTTTGGACCATTATTTTGTTTCGAGACTTTTAGGGTATTTTGGGGAGCATTTGGTGTTGATTGACTTCGCCTATACCTCCGAGCCATCTCCTCCCGGCTCTCCGGGGCAGCGAAGCAGCCAATCTTGGGGAGATAAGCGGCTGGCAGCTGAGCTATTGGGTCTGAAAGGCTGGTAGCCGGAGCGGGAGCAGCTGCCAGTGGGTGCTGCGAGGCATCTTGCTGGTATGCCTCTTGATCCTCAACTAGAAGTCCGAGGTAGAGGTCCGGAATGGTGATTCCAAGGGCGTATGCCTCTTGCAACACCGCGGTCATCGACGGCTCGGTCTGCTTCTCCGCCTTCGTACTGACGGTCTTCGCCGCACTTGTCTGTCCTGAGGCATCGTTACTGGCCGGTCGTTCCAGCTCCGGCGCTGTGCACGCTTCTGCTTCCTTGGCTGCGCGCTTCAGGTTGTCCTCGGCAAGTCTCACTGCCCTCTCCGGTTTAGCGTCGTTATTTCGTCGGTTACTGCCTTTCCGCTATCTAAGTGATTAGCCACTTCGGAGCTTGCTGGGAGACATGATATGCCGAGGACTTACACGGCGCCATTCAATGGGAGCATTAACAAACTGCCTAACCCACCTGTCTCCGAAGCACCCGCTCAACACTTCAGCGCAAATGGTCTTCTCATGCTAGCATATTGTTAGCGAAAAGTGATGCAGCGAACGCGTCAGCAGCCTAGGTTATCGTACCTTGAGAGCATAGCAGATTTTGATCATGCGCATGAAGCATTGGAGATCCTGGTCTCCCATATTCTCGAACTCGCCTGGGCTCGTGGTAGACCAATCTCCCGGCTTCGCTAGATCGAGCCTTGAGTCTGCGAGCTGAAAGCCGTTTTCACAAAGCATGAGTGTCTCTATCTGTTTGAGTGTGAGCTCACATTCTCCAACACCTTACTCCCGGAGAACGACTTACGATCAGGTTGTGGCATGCTACCTCAATATTCGCAGACGTTGTTTTGGCAAGACGGACGTATGTCTTGTACTTTTCGCTGTTCAAGTGATCTCGGATTTCATCTTGGTTAACGATCATCTTGTACAACATCTCGACCCAGAGAAGCAGATCAGTCTTGATTATTGGTATAGTCGGATCGTCGTTTGGGTTGACGAATGGCGCCCTTGTCTTCGACTGACGCCACTGATGGGCGGTTATGCTGTCCCCGAAGTGACGTTCGAAAGCTGGGAAATTGTCTAGGATGACCTTGTTCTCCGGAAATGGAGCTGGGTTGAAGCCAAGCGGACCTGTGGTAGCTGGTGGACCGAAACTATTTTCTGGAGCGAATTGTGACGGAACATCGATGGAGTGGACGCCTCCACGAGAGAGTCCAGAGGATCCAAGACCTTGTGCAAGCAGGTTATTAGAAGTCGTCTGACCGTTAATAGTATTAGAGCCCTGGCCAGTTCGCCCATCTCGCTTTCCAGTCTTGGCAAGTTTCCTAGAACCCTTCACCGCTATAGTGCTGGGCTGATTGTTGGAAGCCGGGAAAACGTTGGCCGTGTTTGAGTGATTGTTGGTGTAAAGACGGCTCTGCTGAGTCCCATGTGGCCCGCCGAAGACGTTGAGGGGCAGTTCACAAAGAGCTCGAGACGCCGCTGGCACCTCGATCCGCGCGACTCTGGCCTTTTTCGGGGAAGGATCTCGGGGCTGCTCGATCCAAAGCTCGTTCTCGATATAACTTGCCTTCCTCTTAGAAGCCATGATATCGACACGTATGTAATACGAATATCTGTATCACTGATGCTAGCAACAAGGTCTGTGATGATGTAATGTTAGAGAGTTATGTGGGGTTTGCAAAATTTGTGGTGGTAGTGGCAGAATGGAAATATTGTGGGAGACTTCTGGTTTGCGACGTGGGAGTTGTTATAGGGACACAGGAGTGAAGGTGGAGTTACACACCTAAGTGTTGATTTGGAACGTGCTAGGAGAGTAGTGAATTAGCTGCGAGTGCACGAAGGGAACAGAGCTCGAAGCTTAGAAAGGGTGTCTAGATGTGGGAGTTCTAGAGAGGGTGGGTGGTGGGGTTGCTGAATAGTGATGGTAATCAAGCTGGGTCTCTGTCTCTGTCTCTATCATCGTCCTTTGGTCTGAATAGTCGGGATCACATGCAGCACGTGCTGCGCCGCGTCCGTGGATCCAACGAGGCCTATGTTTTTCGTGTGCAGTGCACGCCGTCGAGAGATTGGTACATCTCAGGTATATAAGGTAACCTGATGAGAGGAAGATCAGCGTGCTCGACAGTAAACTACCATGCCATGAAAAACTTACACCAACAATCACTCATGTTGGCGGCAAAGTAAGATATCAATGGCTGCTCATGCTGTCTGGGTCTCGTTCGGCAAGTTGAAGGTGGATCACTATCGCATGCTGATTACCACCATGACTAGAAAGTGTTGAAACAATTGAGCTCTTATGGGAACGAATACCATCATTGGTTCATGTTGAAGACAAAGATCCTTTCTAGCTGGAGGATGTGACGATGTTGTCTAATTCAGGTGATGAAAAGGTCAATGTTATCAGGCACCGTCTCTTGGCCAGCACATCCGCAGAAAGGGGGTGTGGAGTTTTGATTCGATGGACATAAACAAGTGGAACGTTTTATTATTTAGAAGTTGGTAGGGGGGTAGACCATATGCCTGAAAGGTGCGCTACTTTGTCAGGGGAGGGCTAGACGCCTGGTTGGCTTGACAGGTACGACTATTGAGCGCAAAGTCTACACGATCATAGCTGGTGACCAGAGAAAAGTGGTGTATAGGAAACTAGAAGGTGAGGAAGGTCGGATTGACGACGCCGAGTGGGCAATTGAGACAGGCGAAGAAAAGCACATGCTCATAAAGAGCAAGAGAATGCGCAGAGAACGTAGGTAACAGCTCTTTCAGGAAATGACCATAGTGCAAATTGCAGTAAGAAGTGTCTAGACTACTTGTCCATGTGCACACAGATCATTTCTTAGTGCTCTGGGAGTTTTCAGAGCTGTTCATTAGTACTTGCTCGACGCACACAAGTCTCTTCCCTCGATGGCTACATCATGGAACTCACTTAAGGTACAAGCTTGGAGTTTGAGTCTTGGAGACTGGTAGCTGTTTGATGAGGCCACATTGCAATGGTTGAGGGTCGCTTTGATGAGGCCACGAAATTGTAGATGGAGAAGGAACCAAGTGAGGTTGAGATTAAATTTGAGCACGGGCGACCCTGGCGAACTAATAAGACAACTTGAAAGCAAGGCGTTTGAACACGCCTCACACTACCGCCTCACGGTTAGCCTAGAATCCAATATATGGGAAAATACATAGGTATATAAAGCACCACTGTCTTCGATACTGCAACTTTCCTTAACATGGTCTTCGCCTTACTCGCGAACTCAACCTTCGTCATACCGCCTGACTCGCGTATTCCAGGAACAGCAGGGATCTCAGCCCTATTGCTATTGTGGCGACCAGCTTTCTGGCTTGTGCGTCCCCGCTGACCCTCAGCTCCGCCTCTCTATCACCAAATCTACAACACCAACGAGTCCAACAATCCAACAACAAGCCAATTGCCTACCGCCCACCATGTCCAATAAAACCCTAGATCCCTCAACCCTCAAAGCCTTCGGTAACGTCGCTGCTGGCCAGTACGTCATCCCTGCACGCCGTACCTAAGCAACCGTTACACACAAACTAATATATTTCTCAGCGACGGTGTCCTCTCTGACCCTACAGGCGCCCTCGTCATAAAACCCTGCACCCCCGCCGAAATCGCTTTCTACGAATCCGTCACGGCCTCACACCCCGATCTCGCTGCCTACATCCCCACCTACATGGGTACGCTCTCGCTCAACGCCGCCGCCACCGCCGAGGCCTCGACAGATGAGCTGGCCGAGGGCATGATCCAGACTGCGGACGGCACGCTAGAGCGATTGCACGGGAAGAAGCTTGCAACCGAATTGTCAATTGTGCTGGAGAACACAGCCGCCGGTTTCTCGAAACCGAACATCCTAGATCTAAAGCTAGGCGCACAGTTGTGGGACGAGGGCGCGAAACCAGAGAAGCGAGCGCGGCTGGATAAAGTATCCAAGGAGACCACGTCTTCCTCTCTCGGGTTCCGCATCGCGGGAATGCGGACATGGGCCGCCGTGCCCAAGCCAGTCGCCGAGAACCTGAAAAGCTTTGCGGAGGTGGAAGAAGATACGGGCTACACGGTGTATAATAAGATGTATGGGCGAAAGTTCGCCGCGTGGAACGTGCTAGAAGGCTTCGAGGCGTACGTGCTTCCGCCAGGGACTAAGAAGGGGAGGCGGGAGCTCGAGCGGGCGAAGCGGGTGCTTGTGGAGTTTGTGGATGGGGTGAGGGAATTGAGGGATATCTTTAGGAAGAAAGAAAGCCGGATGTATTCGGCGAGTATTCTGCTCGTGTTTGAGGGAGATGCGGGGGCGTTTGATGAGAGAGAGGAGGTGTTGAAGAAGGCGCCTGCAAGGAAGGAGGTGGAGGCGGAGGTAGAAGATGAGGACGAGGATGACGATGAGGAGGACGAGCTACCAAAGCTGGTATCGGTCAAGATGATCGACTTCGCGCACGCGACATGGACGCCCGGTCAGGGGCGGGATGAGAACGCTCTGCAGGGGATCAGTAGCACGCTGAAGCTCTTAGTAGAGCTTCTCGGCAAGGTTAATGCTGAGATTGCGATGTTATAGAAAGCCTCTAGTATCTGAACATATTTGGCGCTGGTAAAAGTACATAGCCGGATACCCCTTTTTAGTTTCCAAAAACTCCAAACTGGCTGCCCTAATGCCAGCACTTCGCTTTGACCCGCCCTTTGCGAAAATTGGAAAAAGAGATTCGAGGGTATAATGAATGAGTCTAACCAACCAATCCGGACACATCCTCGGGAAACGTTCCCATAACCATCGCTGTCGTCGGTATAGCTCCGCTCAACGGTGCTAGTAGCCTCACTTTCTCCTTCGTTTCGTCCACATCTGCGACGTATATGTATCCCTTGATACTCGAATCCCTGATCGCCTCATGCCTATCCGTCATGCTCGCATTCGTAACTGCAAGCAGACAGTTCAGGATCGAAGGCGACGGCGCCACGGTCTCGTATATCGACGCCGTCGTCGACCCATAGACGTCATCGTCATCACCAGGAAGGAACGAAGAGCCAACGCCCGCGCTGGCGTCGTTGATCTTGAGAATTTTTATGCTGCTGTAGCTGGCCCAGTGCGTGTGCGGGCTTAGGTTGTTGGAGCCTTGACCGAAGAAGTAGGAGCGGATTTGGGATTGGCGGAGCTGTTGCATGTATGTCTCGTCGCGGTCGACGCAACCGCCGGATTTGTCGAGCTTGATGACGGAGATAGGCTCTTCGGAGGGTCGGTTGGAGAATTTGCGCGATAGGTCGGAGTAGAGGCGCTCAGAGCCTAGGACGAGTAGGACGTTGACTATGATATGGTCAGCATTGGTCGATTGGATAGGGCATCAGGGATCGGGGTGGATATGGCTGGATAGGTGGGTATCAAGCAGCATCGCAAACGCACCAGAAAACTCCGATATTATATGCGTAATATTCTCATACACCCCTCCCTTCCCATGACTGCTCGCGCCAGCCGTATCAATGATACAGCCGCTTGCCCTCGCCTGCTCGTCCTCCTCAAGCCTACTCGTCACTGCGAGCGCCATCCGTGTTACCAACGGGCGGAACGTCTTCCCTTCCTCCGGACTGCCCAATCCGTACTGATACACCAGTGGCATCTTCACCGGCACCGCGCTGGGCCCAGAAATCGGACTACTCCCCCAACCGCCCGCCTCCTCCACATCTAGCACGCTCGCAAATGTAGTCGCTGTCAGCGCACCAGGAATACTCAGCAATCCCTGCCTTGGATCCAGATTCACCACCACTGGCTGCCGTCCACTTTTCGTTGCATACGCCGTCAAAATCTTGCACAAACTCGTCTTCCCGGCATTCTCTGGACCCACAACTAGCACCCGTGGTCCAATCTCTTTCTGCGCTCCCGCCTTCTCCCGCGCGTTCTCAAGCGCAAAATGCACATTCGCATAGCTAGTCATCTGCGTCTCTTCAGCGACGTACTCGCTTTCTGGCTCGCCTGCGAGCTCTAGGCGGCATCCGTGCCATGTGTAGACTGCGCCTTTAGTGCCTGAGAGGGTGTAGGCGTCTTTAGAGTTGGGCGCAAGCTCGGTTCCAAAGAGCTCGGCGGTGCCGCTGAGGATGCGGAGGCGCAGAGTGCGCGTGAACGGGACTTCGAAGCGGTATTCGCTGCCGGCGGGCAGGTCTTGGGTACGGGTTTCGGTGGAGGAGGGGGCTAAGGCTGGGGCTAAGGAGAGGCCGGGGAGGGAGAGGCCTGGGAGGGCGGTCATCGTTGTCGTTGAAGTAGTGAGTTAGGTGTGGGAGGGTTGTAGTGGGGAGTTTGGAGCTTTGTGGAAGCTCGAGCTTGGACCAAGGGCTTCGGGCTTTTGACGTCGCTGAGACAAGGGAGAGCTTCACCTGAGCAACAATGTCATCAATGTCAGCAAAATCGGCTAACTTGTGCCTTGACTTGAATTACCAGCTGTAGCGAACCTCTAGCTTTCCACTTCTCTGACGGTCTCGTGAGATGAGGAGTAAGGAAAGTTACGTAGGTAAGATAGAACCCACTTGCTCCCTACTTTCACCCTTATATTTTTAAGCGTGCAGTCCCAGATCAATGACTCCCCTCCCCTTCCAAAGCATCCACCATGAATTGTTTTGTGGTGGATTGTTGATGGGGTTGATGCATTTTATCCTGAATCTTCAACACTGTTCTGGTAAATGATTTATATATGTCGTGTATCTCTTTCACTACCTCTTGGATCACGAACCAAATCTTGTTGAATGCAGGCCGTAGCGCCTTATATAGGTGGAAGACGAGCTAATATACAGAAATGCACCCAAGCTTGCTACCGTAATTGCTTGCTGTAGGTGGTTGTCATAACCCAACAAGTTTTCGGCAAGCCGTCCTCGGAACATCCATCGACTACTAGATCACGAGGTAGGCTTGTATTTGTCTGGCTGCAGCGAACTTTCAAGTTTCCACCTCCTTCAAAAGTCTCCTAGAATTGGTAGCAGGAAATGATAAGTAGACACTATGAAGCACATACTATCTTCTTACTTTCATAATTATGTACCTCTACTTCTACCGAAGACCTTAGCAAATACGTCCTCATTCTCACTATAAAGGATTCATTTAGTTCATGTGATAGGAGGAGGCGGTAGGCATTGCAGGTTTGAAAATCGGGCTTTTCCTACCCCGACCCCCGAGCTCATTTCCTCTAGAGTATTTGAGTTCCCGATTGCACCCTTTTTTTCTTTCCATGGCTCAGCTTCTTGATTGTGCTCTGTGCTAGCAATATGTGGCGTATCAGCGGTGAATGGCTATTTCTGGGCTGTGAAGAGCTCCAGCAACGTGAGCTTCATCGAGAATCATGTTATTGGCGGAATTTTGGTTTGGTTGTTCAATCTGAATACCACATTTGTAAGATGGCGAGCTTGTATGGTGACAGTCACTATTATCAAAGCGGCACAGTGATAGTCATCCTGCGGCGTACTAGATTCTGATTATCAAGTTACGAAGAGCTTTATGGCGTAGTTCCATCGGCCATCATCATCATCATCAAAGATAGATGACCCTTTACAATGTTCCTTCGAACATCAGAATTCCTTCTTCGATCCAAAGTACCATACGTTCTTGGGTATTTCCTACGTTATTCAGTAGACTACACACACGCACCATGTGTTGTTGTGTAGTACGTTTTTGCTGTTTTGGGGCTGGCCGTCATGGTTCTTCGCCTCTGCCATGTAGACGGGTTTATATATGCCTTTCGTTTATTTCATTGCGCCCAAATCACGCCAAGCTTTCGCTCAAGGCGGCTCTTGGTACATTCACCAGGTTACAATTCACGAAGCAGCCGACACCAATATGTAAGGAATCCTTTACTCCGTCTGCCGTCCACAATCTTCATTCTCACCACCCTATAACCACACAACAGTACATACCACACAACTCCATCTTTTCGGACTCCACAAACTTAATCGACTTCCGACCTTTCAAAACTTCACTAAGAAGCTCTCTGGTTATCATCACAATGCCTCCAAAACGAAAGGCCGAGGAACTTGACAATGATGCTGCAGCTGGGACGAGACCACCCAAACCGAAGGTTGCGCGGCTTGACAAAGCATCCTCCCCAGGATCTGTCCAAGTCCAGTCGACAAAGCGTATTACACAACAACACAGCCAAAGCAAGACTCCTGGCCTTCCTCAAGAGCCTTCGAGGCATACTGAAGAGGGCAACTTCAATGTTCGCATCCAAAATGAGCGTGCCGAAAGCGTCTATTCTTCAACCAGCCCCCCGCCGACCAAACCCGTTAGTACAGAGCAGGCCACGCTGTCTCAGCCGGTGAATGCACACCATAATCCTCATATCTCTGATATCATGGAAGTGGCCCATGAGACTCCGGAAGGAGACAGTCAGATTAGGACTGAAGGAAACGTCCAAGATGAAGCGGAGACGATCGCGGTCGATACCACCCCAAAGTATCCACCGTTCGCAAAGACATTCACTACCTCCGACGAGGCGAGACTATGGAGATTAGCGCATATAACGACACAGCCATACGTAAGCCCGTCGAGTGACGCCACCATTGCCGAGATTGCCTCAGATCGAGACCTATGGATCCCAAAACTATATGATGCTTTCCGCGACATCAGCAACGTATGTGATAACGCTACAAGCGCAGCATACAAAAACTTCGTAGGAAATGCTGTTTACCACCCTCAACGTATAGAAGCGGTGTGCCATGAGGTGCTGGATGAAACCCTTGCGCTTTGCAACAACGGTTTCCAGCTAGAGAGTGAGTTGGACTGGACAGGCCGCTCTCGAGCAACCCAAGTTGAGAAAAACGACAGGTCTTTGACTTGCAAGCAGCGAGTCAAGAAGATCATTTACGTCCTTAAGGAGGAAAAGCAAGTGTGCCTGGATCTGATGGCGTCACCTTTCGGTGGCCAGAAGATGAAAATCTTCGTCAATGCTCCAACGGCATACGGTCGCGCCAAAGGCAGCTCCCGGAAGAGTAATGACCGGCGGTCGAAGACTACAAAAGCGGCTAAAGAAGTGATGACTGCGGCTGGAACAGCGGCACCAAAGGCGCCTCGGCGCAAGAAGAAAGACTTCAGAGTCGAGCCGGATTCGGAGGCCGAGGAGGACGACGAGCGGGACGATTCCGCCAAAAAGACAGCCTCGCAGCCTACATCGGGCTCTAATACCGCAGTATCGACCTTCGTAGCGACGGCTCCAGGCCTGACCACTTTACCAGAGGGCAAATTGCCATCGACTTATCCGACGAGTGGCACCGCTGGTCGGAGGACTAAAGCAGAGATTTCATCGAGACCCATCAAGCAAGCCGCTCAAAAGAGGATGACGGTAGAGTCAAAGAATGTTCCAGCTTCTCAACAGAGTCGCCGGAATACGGAGAAGGCTTCTACTCCTATAGAGCATAACGAAGCTTCGATCAGCCCTGCAGCCACCCAGCCGCTGCAGCGAAACTTCAGCTCCGGAGTCAGCCATACGCAGGCACATCAATATGGCGTCAATAGGTCATCCGAGGCTTATCCGAGAGTTTCAGCCAGTCCTCTACAGCAGAGCTTCAGCTATGGAGGCCATACAGTTCATGAGGACCCCATTCGGCAGTCTCAGACTTCTGGCGGCGCAACAGCCTCACCACTGGCACACCGGGACTTCAACTTTGAAGTCGGCCGTAATTCGCCCGATTACCAGAGCTTCAACGACTCGTCCGCGAACAATACGCCATCTACAATCTTCGGCCTGTGGAATCACCAAGACGTCTCCTTCCAAAGCTCTCTGTCACCGAATGACGGCCAATCTAGCGTAACCCCGGCAGCCTTCGATTCGGACTATCCAATTCGGGATTGGGTTCACTACACACAAGCGTCCAACAACCCATACGAGACCCAGTCGCCTGCACCCGACGCTTCTATAGGTCAGATCGATTGGATGGCGCTTGCGAGGGAGGAAGCAAATCAGGCGGCGTTGTTGAAAGCCCACTTTGACATGGGAAAGGAAAATTTTGATCCTAATGAGCCAGATGAGGAGTTGTAGGGCATTGTGGAAGCATGGACCATGCTTGAATGTAGGTGTACAGCTTGTGGAAGCTCAGTGCGATTTTCATGTTGAGAAGAGCAAAGATGTCTCTCAAAGGAATTGTGTACAACAACAGTGCGAGATAGCTTAAGGGGCTAGAGCAGGTGTCGAAGTCTTTTATTTCTTTTACCGAGGATGGTCAGACCAGATAGATGAATGTGCATTTCCAATACCCTTGTCCTTGGTGCATATGATATGTGATGATCAAGCCTTTGCACACAGTACTACTTCGTTAATGTAGGCACACCGACATCCCACCAATCGGATTTCACTCTTGCTCACTCGATGCCACTGTAAGGAGTGCTCCAGCTCGCATAGTTTCGGTCAGTCAAACGGCAGCCCGATTTCTACTGCGCCGAAATCTACATCGTATGTCAAATTTGAAACCGCATCGGGATACCCCGAGTACACGACCAGAATGTCAAAAGCCACGCCTTAGTATTGTAGGTCTTTATCACCTCTTACTTGCTCCCGGTTTTCACCCGTACCTACAAAATGTCACGCGTCCGCAATCTAAAGGCAAGGGTCATACTAACATCGGAGCTTGACATGAACTATACACGAGAGCCACATTGCCAAATCTCCACTTTCCTCTCCCTCTAGGCAGGCACACTAGAAGTAGGCCTAGTGAACCAAGCGCCGTAGGTTCTAGTCCTCTCGTAAAAATCATGAATGAGGCTTACGTAGCTAGCGGAGACAACGATACTTGATAGGAGAGGTCTGCACAATGCTGTCTTAGTCTGACTAGCAGACCCAACGACCGCGCGTCAATAGCATGTCAGCGAGGGGCTGAAGGAGGTTCTTCGCTGGAGCTAAGCGACAAGACATTTACACAGAGTTCCAGAGGAAGTCAGCTAACGACAGTGAAATACTCAAACCGGACCTAGAACGTGCTATTGGACTCGGCTTGGGCATGATATTGAGTGGACCATGAATCTGACTATCGTAAACAATGTAGTATAGGACATTTGATTTGCGTTGTGTTTTTGAAATGTTTCTTCCGTGGCTTGCAAATCAGGCCCTGGAAAAAGGTCGACTTTGGCGTAGTCAAGAAGCATGAACGGGCGCCAGTCCGTGTAATTCGGACTCAAAGGTAGCATACTATTGGCAAGGCCTGCAGATCAGATCAGAGACTTAGACAGAGGGAAACGTAAACGAAAGCTAGTTCCAATACCTAGACATTACGCCAACGGGTAGTCAATAATACGCCGATTTAGGAAGGGAAGCTTTTACTTTCTCTCAAGGCTCGATGGTGTTACCGATTAACTCAACGAAGAAAAAGATGTTTGGCAAATGCCATCAAGAGATATTGTTTCATTGAAATTATTGATATCATCCGGTTCTTATCGTAACAGATATCATAAAAGCACGCCCGAAATCCCAGACCCAAGCCTATCATACAGAAGCAGAAGCAAGGCTTATCCTTCCCAATCGCCAAGATCCGCCGTGACTGTCGCCGGTCGTTACGCCATCGCTAAAAAACTAGTCATACAAAGCATCACGAAACCATAGCATCGGTTTCTCCATTACCATTCATAGCATCGTCTTCGTCTACTTCCTTGTCAGCGTTGAGCCCGAAGTCCAGCTTTTCGGGAATGTCTTTGCCGGCATCTCGAGCTTTCTTCTCGGACCACGTACGCAGCCTGACGAGGTTGCGTATCCGTGCTTCGCGTCGTGCACCTTGGCTTCCGAGTATAGCTTCGTTCACCCGATTCGCGACGGTCTGTCGGAGGGCAGGGTCCAGTAGAGCGGCTAGTGGGGGAGCTAGGTTCTCAGGAGGGAATATGAGGAGAGCCATTGTTCGCTCTAAATCCTCTAGAAACTCGGGATTCGTGGGTGCACGCGGAGCGAGTTGAGAGGTCGCAAAGGTAAGGGCGGGGGTGATGTCGGCATCCGGTGTCGTCATGCACTTTCGGATTAGTTCGATCAGCTGAAGACGAAGCAAGGCGAAGTGGAGGGTAGGGTCTAAGTCCAGAATCTGCAAGTCCAAGTACTTGTTAGCTTGATCCAATAGGGTGCGTAGCCTAAAAAGAGTAATGACTTTGACGTTGCTCATACTGAGGACTGAAGTGTCAAGGGAGTTGTTTATCATCAACAAGATTATGAGTGGTGCATGAAACATATATAATCATAGCAACGGGTTGGTGGTTGAAGGAGGACTGGGGATACTGACTTGAGGATTGAGGTCATTGATCTTGTGGATGGCCTTTTCGATGTCGCCGGCGTAGATGGCATTTCTGATCTCTACTCTCGGGAGGATGGTTTCTTCTTCGACCGGTGGCTGGATGTTGGCCTCCATGGCAAACTTCTTCGCCGCCGACGGGTATCCTTCGTTGATCAGGTAGTCCATAATGACGAAGTTGATATCACTGTCAATAGCATTGAGCCTCGTTAGCCAGATGTTCTCCATGGGAATGTGCGGAAAAAGTAACGAGGTATAAGAATGAACTCTTTGATCAGACAACAAATTAACATATTCTCCACACGAAATTTTCGGAGAGATTCCCAATTTGATTTTAACACATCATGTAAGGTAGGCGACAGGAACAAGGGTGCTCGAGCTGGTACTTACGTCTTGGAAGGCTTGATCTCGTCCACGCGGCGCTGAAAGGAGTGCCGCGTGGTTGGCGTCGCTGCCGACACTGAAACAGTGGAGGAGCTCTTTCATCGGGTAAGCTTTGCAGGCAGCAACATGCGGGACCGAGACGGTTTACCATTTTGGCTGGAGTGTGCTACCGTATCTCCATCAGTCGGTGAGAGGCGCGACTCGACCGAAGCCGGGTGATGGTGGGAGGTGAGGAGATTTTTGGGGAGAAGGTTGTGGAGGAAGAAGAGTTGACGTTGGCGGGAAGAACTCAACTTACAGCTCCACTTAGCGGCTTGGCGCTGTATGGCACGTGCTTCGGACCTTCTGCTATCAGTTGCTCACTTTATGCCTTACATCGTGTCCTTTTGGTTTTTCAGTCCGTCAGATTGCTAACCCAGTACTACTAGATCTCAAGCCTATGCCGCCATGTGCTGAGATACTTTTTCAGAACCTAGACGTCGAGAATCTTCCAGTGCATCATGGCCCCGACAGACAGATGTGACTATTCGCCGCCATGGGGGAACGCCAGCATTATTGGAGTAGCTGGGAGCTCTGGCTCCGGGAAGACTTCACTGGCCCTTGCAATTGTGGCGGCTATGAATCTTCCTTGGGTCGTTATCTTATCCATGGTTGGCCATTACTATCACCACCGATGGTCTCGTGACCTGTGCTAAATTCGAGAAGGATTCATTCTACAAGGTCTTGACGCCGGAACAATCCGCGGCAGCTTTTCGAAGCGAGTTCGATTTTGATTCTCCGGATGCGATCGATTTTGACAAATTGGTGGACGTGTTGAGAGAACTGAAGAAGGGGTATTGCGCCTCTTTATCTGATCATCTCGTATGTAAATACAAGCTAATACATCCCTAGAAAGGTGGCGGAAGTTCCTATCTATTCATTTGAAAAGCACGCGCGGCTTGACAAAACCATTTCCATCTATTCTCCCCATGTCTTGATTCTAGAGGGTATCTTTGCTCTTCACGACGAACGTGTACTTGATTTGCTAGACTTGAAGGCAAGTAACTTCGGGAACTTCTGTTGCATGCTGCTAATAGCTATTGAAGATTTTTGCCGAAGCCGATGGAGATCTCTGTTTGTCCCGAAGACGTAGGTTTTTGCTATCTTAAAGTTAAGTCTATTGTAACTGACGCCCCTCACAACAGTCCTACGTGATATCAGGGAAAGGGGCCGCGATATCGAAGGCTGCATTAAGCAATGGTTTGACTTCGTCAAGCCCAATTTCCACAGATACGTAGGGCCACAGCGAGAACTAGCCGGTGAGTTAAGCCGAACAAACAAAACGTCCGTCGAGATATATCTAACAGGCTCAAGACCTCATCATACCACGCGGTATCGAAAATAAAGTAGCTATAGGTAAACAATCCCAAATACAACCTTTCCCCACTACCCTCTCATCTTCCTAGGCATGGTCTCGGACCGCGTTGAAAAAATCCTCGCCCACAAATCTAAACTCCACCAAGTCGAGCTCCGGCGCCTGGGCGAAGTCGCCTCTGACAGCCCACTCCTACCCAACGCTATTGTCATTCCCCAAACGAACCAAGTCCTTGGCATGAACACACTCCTGATAGACCCCGCCACTTCGAAAGAAGACTACATCTTCTACTTCGACCGCATGGTAACTCTCCTAGTCGAAAAGGCTATCGACTTCCTCCACTTTCAGCCGAAGCAAATCAAGACGCCGCAGGAGTATGTGTACATGGGGCTCAAGAAGAGCGGGGAGGTGAGCGCGGTGGTGATTTTGAGGGGCGGGAGTGCGTTTGAGACGGGGTTGAGGCGAAGTATCCCGGACTGTAGAACTGGACGGGTTTTGATCCAGACGGACGATAAGACGGGAGAGCCGGAGTTGCATTATCGAGCTTTGCCTGCCAGTACGTGTTTCATGTCCTCTTGAGAGCAGTGCTGACGAAAGCTTTCTAGACCTGTCAAAAGATGGACTCGTCCTTTTACTGGATCCGCAAATGTCCTCTGGCGCTTCTGCTTTGATGGCGGTCCGCGTGCTCGTCGATCATGGCGTTCCAGAAGAGAGGATAGTCTTTGTGACCTATATGGCTGGCAAGATTGGAGTGAATAGGCTGCTGAGCGTGTTCCCCGAGATCAAAGTTGTGATAGGACGGATGGGCGACGACATGGAGAGTAGATGGGTGGAGACCAGGTATCTAGGTTGCTGAAAAGCACATGTGCATAGAGCGAAACACCACCTCCATGCCACCCACGCTTGTTATGTATAGTGGTATTGTCCCCAAAGGTACAGACGACGCGTGAACTCCCCAACGCCTCTAATGCATGCGGCATTGACACCTCCATTCCACCGTCAGCGCGATACATGTCCAATGCCATATGTGACCCCGCTGTTGAGCTCAAAGGAAATACTCTGTCGTCACTTCTTTTCCTTGCTGTTGTTGCTGTTCGGCGCGGTGTATATCGTTTTCAGGCGCTGCCTCAAACACATTGAAGAATTTCTCCCCTGTGTTGCTAACTTCTAACACACTCGCCATGTTCCCACATCTATAGCAGTAGTTCGGCGCACTCCACACGGTGCTCAACCGGTCATCGTATAATACCTGGTATCCTTCCTGACACAGCTGATGCGCCCGTAGTATGTGCGACATGGCGTTGACCTCGAGGAACTTCTTCACCACCTGCGCGCCAAATGTGTACCCCGCGCCCCGCGGGCTCAGCGAGAACTCGTCGCGCTCGGAGTCGGGGTCGCTCCATACAAGATCCGCCATCGGGCCCTCGTGCGGGATCTCGCGGAAGCGGTCGATGATCTTGATCTGGTCGATGGAATGTATAGAGGGCGACAGGCCGCCGTGTACGCAGAATATTTGGTCGTCAATCACTACGGACAGAGTCAGGAAGTCGAACATGTCGGTAAAGTAGTGCCAGACGTTTGCATTGCCGTATTTGCGCGAGCACTCGGTGTAGAAGCCGTACGACTGGGTGACGCCGCGGGATTCGTGGTTGCCGCGGATGAGGTGGATGCGGTGGGGGTAGCGCAGCTTGAGGCAGACGAGAAGGGAAATCGTTTCGACGCTGAAGAGGCCGCGGTCTACGTAGTCGCCTGTAGAAGTGATCTCAGTCAGCCCAAGCTTTCATGCCGATGTCGCGTATTGCGGAGCGGAGGCCGTCAACGTACCTAGGAACAGGTAGTTCGTGTCTGGACAAGGCCCGCCGATCTTGAATATCTCCATCAGGTCAAAGAACTGCCCGTGGATGTCGCCCACCACCGTGACTGGCGCCCGGATATGGACCACATTGCTCTCCTTCATCAGCAACTCCTTCGTCTTTGCGCATATTGCCTCGATGACTGACTCGGCGAGGAGCTCTTTCTTAGACAGCCGTGATATACACTCGTCGAGGTCGACAGTCGCTGCCGGAAAATGTCAGCCTTGCCGCCTAGGGCTAAGAAGCGGGCGAGACACGTACACGGAAGACCTGGCATGTCGGAGGCGTGGAGGGGGGTACGTCTGCGCCGGGCGCTGCATCCGTCGGGGGGTTCAGGGACAAAAAAGTGAGGCTAAGCGGGTTGCTAGCAGTCGACCGTATCGTACAATCATGTTCGACACATCTGAGCGAGAGTGGCAGTGCGGAGGGCGGGCGTATAATTCTCGAGCGGTAGTGAGGCAAAGATCCGGCGAGAGGTATCGTCCAGAGCGAAGCTGGCGGGCGGCCCGTGCTGGGAAGCTGCGAGTCACGTTCAAGGCCGTTCGAAACTTCAACCTCCTCTCTTCCTCTTATCACGCCGCGTCGTTGTGAGCCCCTCGCCTGCCTTGCATTCTGTTTCTGCTGCATTATCTCGCTGTCTCTCGTCTCTGGTCCTCAACTTAATAGTCAATTGTCTCTTGTTCGTGTCCTTGTAGCTCCTATACGTGCAGGGCTGTATTGGTCGCCGGCCAGCCATTCACGCCCGCGCCATATCTCACTTCAGGTGACAATTCTTCTACCAACGCCGTAGCTCACATGACGAGCTTGTATTTCTCTTCTTCTCCATCGTGGACGCGTCAATAGTCGAGCTTTCATTAGAACCGCCTTTCTCGCCAAGACCCAGGCCCACGGTTCGTAGGTAGAGCCAGGTAAGGTTTGATCCACCCGTCACAATTGTCTCACATCTGCCTTCTCCTCTCAAATTCATCAAAATCTCACCTCATCCATCTCGAAACTCTTGTTCCATTCTCATATCTTATAGCTCCTACTTCTCGTCATGGCTTGGAGCGGCTCTGCCCAAGGTGGTGCCTCTGCAACGCCGTACCAGCAACCCCCATACCCTGGCACGCAACCGCCATACCAGCAGCCTGCGTATGGACAAGCCGCCCCGCAGTACCCCCAACAACAATATGGACAGCAAGCACCTTATGGCCAGCAAGCTTATCAACAGCCGCCATATCAAGGCCAGCCGGCTACATCACCCCAAGGCGGAGCTCCCTCCGGAGCGCCGTCCGATCGGTAAGTCAGCTGCCACTCATTCCGGAGCTTTTGGCGCCACGTGGAATGCCACTCTCTCTAATTCCGTCCGTTTTTGTTCCCCTAGCCAAACTAATTATATAAAGGACGGGGAAGAAGAAAGGCAATCCTGTAATAACACGCTATCCGCCTCCTCCAGGTTATCAAGGCCCCTACCAAGGCGCACAGGCCGGCTACCAAGCACCTGCACCTCAAGGTGGATATACGCAAGGCTATCAGCAGCCCAACTACCAGCAACCAGCGGCGCAAAGCTACCCTCAGCAAGCGGCCGGTTACCAAGCACCTGCCAATTACCAACAGCCGGCAACTTATCAGCAACCGCAGACCTACTCGCAAGGGTACTCAGCGCAAGCGTATGCCCAACCGCACGCAGCGTACCAAGCACCAGTACAGGCATATCAACAGCACCAGTCTTATCAAGCTGCCTACCAAGGCTATCCTCAGACTGGCGCACCCGCTGCAGCTCCCGCCGACCCTAACGCAGCAGCTTACCAGCAGTCCGCTCAAGCTTGGCAGGCTTCCTACCAACAGCCTTATCCCCCCAATGCCAACGGCTACAGCTCTCAGCCACCTCATGACCCAAACGCAACACCAGTGCCTGCCTCAATTCAGCCAAGCACTGAGCAGCCGATTTCGAATCAATCCGAGAGTGCGAGCGTGGACCCCAATGACCAGAAGCCAGATCTGTACCTAGGATGGGACGACTGGGACTTCGACTTTGACGGTGCCATCTGGCCGAAGGGGAACGAGCCCATTGATCCAAATTTGAGTCTAGGCGTTCTGAGTGAGTGTATTGCCAAAAGCTGTTGGACCACTACTGACTTGACCAGTATGGCATCCCCCTAAGCAGGTGACTCGTGCCCTAAAGTCGACCTTTGATGAAGCGGAAGAAGCCGCCTTGAAACCACCTAAGCCTAAGCTTGGCAACGGGGAATCTTGCTCTATTTACTTTGGGCTTGGGAACTCTTACGAAGCCCGCCTGGATGTCAGACAGACGGATGACTGGGAACATGTTTGCGATGATCCGGTTTTCACGAAATTCCCCTTGCGTGAGACTGAGATGATCCGTATCGACGATGTTATTCGCAATCGGGATCGCCCGGATTGGGAACACCTCGACGATGAACTCCGCTTTGGACGGGATGAAGTTAGGAAGAATTCGGACTGGAATATCATGGACAACCTTGAGCAGGCTTTAGACTCTGGACAGACTTCTGCTGGCAAGCCAGCTCCTCGTACCAAACCTCAGCTGGGCTTTGATCGCCTGACTCAAGGTCAAGAAGACTTACTGTTGAAACTAGGCGTTACCGGATCACCTACGCCAGCTGATCCAGATGTTCATGTCGCCGTGTCGCTTGATGCTCAAGAAGAGCGTGTCCGGGCGCCCAGCCACCCCCCACGGTAAGAATTCAATCTTCTATCTGATTTCATATTTACTGACACATGGCGAAGATCCTACGAAGATAAGAGACCACAATCTCGGTCCCATTCATATGGTGGATATCGGAAGAACAGTTACGGACCGCCACCGCCGCAACAGCGCGCCTATAGCTCAATGTCCCATCCACGACCGCCACCGCCTCCGCGTTCGCCACCTTTCGGATCCTGGAATCGTCGTCAATCTTATGATAGGACAAACGGAAACGGTGCCTTCGATGCCACTCATGAGAGTCCCAAATCTGAAGGCAGCCACCGCACTCTCGTTGGGTCGGACTTCGGTGGAGACGATGACAACACCGCTCCCAATGTTCCAGAGATAGATGCCAAACCCCGAGCAGGCAGCTTCGCCGAGCCTCGCTTGGATCGTACTGACAGTTCGACCTCGCGAAAGCGAAGCTACGATGATGGCGAACCAGAGGAGAAGTTACGTCAACACGACGAATTTACCCCTAGGTACAAGAGACGCCAACCGCAAGTCGCTGCAGCTTATAGGTGAGTACCTTTTTGTGATAAAACTGCTTAATGTCTAATTGCTGCTAGCCGCCGCTGAACTTCCTGTCGACCCTGCCGATACTTCTTCCTCATTTGCCAACTCCGAGCAAGTTCTCTTTTTCTTTTCGACTGTACCATACACTTTTCCTTGTACTTTGGGGCTGGCGGCTTGTAATTTGTCTACTAACCAGACGACCGGTTTTCGGCTCTTCGGTCTTAACACCTTTAACTACATCAGGCTTGTGAGGCTTGGAGCTCATGGTCTTCTAGACCGTTACAGCACCAGGGCGGGCGTCCATACTTTCATTTTGTCTTTGGAGTCATCTGGTGGGCATTGGGTGGATCTTGTTCCTTCAAAAAGTGGCAACTCTGCCAGGTCGGTTTCGGATCCCACGGTTGTCCTTTCTATGGATTGCCGGCGTATGCTACTTTCTTCTAGTAGACTTCTTTTTCTCACCCTTTCAGAACTCAGAAAACTGTCAGCCCTTACCTTCTTGTCATCAGGTTTAATACAATGTTTCTGCCTCATCTGCCTCACTTCTTGATCATGACACCTCATTCTACAAAACCTCAAATGTCACCATCAACCTCTGCTCCGTCAGTCACAGTCACTCGTCATACATTGTCTCTGTACTTTCAAGACGTGTGCCTTTTTCATATCCCTTTCGCGTTAATTCGGCCAAGGTAGATTTTTATCTCGATGAGTGCGACTATTCGCGGTACTTAATGGCCCTTGTGCGATCGTGTGGACGAACAGCGGGGACAATGGGTAGCTATAGGTACCGGACAATGTTGGCCGGCGGAGTGTCTGGAGCCTGGTCAAGCGCTACGGTAAGCTCGCATGACTGACCGACTTACAGAATCAAGACTCGACTACGTCGGTGTCACAGGCCTTCGGAACTCAAAAGAGCTGAAGCTTTAGATGCGCTCTCTAGAACACCTCGGTACCTCGAGATAATCTAGTGCATCCAAGTTTCAACGTAGAAGATATGCATAACAAGCACGACTTGCCGTGCCTTTGCGAGACTGAGCAAGCACGGCAACTCCGGAATTTCGTACGCTCCTTCAATTGTAGAACCTTGGATCCATCATAGACGCCTCCACAACGCTGAGGCTAGATCTATTGACATAACCCTCAATACCTCAAATGCGCACACGAAGATTTTTCGAAGACACTAATCGAATTTTGTCAGATTAAGCGAGAAACTCACTCACTTCAATTCATCTGAAGGGCAAAATAATATGGGTAGCACGAAATCGATGTAATTTTCTTTGTCCAGTCTACTACGACTTGACCAACCGATCCCCCTCCCCATCCTCCTCGCTCTCTTCTTCACTCTCCGTCTCCTCCTCCTCCGTACTCTCCTCCTCCTCACTCTCCGTCTCCGTCTCCCCGCTCTCCTCATCCTCCGCCAGCCAATCATCCAACGACTTCTCCTTGACCCCATTCGCGCTCGCCTTCTTCGGCGCCAGCACCGTATCCCCAGCCGGCGACCGACTATAAGCCGAGGTAGGCACAGCACTAACCGCGCTATCCAACCGCTCACTCGCCGTCTGGCTCCGCGAGGCCATAGGCTCGTACTCCCGACTCGAACCCACCGCCTCATCCCGCAATCGCGCGTCCGGCTCCTGGCCTTCCGCTACCCATGGCGGGAGGTCAGAGTACCCCCGCAGCCCGCCGACGCCGCCCTCGTCACCAACCACCAGACTCGCGCTGCCGAGGGTGTAGCCCTTGCGCGCCTCGCTGGGGCTCGGGGTCTGCGGGACCGGCTTCGGCGCTAGGAGCAGCAGCGACGCGAGCTGAGTTGATGACGGCGTGGCGAGAAGGGCGCGGTAGACGCGGGCGCGGTCGCGCAGGTCGTAGGAGGTGTCGTAGCGGGTAAGTAAAAGAATATAATGATACAGCGCCGGTATCGGGTGCGTCTCTTTTTTCTCAGGTTCTTTCCGCTGCGGGACCTCAGCATCTCTGAATCCACTGTCATCATCCAGCCCATCTAGTAGCGACGGCGAGGCTTTCGGCTGTACTTGAGGTGGGTCTGAAGGTGGGTTCGCGTTTAGATAGTGCACGTAGACCTTCGCAGCTAGCAATACAATCTGCAACTTGGCCGCCTCGGCCTCATCCGCGAACCCCTTTGCGAGAATCCGTAACACGTCGGCGGCGATGTTGTTGGCGGGGTCGACGCCCGCGAACTCGCCGACTAGCCAGATGATGCTGGCGCGTGCTTGGGCGCTGGTCGCGGCATCGAGGTGCTTCGCGAGCCGCACGACGGTCGTGCGGTGCGCGTCTGGGTCGCGCTGGATCAGGTGCCGGATCACCTCTAAGCTCTCGGCGACGAGGTGCGCGTCCGCGGAGCCGATGTGCGCGAGCAGCAAGCGTAGACAGCGCGCTGATGTGCGCGGAGAGGTGGCGGAGCTCTGCGCGCAGCGGCCGATGGCGCGGACGGCTTCACGCACGAGGCCTGGGTCTTGGGAGCCACTGCTGCGGGAGAAGTGGGAGAGCTCGGCGAGGATGAGGGACTGCAGGCGCGGGGGCGCGTGGGGGAAGATTAGGGTGAGGAGTTCGAGTTTGAGGCGCCAGATGTGGGGCGCGTCGGTGCTGCGGACGAGGAAGTGGGTGTAGTGGTTTACGAAAGGCTGGGGTCGCGCGAGGCAGACTTGCACGATGTTGTAAAGGGCGATGTGCTGGATGTCGGCGGCGGAGCGGAGGAGGGATATTAGGGGCCCGATGGCGGCGTCGAGGTGGGTTGGGGTGCCGAGGTAGAGGTAGCAGCGCGCGACGGCGATGACGACGGCGGAGTTGCGGGATTGTAGGAGGGGGGAGGCGGATTTGAGGAGGAGTTCTAGGTCGGGGTCTAGGATTTGGATTTCTTCGTAGGATTGGGAGAATGAGGAGTCGGAGGAGTCGGATTCGCTGTCGTAAAAGCCCTTTGTAGATTTGGTTGCGGGTTTATTGGTAGTACTTGAGATGACAGTCTTCTTTACCCGTCGTGTCCGTCTTGGGAAGCACTTCCGTGCGTATACCATCATGAGCCGTAATGTTGCCAGCTGCCCCCACTCGTCCATATCCACGAGCTTCCGTATCAGACTCCTGTAATGTGGGTGTATGAGGTCCATACGATCTGGGCACACTTCAAGGAACGCAGCCACAGCCGCCCCAACAACGAAGTACTGCTTATCCCCCAACAGCGTCGCCAGATATTCCAATAGTTGTGGTAGTGTACTTGGATCCAACGCATAGCACTTTGGCACCGCCAACGCAGCAGCTCTCCGTACATATGGGCTCATATCACCCGCGCCCTTCTTAATGCCTAAGCTCACAATCTGCGAGATGACGGGTACGCGAATACCAGACATGACGCGAAGGGCGAGAGCGCGAACCTGGGGATTCGAGTCCGCCAGTGACTTCTGGATTGTATTTATGGAGAGCAGAGCAGTGTCAGGCTCGGCTTCGGCATGGTGCAGGAGATAGATATACACGAGCTTTTTGACTTCGAGGGAGGGGGAGGCGATGTTCTTGATTACGGAGGTAAAGAAGGGAAGGGTGGGTTGATTGCGGTAGTCCATCTGTATGGGTTAGTTAGCTATAGGACTTGAGCATTGATATGCAGGAAGTATTGAGAGCATGATCTTGATTTACGGAGGCGTGCCAAGTTGAAAGTGGAGGCAGACATACAGTAATCACTTTCCGTAACCCCTCAAGTACATCTCTTTCTGTGCGGCTATCCAGCAGCTTCTTGAGCTGGGCGGCTGGCAAAGGCCGAGTGGAAGTCTTGCGGATATAGCTGGCATCTCTAGCTGCCTCGAGGGTGAGGTCGCGAGCTGTGATGCCATATTAGCAGCTGTATGGAGACTTCGAAGAGTCCGAATGAGGTTCACCTGTTTCCAGCATACTAGAGATCCTCGATATGGACTCCATCGCGCAATCGTGGGCGCCGAGTCGGCGAATGTAGGGATAGAGGTCGTCGTTTTGGCGGGGTGACGTTGAGGTGGGATAAATGCAGGTGGAGATCTCCGGAGTCGTGATCTGCGATCCCTCTTCAACCTTCAACGACCCCCGGGACCATCTAGTACATGCCACAAACCATTCTTCGCTATTAGAACCTCGCGAATCTACAATTCGAGCCTCCGCGACAATGTCTCCAACCCTCCTCACAAAAATCTCGTCCTCCCATCCCCAGCCCTGAGATCTGATTCACAATGCCACCGCAACCTTCCCAATCAACTATCCTCCACCCCCTCACGACTCCCGCCCTCCTAAACCGCGTCCTCGCCTCGCAGCCACCCGCGCCCGCGACACTAGTGATCTGCTCCACGCGCCTGGCCTTCCTCGCCCACCTCCTCCACGCAACCAGTACCCCGAGCTCTACTTATCCAGACACCTTGACTCCGACGTTGCATACCCTCGCGACGTCTTCGCAGGTCAAGCTCGTGTTCTGTCCGAGCGTGGCGAGCTTGTTGGGGTGGTTGAGCGTGTATAAGGGAACGAAGGGCGTAGCGGATACAGCAGCAGAAGCCGACAATGGGGAGAAGAAGAGGACCATCAGAGGCGCAGAAGCTGGAAGCACGCGAAAACTGTATCTCGTCGACCCATTAGCGCTGCACTCGCACACCCCTTCGTTCTCGGCGCAAGGGCTTGGGAGGTGTTTCGCGGCTGCGGTGGAGGCGGCGGGGAGGGCGGGGGAGAGGTTGGTGGTTGTGGAGTGTGGTGGGAAGAAATCTATAAGAGTGGGCGCGGAAGAGGCGGGTATTGAGGGTGGTGATGCGGATATGGATGGTGGAGAAGATGGAGGTGTGGGAGGGCGGGAGGATAGCACGGAAGAGGGTGGCCGAGCTGAGAGGGATGAGGATCCGTGGGAACAGGAGGTTCCGATCTTGAATACCACGATGCGCAGGCTCGGGGCGGGTAGTGGCGAAAGGGGATGGGCGGGGCGGACGGTGAAGATTAGGACGGTTGCGGAGAGGTGGTTTAGGTTTGAAGTTGTTGAGGGTGGGATGGAGATCCCGGAAGAGGACGGGGAGCGTATGGATGAGAGGTAGGTTCAGAATCAAGTGCTCCTAGTTGGAATGGCTTCAAATGGAATCATCAGAGAGAGTGTACAAATATGCAAGAGCACCCCAACGCTTATATAAATGCTGTGAAAAGTGTGGCATTCCAATCTCGATCTGCTTCTACTCGTGCCCGTATAGTCCAACCTGTGCCGTAAGCAACAACCATTTTATGAAGTAAACCCCTTAACCTGAACACCGGTGTCGACCATCAAACCTCCCACATGAACATCACGTCATCTCTCATGGGCATGTCCGCATTCGCTCCGCTAGAACGCTCCAAAATGGCGCAGGCCAGCCTTCAGATGATCCTACCAGTCTTTCTTGATGTCAAAGGCCCACTCGAACTTCAGATGCGTCTCATTGTCGTCGTCGACGAACTTGGATATGGCGGTGTAATGGCCACGGGCAATCATGCCGCTAGGAGCACTCTCTGTCTCGACTAGGAAGGGAAAGCATTAGCCAGGCCGAATCAACTCTGCGAAACACGGAACTAGAACCTACACTTCTTCTCATAGGAAGGCTTCTCCTCAGTGTTTGGGCTGTAAGAGCCCTGTTGTCTGTCAGCATGCCAGCCTCAGCTCTCCAGAGAAGTCTAACACACAATCATCTCCTGAAGCTTGTTGACCGTTATGCCCTTCCGCTTGACAACCTGGAGGTATTTCATGCCCGAAAGAATCTGGTGTTGCACCTGGAAGATAGCTTTCATGCGGAAGTCGGCGCCCTCCTTGATAGAGAAGGGCTTGTCCTTGAGTGCCTCGATGGCGCCGGGTGCCTTTAGGTCAATGATAATGTCCGGGCGGCCTTCGACTTCCAGACCGAGGGAAATGATGATGCACTTGCGGGGGTCATTGGGGTTGGAGATGTCCTTGCCGGCGCCGAGGCCAAGGGACTCTTTCCACTTCTTGAGGGACTCGTCGTTCTGGTCTACGGGATTTGATTAGGCTGGGATATATAGCAGATAAATGGCGAAATGTTTCTATAATTTGCAACCCAAAGGATCGTGAAGTCCGAGAGGCTTTCAGCAGGACTTTTTGGTAAACAGTGGTTGGTGGGGAGACTGGGTCCCCGCGATGCAGCCTCTCAGCCTGCTGGACAGCATGGAGCGGGGGATTATCCAGAGCATATATGGTGAAGCTGAAATGGAAGAACAAGGTCGACTCAGCGCCTCTCCATGCTACTCACCTAGCTTGTGGTACTCGTCAATGGTCTTGGACTCGCCCACCTTGAACCCCGCGGTCTGCTCGGGCTGGAGCTCGTCGTGGTGGTCGGCCATAATCGAAACTATTGGTGATGATGATTGTTTTAGGATGTAAAGCGGTGTGGGGACTGGTATGACAGTCTTGTACGACCAGGCGTGTTTGGACAGAGGAGGGGAATGCTGTGGTGTTGCAGAAAGCCGTTGACTGACAAGTGGGGCACCAAGGGTTCATAAAACACATGTGCAGCTAGGCGGTGAAGCATAACTAGGCCGTTTCAGGGAATGGCCCGTGAGCATTTCCAGCCCTCCTTCCTTCATGCTGACGTGTATTTCGGATTTTGAAACAGAGTGTGAAGCATCTGCGGGAGGTCCTATCACTGCTCTTGGGCGGGGTATAAACAGAGCATATATAGTGGCCATGTTGGAAATCTTGAGACGGCTAAGACAAGCACTCCCGCCAATCACAGCCGCAAGGCCCGTCCCGTAGCTCCTCCTGGAGACAGCACAGCGAACGACGCCGGGATCATGGATGTGCTTTTACGTCAGTGTCTTTCTATTCACACTCAGAAGGTCAAATCTAAGGGAAGTCCCACCATCTCTGGAGTTTCATTCAAATATTGTATCGCGTCGAAAACCTAAATACATCTATATCAAGCGCCGGCGTTACCTTCGACATAGCTACAAAGAGAGGGTAGTCCCGAAGTATGCTTCTTCATTCGGAGGCGACACCACTTTAGTTGAAATCGCAAGTCCACATATCGTTCGAGCTGGTATGGGTCATCGTTGTATTATCTTTGGTAGTATGTTGAAGCGGCCTGAATCGTTGTAAAGAGTCTAATCTTACCGGACTGAAGTCGAACACAATTAGAGAGCTCTCGATCACGAATGGTGTCTATTCGATATACCCAACATATACCATGGGTAGACGAGTTTAAATGCGCAATGGGCAGCATCCGCTCTCCACATGTTCGCGTGTTTTCCCGGCGGCAAGGGAGGTCTTCCAGAATACTTGGCAGGGCAGGCGACGAGCGCCTCCACCAAGCTTTGTCCACTGTGCTCGTTCTGGCCCGAAGCCGAGATTGAATTCCCAGTTGGGAATTTAAGACCATTCGGCGGCCGGATGAGGAGTGCAAAATTTCACTGGGGCTTGAAGTGAAGTGAAATCTGGGGAAAGAGCCCAGCCTCCAGCCCCTGCCAGCCACTCGATTACTCTCTAGCGTCGCATGGATATTCCTCCCAGACAGCTGTCCGAGCGCTCCACTCTTCACTGCGAGCCTCTGCGACTCTCTCTCCAGCCTGTCGTCCGCTGCTGTAGAGCTTATTCTGTGTATCATACTCTGCCTCTGCCCGATCCTTTCAGCATCGCTCTCTCGCCGCTCCGTCTGCCCCGTCGAGCCGGTCGCTGAAGTCTGCGCGCGTTCCCGCCTCCCGTTTCCGAACCACCTCACACGAGAACTTCATCCCTACCTCACCACTTCCATCCCCGCGAATCAACATGGTCTCCAAGAAAGCACTCGCCGAGGAGGCTGCGTCCAAGCGATCGCTGCCGTCTAAGCGCAACCCTCTCATCGATGAGGAACACTCACCTGGCCGTACGTACACGTAGCCCAATGCGCCTGGCGAAATCCATCACTAACCATCGCAGATGAGATACTGGTCGAGCGCCGGCGCTTAGGCCAGACGAATCTGTCCGTCAAGGCAGGACAGATTGGCATTGCGAATGCTTCGAAGCCTGCGAATCTGGGCACCTTCGACTATGCGCATCTGCGGGTACCCTTGCCGAAAGACCTCAGTGGCTCCGGCATCTTTCTCGTCGCAAAGCAAGGGACCTGGCCGGAATCATACTTCCTGATGGTACGACGGAGCGCAAGCGATTTGCTGATGGATATGTGATGCTGACAAGATGATAGCGACGGAGTAGTGATGGTTTCATCAGCGCGACGGGCATGTTCAAGGCCGCCTTCCCATGGGCTTCATCGCTAGAAGAGGAAGCCGAGCGCAAGCACCACAAGGAGATGTCGTCTGCCGTCGGCTCTGAAGAGGTGGCTGGCAGTGTATGGATTGCGCCCGACGAAGGTACGTCTGCCGCCACCCGCGGTTACGCGAGGAATGCAGCATTCACCAACTAACACGCACCCCCAAAGCCCTCGAACTCTCCGATGAATACGGCCTGCGCCTCTGGATCGACGCCCTGCTCAGCTCCGAACCAATCGAGAAAGGCAGCAAAGACAAGTCCATCAACCAGATCATGACCCCACCAAAATTCGTCGTCCCCAGCAAGGGATCCCTACTTCCTCCGTCATCAGCAGCGCGCTCGTTGCGTAGCAGAGCCTCGCGCTCAGTCTCGCCCAGCAAGATCGCCACGCCGAGCAGGAAGATGGCAAGCCCGCGCAAATCAAGGAGCACGAGGAGCTCAGCCAAGGCGGACACGACCAAGAGCGAGTCAGCGACCAGCAACCTATCAAACGTTCTAGAAAATGGCACAACCGAGTCTGTCATTTCAGAGTCTGTGGATGAAGATGTCGCGAAGCTCGAGGTGACGAACACCGTCGAAACGAACGGCGAGGGGACCGAATTGGCCACCACAGCTCTCAAGTTCGACTTTCCCGCGAACTCGCCCCAGCTACCCCTTCCCGAAAGCCCCGAGGAGATGATTGCGAAGGCCCAGGCGATGGTCGAGGAGGCGAACAAGCTAGACGCAAAACAAGTCAACGGCATCAAGTCCTCAAAGCGCAAGGTGGAGGAAGTTGAGGTCGATGAGGAGGAAGCTGCCGCCATCGCACAACCAACGAAGAAAGTGAAGAAGCTCGAAGAACAGGCCAAGAAAGATACCGTCACGAGGAAAGCGTTGTTCGGTACCATTGCATTGGCTGCGCTTGGGTAAGACTTTCCTGCCCATCTCCTAACGAGTACCTGGAGATACTAACATGTGAATAGGGCGTCCATTCCGTACTTCTCCCCCTACTTTTTGTAGTCCCCAACAACCACATCTTGGTCCGATCTTTTTGCTTTCCTCTGATTTACGTGTGCTTGAAATCTTGGTTAAGCACGCCGGGTTCCCCTACCTTCATCTTCCCCCTGATACCACATCCCTCTTCACTTTTCTTTTGTTCAGTATACTGTGGTTTCGGCGTCTCGGCAGCTTTGCAATACCTTTTTCATCCCCGGCGATCGGCATACGCCAGTCAATTTCATTCTCCTCTTGTGGTAGAGGTTCATTCCGGTTGATAAGCACGAAGGGTGGGCTGGGCTAGGCAAAAGGTCAGTTGGACAGGCGGCTTTGAATAAGCTGGGTCGTGGGGTTTGCTGCTTGCAAAATGGAGGGAGGAGAGAGAGTTGAGCATGCACGTGTGAAGTAGATAGGTATTCATTGTAACTTCAGTCTTGGCATCCATTACGAGCATCACCCAGCATCATACAGAGGCATATAGGTAGCTCCTACCCCAGAGATTGAAATGCAATACTGCAAAATACAGTTCAACTTCTCGTGAGAAGAAAGGTTGGAAGCTAGAAAGCGCCGAGAACAGACTCCATCAACTGAACATGATGCATCAAGACAACCTCAAGTAGTCACTCCAAATGTTGAAGTCTGGTTTCCGGCTCGCGGCATGAGACATTCAAATCGTACTAAAATATCAAGCTGCCTATGATGCCAATCTAGATGTTGGTGCGTTTCAATAGTGATGTAAAATAGGAATTCCAGACATCGTGTATCAGACCCAATATTTATGAAGCTAAATTTTGGAAGGTTATCTAGGAGTACTTCGTAGAGTTTTATGGCGGTGGATTAGGTTTGTATTGCCGGCCCGATTTTCAGGGTATCGGAAACCGTCCACCGTAGTGCCCTACCAGCATCCCTGGCATATTCTTCCCTGTCGGACCTGTCTGACTTGTCTTTTCCCTTCTGCTCAATCTACACAACGATGTAAGCGTCAATAGCCAAGTCGACCGCGCTCTGTAGATCTCTGTCTAATGGGGGCATTAATGCTGCCTATAAGGTACTCTAGCAACACAAGATCATCCCTTAAGGCCACCCATATGCCTCGCCCCTCGCCAACCCTCGAGGTCGAGACCTTGGTCTGTAAGCACCATCTCAGGTAGGCATATTGCGCAGCCAATATTCCCATATAAGTGTCTTTTCTCTAGCATATACCTTGCCGATGGCCCACATCAAGAACGCTTATTTGAACCGTTCATGCCCGCTAGAACATGCTACTATGGCGGAGGGCATCGGCAAAACAGCCAACTTTCATCAGTCAGAAGTCTATTTCATCCTCTACTCTGTGCCAATAGGCTTATTGATTTTAACCATCTTTCTTACTTTGACTTTATCCCACTTCCGGCCACACGCACGCGCAGGCGGGGAAGGATGCAAAGCACCTCCATCATACCCCCACATTGATCCCATCTTCGGCCTCGACTCGCTCTTCCTCTGTCTCCGTGATCTACACCGCGGAAACTTGATGAACCACCTCGACGACACCTTCAAGCGTATCCAAGGTGGCGTATACACCTACTCTACCAACTTCCTCGGCTCCCGTGTGATCTACACCATCGAGCCTGAGAATGTAAAAACCATATTCGCCACCCGCTACGAAGACTATGGCCAGTCCCAGACACGCAAAGATGCACTTGCTATCTTCGGCCCAGGGATATTTACCCTCGACGGTGCTCAGTGGCAAGCTTCGCGAGCGTTGCTGAGGCCGAATTTCGTCCGCAGCCAGATTAGCGACATGTCCAGGCTCGAGGTGCATGTGCGCCAACTCATCGCGAAGATCCCCAAGAATGGAGAAGTGGTGGACCTCCAACCGCTGTTCAGCGAGTTGACGATGGATTCGGCAACTGAACTGATGCTTGGCGAGAGCACGAATCTGCTGAGCGGGACGCCACGAGTGGAGGCAAGGAGATTTATGGACGCATTCACGTATGCGTGTGAAGAGCCGTCGTTTCGTATGGGTATTGGGTGGCTGGCGACACTGATTCCGGACCCAAAGTTCCATCGGTGTATTAGGGATATGAAAGCGTTTGTCAATATCTTTGTTCGACGAGCCATCGCGTTACAGGAAATTGGTAAGGGGACAATCACGGGTGTAGAAGACGACGGGGTAGTCGCACGATACGTGTTTCTGCCGCACCTTGCGAGGAGTAGGTATGATGAGAAGCGAATTGCTGCGGAACTGATGGCTGTTATCGTTGCGGGAGGCGGCACGACATCTAGTCTGCTGACGGTATTGTGGTTCACCCTTGCACGTCGACCCGATGTGTTTTCTAAGCTCCGAAATGAAGTCTTATCGAGTTTCGGGACAAAACTACCTAGCTTCGAAGAAGTCAAAGGTTTGAAGTATCTGAATTGGACCATGAGAGAAAGTAAGATTACATTCATGTATACTAACCTATCCTATCCTCGACTTGAGAACCTGATAATCTAACGCGAGACCTCTAGTTCAAAGGCTCTACCCCGTCATCCCGGTCAACTCCCGCATTACGCTCAAAGACACCGTACTCCCCGTCGGTGGCGGTAATGACGGGCGATCCCCTATCTTCCTCTCCAAAGGCGCGCGAGTGCTACATTTCCCCTACTCGATGCACCGGCGCAAAGATATCTACGGCGACGACGCTGATAAGTTTCGCCCAGAGAGGTGGGAGAACCTTAGGACCAGGTTAGTGATACATAGTTGACCTATGCCTCTTGGTCTTAGTGAAGGCTAAATAGTTGCGCTGTTCCACAGTTGGGAGTACCTCCCCTTTTCCGGCGGGCCGCGCACGTGCATCGGCCAACAACACGCCCTCACCGAGGCGCTCTACACCACCGTCCGACTTTTGCAATCTTTCAAAGATGTGCAGCCAGGCGATAGTTCTATGTGGGCAGAGAAGCTGGTCCTCTCAATGTCAGTGAGGTCGGGGTGTAATGTCAAGCTCACAGCCTGAGCCCCTTCCATCTTCCCCCCAACCCACCCCATCAGCCTCCCGCACCTCTAAACCCTAAAGCAAGCGCCCTCAACACGCAAAAAGAAAGCCAAAAAAGAAAAAAAAGAAATTCAACTTACACACGAGCGCCCCCCAGCCTGAGCACTCTTGGCACAATCCATATAGGTATATTGCACCGCCACTGTTGCCGAGCCTGGGAATCGAACCCATAGCCCTCATGTCATCGCAATCACTGGACTCTCGGACCCATTTGGGGTTTTTGCCTCGCAACGTCACCAGACGCGGACCGCACTTCGCCATAGCGGAACCTTGTTAGTAATTGGAGGGTGTGAAAAATAGTAGGACATATGTAGACCAAGGAAGGGTCTACCTCACAACAGATCGTGTTTGCTGGGGATTCCCACGTGTGGGAGTGCGTCACGTCACCGGAGCTGGAGCTGGAGCTGAGGCTGTTTTGCTTCTCGTCGCTGGTTGTTGGTGTTGCACTGATGGGGTTTTTTGAGGATTGCTTGGGTTCACTTCACCGGAGGCATCTCCCCTGCTTGCGCATTACCCTGAAGCTCTTCGACGTCCACAACAACGCATCATGCCGCTAGTTGTAGGTGTTTTGCGGATGAGTTCCTTGCCTGTGTTCACTTCACCAGCGACATCTCCCCTATTCCTGCGCCTTGAAGCTTTTCAGTGCCCACAACAGCGCTTCACCGAGGCCATTTCCCATCACGTCGCCGAGTGTAGGTGTTTCAATGATGTGGTTCTTTCTCAACTTGCTTGTGTTCACTCCAATGGAGCCATCTCCAACATCATGAAGCTTTTCGGCGCCTGCACCAATGCTTCACCGAGGCCATTCCACATCCCGTCGCCGAACGTAGGCCATCTCACCGACGTGGTGTTTCCTCAACTTGCTAGCGATTACTTCACCGGAGTCATCTCCCCTGCTTGCGTACCGCCTTGAAGCTTTCCGACGTCTACACCAACGCTTCACCGAATGTAGGTCGGGTCGCCGATGTGGTGTTGTCTACACTTGCCAGCGATCACTTCACCGCACCTGAAGCTTTTCGGCGGCCCACTACAACAACGCGTCCTTAACGCGTTTCTGTCAACGCCCATCGCCACGCGCGAAGGCCAAGCTCCCAGCCAACATAGTTTGAAGATGTAAACCGCGCACCCCCTTTTAACGTCGGAGAGGACGCGACGCCGCCGCCACCACCTTCTACCATCACCGACGATGGCCTCACAAAAAAAGGGAACTACACAAAGGGGGTTACAGAAAAGGAGATCACAGTTTCCCACTGCGCTGTTCATATATGGCATCGGCGCCAAGCTGGGCCAGCGGAGAAGTCTCCAACAGTCGGTTTAACACGTGTGGAATTCTTAATATACGGTTAATATTTAGATGTCGTGCACATAATATATAGATCTACTATAGAAACGCTTTCCTATATAGATCTAGTGTAATTAAGGCCTATATAGGCCTCTCTAATATATATATAGCCTAGCTAGATTTCTATATAGAATTAATATCTATTATTTTCTAAATTCTTATATTATATAATTAAAAATATTATATCTAGTAGCTTAGTTATAGTTCTAGCCGCCTCTAAGGCCTTTTTAGAGGGCTATTAGGTCCTTAAACTTAATAGCGTAGAGCTAGCTAAAGCTATATTCTTATAATTAACTCTTAGTAATAATAGAAGATATTAGCTTCTATAATTAGT
>MU004187.1:1631064-1651802 GCA_010093605.1 Lophium mytilinum | reverse complement strand
TTAGTTCTAGGTTATTTTAAGCTACTTAATTTTTATCTTACTAAGCTACTCTAGCATGCCTAGTATAGTATACTAGGTAGTGCATCTATATATAATAGCAGGCCGGACTACTACTAAGTATATTAGGCGTGCTTTTCTAAAGCTAGCGCCCTAGGTAGATACTATAAGCCGCGTAAGTGCCCCTATCTAGGTTATAGCTTTATTCTTTATAATACTAATGTGCGGGCCCTATTTAAGCTTTAAGTCTACCTATATCCCTAGTACTCTTAGGTCTATTATAGGGCCCTCTATAAAGCCTTATATATTAACTATAGCTCTTAGATTAACTTCTTTATAGGCTCTTATAAAGTATATTAGGTAATATTTATCTAGTATAAATACTACGCTATACTTTCTTACCTATTCTATGCATCTATTATAGGCTCTCTTAATAGCTCTATAGTTCGCCTCTATAGTTCTACTATATATAAGAATATTTATATTATCTATAAACCTATAGGCTATTATATTACTATTCTAAAGGGTTAGCAGTAGTATACTAGTAAAGAAAAGAAAGAGAATAGGTAATAGAAAGGAGCCCTATAGAATACCTATAGTAACTATAATTAGTTCTACTATATAGCTTTCTATAGAGAGCCTAGTTATATAGTCTTATAGAAAGGACCTAGTAAATCTTATTATCTACTCTAGTATACTCTAGACCTATAGATTATATATTATTTATTTATATAAGACTTAATTAAACGCTTCTAATATATCTAGGCTAAGAAGTAATACTATAAGCTATAGGTTTCCTTTCTATATAGTATAGATTTATTCTATAAAAAGTTTAAGTACTATCTATATAGAGTGTTCTAGCCGTGCCTCTATTTAGCTAGGTAGTAGTATGCCCTTTTCCTCTACTATCTTAAAGAGCCTCTTAGCTATAATGCGTTTAAATAGCTTACCTATTATTTCTAGCAGTGTAATAGGCCTATAGGCTTTTACTATTATATAGAACGCTTTCTAGGGTTTATATAGAACTACTATAATTAATTCTTTAAATAGATAGGGGTAGTGTTCTCTATATAGGTACTTTATAAAGAAGTAGGCAAGTACTAGTACTAGTTATATTTTATACTTCTTTAGAAATCTATTTATAATTTCTATAATTCTAGAGGCCTTATCTAGCGTAATTTCTATTAGTGCTAAGAGTATATCTTCTATAGTAACTTCTATAGAAGTAGTATATAGTTCTAGATATTAGAACCCTTCTAGATTAGATAGGTTAGCTTCTACTAGTAGTAGAAAGAACTATTTAGTAAGTATATATACTTTTATCTTATTATCTATATATAGGGTAGAGTTACCTAGCTAGAAAAGGGGGGGAAATTAAGAAGGGGGCCTTAATTCCTTTCTAACTATATAGCCCTATTTAGCTAGTTTCTATACCCCTTTAGAGTTATTTATTACCTTCTCTACTATATAGCGCTATATCTTAGTACTCTCTTTCTATATAGCTCTTTTCTTATAGTTATACTAGATCTAGTATAATATCTAGTCCTTTATAGAGTATAATAAGTACTATATTCTATACGCCCGCCTAGTCTTATATACCTTCTTTAAGTACTCCTTAGTCTAGAATAGTAATGCGTGCTATAAGGGCTATACTATTAGTACTATAGTATTAATAGTAATTTTAATAAGTTAGTAGAGAATGCGTATAAAGTTATCTAGGTCTTCTTCTTTTTTATTATCTAGGGGGTTATTCTAGTTTTCTAGCTTAACTAGCTAGGCTATAAGATACTTCTATATATCCTTCTATATAATATTCTTCTATAGCCGGCGTAGGGGCTATTTAGTTGCTAGTAGTAGTGTAATATTAAATTCTGTGTATATAGGGTGGTAGTCTAAGTAATAGTTCTACTTCTTTTAAACTATGTAGGATGTTATTTATTCTATTAGCTATTTAGATATAAATATAAGGTTAATTATAGTCTACTATATTTCTCTCGCCTATATTTCTATACCCTCCTCTATAGCTAAAGTTAGGCCTACTTCTATTATAATATAAATAAGCTTCTTAGCTTACTCTTCTATACTAATTACCTATATTTCTTTCTAGAATAGGTAGTATAGATTTATATCGCCTATAAGTATATACTCTACCTTCTTATATAGTATAGGGGGTAGCGTAGCTATAATTCTATATAGCTTTAGGTTATAGATATTATAAATTTAAATATCCTCTCCCCCGGCCTAGAGGGAGAGAGTAATAAGATTTAGTAAGTAGTACTCTATAGTCTATTAGCCTAGGTTTAGGCACTTATTAATATATATATATATTCTAGCTTTTAGGCTTTCTCTATATAGTAGGTAGTATAATTTTATATATAGTAAGGTATATTTCTAGGTATTCTTCTATAGTTCTTATATAGCTAGTACTAACGGCTAGAGCTAGGCCGCCTCTATCTTCTTAAGGAACTCCCTTTAGGTCTCTTAGCTCTTATTAATATTATACTATATAATAGTAAGTATATTAGGTTGCCCTAATATTAGGTATCTATAGAGTCTTTAGGGTTATTTATTATAGCCCGGCTAGCCTTAGTATAGAGCTAATAGCTTGCTGCCTCTTCTTTCTAGGTAGATAGTACCTAAGTTATATTAAATTATAATAGTCTAGCGTTATTACTATAGGTTATTATTTAAGAGTAGTATAGCATTTTATAGGTAGGCTACAGGGTTCTATAGAAAGGCTGCGGGCTATTATAGTAAGGCTATAGGTTATTATAGTTAGGCTACTATATTAAATAGAAAGTATATATTAATTAGATAGTCTATATAGTATAGGTAGACTATAGCACTCTATTTATCTTTAGTTATTTTAGGTCCTTATACGCGGTAAATATAGTAGATATAGGGGGGCGTTCTACTCTTTTTAGGGTGCTACTATCTAGTATATTACTATTCTTAGTAGCCTTTCTCTTTCTATTTACTATATTAAGAGCTTATAATTCTATTATAGATTAGAATATTACTATACCCGGCGTATTATTAGTATTATTATTAGAGCTATTATTAGCCCTATAGTAGATTAGTGCTACCTACCTCTTTATATTAGCTTTTAGTTAAGTATTCTTTCTTATAGTGCACGCCGCACTATATAATAGATAGCTTCTCTTATAGTTAGCGCACTTTCTAATGCTCTCCTCTATGCATTATTTTATATTATAAGCTCCTGCGCACGCCGCGTATACTACCTTTTTCTTATAGTATCTAGCAACGTGCCTATAGCTCTAGCATTAAAAGTATTAGATAGCTATAAAGCCTACCTTATACTTTATAGCCTCTAGTATATATCTATTCTATACTAGCCCGCTATCTATAATCTTATTTACTATTACCTCTATATCTATAGTAACTATAGCTAATAAGGCGCACTATTTAGGGTTATTTCTAATAGCCTAGATCTAATTTAGGTACTTCTATATAATCTTATATATAGCTAGGTCTAGATATAGTACCTTATTATCTTATATAATACTACTTTATAGTATTAGATTCTTTAGGTCCATCTCTTTAGGTACTCTATGCACCTCTAGAAGGACCTTAGGTAGTTAGATTTATACTATTTTACCTAGAACCTTTATCTATTTCTTCTTCTTTAATAGGGCTTTCTTAGCGGTTGCGTCTAGTATATAGGCCTTTATATCTCTACTCTAGAGCTTTCTAATGCTATAGATCTTTATTATATTAGGCTCTTCTACTACTTAGAGCTTATAGATAATAGTTACATTTAAGTTCTTATTTATTATAGCGCGTTTCTTCTTATCCTTAATATATATAGTAATTTTATAGGTAGTCTATATTATATACTCTCTATTTTCTATAGTTTTACTATTTCTTTCTACCGCCGTTACTACTATATAGGTTATTTCTTATATAGATAGCGCCTATACGCCCTTCTATATTTTCTCTATTATTTTTATTATCTTTCTCTATAGCGTTTATTATAGATCCTCCGCAGTGCCTAAAAGGCTAGCTAGTACGCGCCCGGCGAAGTTCTAGAGGTACTTAAGGGCGTTATTTATCTTAGGGTTAGAGAATATAGGTTTATTCTATAGAGAGTTCTATATGCTATAGGCTTCTTTAATAAGTACTTAGATATTAGTATAGATATTCTACTTAGTCTTTAGTTAGTAGGTTTAGTTTTAGAGTTATTATTAGTATTATTAGTAGTATTATTATAGGCACGAGTATTTCTATACCCTCCTATTATATATTAACACCCCCTAATATTAGTAGATATATACTCTTCTCCCGTCTAATCTTCTAATTAGTCTAGAGGGCTTGGATTACTACTCTAGCGCTTAAAATAGAAAGGCTATATAGCCTTACTATTTTATTATATATTCTTACTATTTCTAGTAGCCTATTAAGGCTATAGATAAGGCTATATATATAGGTTAGCCTTACGTAAGGCCTTATATAAGGCTATAGAGTATATAAGGCTATATATAAGGCTATAGTTATAGTAAGGCTATATAGTATACCTATTTTACTATATATACTTTCTATTTTCTATAGTATATATAGGCTATTATATTACTATCTATATACCTATATACCTATAAGTATACTAAAATAGTTAAATTCTTACCTTATTACGGCCTCTCTATATTAAACCTGGCCCCCCTATATTACTGCCGCGCCTCTCTAGCTATTCTAATCTATTAACGCCTCTATATACTAATTATATAATGCTATCTAATATTAGAGCTTCTTAATAGAAAGTAGCGCAGGCACTGCCTAAGACTAAGAAGCTAGCTAAGGCTAAGAAGCTAGCTAAGGCTTAGAATAAGCGCTATTATAACGCTGCGCAGCCCCTTTCTATAGTGCTACCTTCTTTCTAGGTGCCTTATTCTTTATACTAGCCGGCCGGCTACGCTTCTTAGGTATAGTAGTAGATGCAGTAGTAGATACAGGCGTAGGTATAGTAATAGGGGGGGGCCTAGCTATAACTATATACTTAAACTCAGGCGGATTAGTAAGTAAATTATTAAATTCTATAATAGCTAGTGTAGCGGCCGACTAAGAAGCACTCTAAGTAATAGAAGCTAGACGGGGGGCTATAGAAATAGGCTATTCTAGCGGCTAAGCTATCGGCATGTATTCTAGAGGCATGCCTATAGGTCTACTCTATATACTTATACTTATAGTAAGCTTAAATCTTAATAGATCTCTCTATATACTATTATCTATATAGTAGCCTCTTCTCTACTTCTTTAGGCAGCCCTTATAAACTATAATAACCTCTAGATCTTATATATTTATAAAAGAAAGCTCTATTACTAGCTATAGAATACTAGGCTAATTAAACTACTAATAGTAATTAATCTCTTAAGGTTAAATATATAGAATACTATTCTTAATAATACTAAGCGCTTAGTAAAGGCGATTATGCAGCGTATATATATAAGGGAGGCTATAGATTCTCTTAAATATATAAGTATAGCTCTATAGTTAGTACTTAGCTATCTTTACTTTATATACTTAAGGTGTAAGAAAGCGCAGTATATATAGTGCTATCTTAAACTTTAGATTATAGAATTTAGGTATATTAATATTGTAAGGCTATTAGATATACTACGCGGCCTTCTTATCTAGGTAGAGAGCCTTACTATTAAGTATAAGGTTAAGTATATTAAGGAGAACGTTAAATAGGTAGCTAGTAGAGACCTGGAGGTACTTCTTAAGCATGCTATGGCCGCCCTTATTCCGTAATATAATACTATAAGAAATTAAGTTAGCATTATATACCTCTACTACTTCTTTATTTCTTAGTTATTCTTTAAGTTATACTCTTATTCTCTTTAGCGCTACTTATTTAGCATATATATAGACCCTATGCAAAGTTTAAGCATTAAATTTAGATATCTTAATATTAAGAAAAATTACTTATATAGTATTAAAGTACTAAGTGCTCTTTATATAGTAGTACGCCTACTACCGCCTATATAACTACTACTTCTTATCTATATACTTAACTAGCTCTAGCCTTTTCTTATAGTTCTCTTATAGCTTCTTCTATATACTCTTAAACTTATTCTTATTAACCTTCTTAACTAGAGCGTTCTAGCAGGCTAGAAATGCATTCTTTTTCTCCTATTTCTTTTTCTATATAGCTACTTTCTCTTTATCTAATATAGGCGCAGGTAGTACGCTATCTAGCTTATATATAGGCTTCTCTTTATATACCTTAGCTAGCTTAGTAATAAAGTTCTTATTAATATGCTATATATAGAGCAGCTATAGAACTATTAGCTACTTAGCTCTTAGGGCCTTCTTTAACGCGGCTTTCTTATCTATTAGAAAAACGCGTAGGCGTAGTAAATATATTTAAAAGAGCTTATAAAGCTATTATACTACCTAGTTATAGTTTAGATTCTTCTCTCTTAGAATAAAATAATATATAATCTTAAAGCTAGTTTCTATATATATAATACCTGTTACGTAGAGTAATAGTATACTAAACTAGTTAGTTTTATACATGTAATTAAGGAGAATAATATTATAGTTAGACTAAAGAAGCTTAATAGACTAAGAATATATAAAGAAGAGGTAATCTACACGCTTATTACTATCTAGAGAATAGCTATAGAAGAACTTACCCGCCTCTCTATTACTACTATACATTTCTAACGTGTAGAGTAGTACCTAGATAGGCGTAAGGCTATTAAGAAGTTCTTTTCTATATAATTTCCGCTTATTTATAATATTATTCTTAGTAATATTTACCCCCTTCTTAAGTAGCTTAGTATATATAGCCTACGGCGCACCGCCGCTAGAGAGGTTATTATAAATAAGCTTCTTTACCTTATCCGTGCGCTTAAGGCGCTGTAGTTCTAGTAAAGCTAATACTTTAAGTATAGGTTTATGCCTGTAGTAAGAGGCCTCTACTATTTACTATATCTAGGTACTCTCTAGCTAGCGGGTAAGAGTTCTATATATAGAACAGCCGCTCTTTATAGTAGCTATATTATAAATATAATTTATAGGTAGATAGAAGCCTATAAAAGCGTACTAGTACTATACTTTTTAAATTACTTTCTCTTTATTAGATTTAGTATAGAACTTTACTAAGCTATAGCCTTACACTAAGGCGTGCGCCTAAAGCGCCGTATGCATATTCTTAGCTATAGAATAATAGGCTAGCTATAGAGGCTATAGAGCTATAGTAAGAGATAGAGAAAGTATAGTATAGAGGTAGAGAATAAGGTTTATACGCCGCTGGATTTAGAGAGAGCATTTAGATTTAGTAAGGAAATTAAGCGAGTAAATTAGAGGCTCTAGAGCACCTATCTAAGCTAATTAGAAGGTAGTAAAATAATAGGGGTAGAAAGAGTATATATCTACTAATATTAGGGGGTATTAATATATAATAGAAGGGTATAGAAATACTCGTGCCTATTATTATTATTATTATTATTATTAATAATACTATATAATAGGGGTTGTAATATATAATTCTACTATAATACTACTAGTATAGCTTATAGAGCTCTAATACTACATATAAATATTTATAGGGCCTTAAGTAGCCTCTAGAGGCCCTTCTTAGATTATATTTCTAAGGTGCTGTAAATTTAATTACATTATATTTAATTACTAATTATAGATAGAGATAGGTAGCAACTTATAATATAGATAACTAAATTAACTATAGGCTCCTTACTAATAATTAGTATCTTCTTCTTTTTAGCTTAAATATATTAAACTATACTTCTAATCTTCTTTAGCTTCCCTAAATTAGCTAGTAGGTTAGTATACTATTTAGTAAGGGTACTCTCTAAGTCTATATAATCTATCTAGCCTATATTTTTAATATCTTCTAGAGTAAAGGTTAGATTACTTATTAAGCTAAGCTCTTTCTATTATATCTTTAACTTAGCTAGCCTAGGAATTAATATAAAAATCTAGGGTAGCCTTTTCTTACTTAAGCCTATTAGAAAGGCGCCTAGGCTAAAGAAAAGTAGTAGCTTATTAATTACTACTCTATACCTTAGCTATTTTTTATACTTTTCTTTAAGGTCTATATATCTCTCTCTAATAACTATATAGTACTTCTTAATAAAGGGTTTAAAGTAGTTAGGTATACTAACTATTATCTACTATATAATATAGAGTAGTATATTCTCTAAAGAAAGACTATTTAGGCTAAGGCTTATTAGCATTCTATAGATACTTATAGCTATAATTATATTTAATACTCTCTAGAAACGCCTAGATAATTTAGAATTATTCTATAGTTACTACTCTTTCTCTATTTTTAAGGTATAGTAGTAACCTCTAGCCCCTATAAGGTTTTCTTAATTAATACGCTAGAGGGTAGAGTCTTAATAAAGAATATTAAACTTATCCCCTTTATCTATATTCTCTTTCTCTAACTTCTTATCTAGAAAAGTATTATCTAGGTTATCTTTAATATTAGCGTCTAAGTTAGTTAAATCCGCTATTTAAGTTAGCGTCTATAAACCTCTATATAGTATAACTATTAGATATAATAAAGTTTTAAGACTATAGAGAAAAGAAGTTCTACTATAGAATAAGCCTCTAGAGTAGCTATATAAATTAGCAGCCTTATTAAACCCTTTTAAGTTCTAGCTCTAATAAACCTAATTAAGCGCATAGTTAATATTTGCCTATTTATATATAGTTAGGCGGAATATATACTAATACTATATAGACTTAATATAGCTAAAAGCTGTAATATATAGAGATATATTATTAAATTCTAGATAGAACTTATTAAAAAAAACAGCCCTATATATATATATAGGGGTTACTTTATTACTATATAATAGATTATAGAATATTATAAAGGTCTCTAGTAAGTTTAAATTCTTATTATATTTTTTATTAAAGGTCTCCGCGCTTATAATAATAAGATAGGTTTTTACTTTTAGATTTAGCTTATACTATACCTAACTATTTATTTCTTAGTAGATAGGCCTAAGGTTCTTCTAGTCTTTAAAAGTAAGGTTACCCTCTATAATACTTTTATATATACGCCGGATATAAAGTCTTCTACTAGAGTATTAGGGCTTAAGGTTAGAATGTTAGATTAAATAGTATTAATATTAATAAAAGATAAATATAAGAGAGAAAGAGGTTTCTAGGTTAGGCGTTATAATAACCTAAGGGGCGGAGTAATATTTATCCGTTCCGCAGAGCCTCTATTATATAACCTCTAGTTATATATTATGCGTAATTATATAGCTATAATACATCTCCCCCCTCTAAAGAAGCCCCCTAATTAAAGCTTTTATAAAAGAGAGTCCCTTCTATACTAGAGTATCTATAACTACTTAAATATCTATTAAATAAAGTGCCTAATTGTATTATAGTTGTAAGTAAATAAAGGAAATAAATTAATTTATAGAGGATTACTTATCCTTTCTATTTTTATATAGCCTTACTATTTTAGTATAGTAGTATAGCTATATATAGTATTACTATACGTAGTATTACTATAAGTAGCCTTATTTATCTAGACTAGGGCCGGCTATAATAGGGCTATAAGAAGCCGTATAGCCTTTATAGCTGCTAGCCTACTACTAGGTGCTTATAATAATCTACGCTATTATATTACATTTAATTATTACGCACGTTTGCAGTTAGGCCTCCTTAATAAATTAATTTAACCGCCGGTCTAGTAATTAAGTTACGTAGCTTTTATAGTATTAGTTATATAGAGGTCTATAGCGGTAAAAATAGTAGCTAAGGTTAGTTTCTAGTTTAATAGTGGTTTAAATAACAGGTAAGGCCCTAGCTTCTTAGAGTAGTAATAGTAGAAGTCTGCTATAAGATATAGATAACTATTAGCGTAATTATAGTTATTCTATTAGGGTTTATTATTCTATCTAATAAACTTAATCTTATACTAGAGTATACCCCTTTTATCTATAGTAGGGTTAAGTTGTCTTCTATTAAGATAGTAGTTAATAACCTCTTTAGTATTACCTTTCTAATATATTAGCGTTGTCTATATTAGTAGAGGCTTAAAATTACGCTATTCTTTTATAGGGGCCGCGTTAGCTAGATAGAGTAGCTAAGGATAGAAAATAGAGTATAGATTTTCTATACCTTTAGGTAGCTTAAGTTTATATATACTACCGTTTTTATAGCTTTCTAGAATTTTAAAGGGACCTAGCTTTTTAAAGTTAAGTTTCTTATTTAGGCGGTTTATTTTAATAAATTATCTATTAAGTATAACTTAATTACCTAAATAATATATATAAGCTAGGCGTCTTTCTATATTAGTGTATTTCTTTTACTTAGCTTAGGCCTATTTAATTTCCGTGTAGAGAAACGCGCGCAACTTATCTATCCTATTAATAAATTTATCTATAAGTTTTATAAAATAAACTATTAGTATGTTTACGTTCGCGTTTACGTTTATATCCTTAGGTAATTACGCGGCTAGCGCGGTGCCTATACTAGAAATGTAGCCCTTAGTAGCTATAAAGAGCGCTACTCTAGTAGAGGCGTTCTTTAATAAGTTAGCCTTAAATTTAGCAACTATAAGAAAGTTAACCTAGTTATCTTACTAGTAGTTAATATATACTTAAAGATACTACTTTAGGCCTATATTAGTAATTTCTATTTAACTATCTATCTCTAGATAGAAAGTAGTAGAGAGTTTTAGTTTTATTCTAATGTATTTATATAGGTAAGACTAGAAAGTTAAGATAAATTATAATCCTTAGTTAGAAATAATAGACTATAGGTATCCTTTAGTGCGCTATATCTATTTAAGAAAGGCTTAGGCTACTTTCTTAGTATCTATTATTACTATTAGAATAAACTTATGCATCTTAGAGAGCCTATTAATAACTACTATAATATATTAGTAGTCTTATCTAAATTATATATAGATTAGTAGGGGTCTAATAAAATTAACTATAAGATTAGTCTAATATTATTTAGAAATTAGAAGCGGTTTAAGGAAGCCTTATTTAGCTTTATAAGTATGCTTAATCTAATTGCATAGCTAACAGGCTTTAATATAATAATTAATATTAGATATTATACGCGGCTAGAAGTAGTATATAGAGACGCAATTATATATAGATATTATTCTACTATAACTAACTAGAGGGGGCTTATAGAGGCTCTTAATAATAGCTAAATAGAGTTTCTCCTTAGTAGAAATATATAGGCGGTCCTTCTAAATAAAGATAAGACTATTATAAATTATATAATTATAGAGTTTAAGCTTAATGCTGTAGTTCTTAATAATATCTATTAGTAGGCGGCGTAGCTTAGCTCTAATAGCGTCTTTAATAGCGTTACTAATAATATTATTAATAAGAGCTTCCCGTATATAATCTATAATGTCTTACTCTATAGTACTATTAATAGGGTTACTCTATAACTCCCCCTGCGTTAGTAGCTTCTATAGTTCTTAATTAAGGTTATTCTAAGACTCCCCCTAATTAAGTTCTACTTTACTAAAGTTATATATTATTACTGCAAGAGAGACTATATTATAGGTAACGCTGTTAGTTATAATATATACTAGTTTAATAGCGTAATATATTTCTAGTTCTAGGTTATAGTCCTTTAAAATTATTTATTATTAGATTTTATAGCGTTTATTATCTTAATCTAGTATATTACCTAGGCGTCTAGTTAGTAGATTAGCCTTACTATTATCCTTGCCTAGTTAGTAAGTAATTTAAAAGTTAAATTTAAAAAGAAACTCGGCCTATCTAGCCTATTATTAGTTAAGCTGCTTAGTTTCTATAAAGTATTATAGGGTATAGTAATCTAAAAGAACTTTAATTAAATTACTATATCTATAGCTAGTAAGTTCTATATACTATTTCTTAAAGGCGTAGATAATTACTAGAAGTTCTTTATTATAAATCTAGTAGTTAAGTTAGGCTGCGCTTATCTAATAGGATATAAACGTAATAGAATATAAAACGCTATTAGCCTATATTTAAGATAGTATAGCTACTATAATAGTATTAGATGCGTTATATTCTACCTATATTTCTAGATCTAGATTAAAGTAAGCTATCTAGAGGGCGTTAATAAACGCCTACTTTATTTACTTAAAGGAGAAGTCTTCTAAACTGCCTTTTTACTATAGAAACGCGAACTACTTATAGACCTCTACCCTAGTAAGTCTAGTAAGGGGTCCTGTAATATTAGAATAGGTAATAATAAACCGCCTATAGAAGTTATAGAAGCCTAGAAAGGCTTATATATCGCGTAGGTTTTATAGCTAGGGCTAGTTAATAACTATCTTAACTTTAGCTGGGTCCATTTTAAGGCTATTAACGCTAATAATAACCCCTAAGTATTTAACTTCTTATTTATAGAATTTATACTTAGTAATATTAAGAAAGAGACCGGCCTTGCAGAGTTATTAGAGAACCTTCTTAATATAGCCTATATAATCTTCTAATATTTTACTAAAGATAAGAATATTATTAAGATAGGCTATATAGAAGTTATTAAGGTACTCTAAGAGTATATTATTAATAAAGGCCTAAAAGGTTGCTAGGGCATTATATAGGCTAAAGGGTAAGATAGTAAATTTAAATAAACTATACCTTATAAGAAACGCCGTATACTTTTTATTACCCTTCCGCATTCTAATAGTATTAAAAGCGGCAATAATATTAAATTTTATATAGTATTAAGCGTATTTTAGAAGTATAAGAGTATTCTTTATAGCTAGAGGTATATTACAGGCCTTAATAGTAACTGCATTAAGTCTATAGTAGTTAATATAGATACGTAAGCCTCCTCTAGGTTTATAAATAATAATTACTAGAGCGGTATACTAACTATTACTTTTATAAATATATTCTTTTCTATATATCTTATTAATAAACGTTTTAATAACTAGTATCTTATCTTATAAAAAACTATAGACTTTATAAGCTAGGGCCTTAGTTCCTAGTTTAATATTAATATAGTAATTAATATCCGTGCCGTCTTTAGCTTTACAGCGTAGTAGTAGCTTATTAGCTTTCTTTAGGTTCTATATATTAAGAAAGCCGTAATATTCTATAGATACTAATACTTTAAGTTTATTACAGGTTATTAGTTTACGCTCTATCTTCTTAAAGAATTTTTATTAGTTGTCTTTTAATATTATATAAAGACTAATAGCCGCTAGGTTATTAGTAAAATTAGCTAGATCTAAGACAACATTACCTAATTTATACGGGCGCCCTTTAGCGCGCGCCTATACTTTAGCTTTCTTATTAGCGAGCGCTAACTTAAAGTATTTAGGCTATATATAGATAGTATCTTTCTCTAGTAATTACTAGGTGTTATATAAATACTTATTACTAGATACTGCGTTAATATTAAGCGCTTTAAAAGTAGTAAGTTAGGTATTAAGCTTCTACTAAAATAGGCGTTTACTAGTGCGGGCAATAGAGTCTTTAGACTAGATATAGACTAGTTTATAATTAACTAGGCACTAAGAATAGTAGTAGTTTAAGTCTAGTTATATTATCTAGGTACTAAATTTTATATAGGCATTATATATTATAAGCTAGCCTATACTAAGAATAATATTATAGCCTTTAAGATTATAGATAAGTACCTAGAATTTATTATAGTATTCTTTAATCTATATAGTAACTTTTACTACTTTATTAATAACTAAGGTAGAACTATTTAGCAGTTTAATATTACGCGGAGTAGCCTTATAGATATTAAGCTTATAGTATTTTATAAAGCTTATAGAAATAAATATAAATCTACTATATCTAGAGTCTATAAAAACTATAGATTTAACTATTCTAGTTAAAGTCTTAATTCTATAGTTAAAGTCTATCTATTTACTAGATAATAGGGTAAGTCTAACCGCGTAAGCTAAAAGTTTAATATTAGGGGGTTCTAGAGGGGGTAGCTTAAGCTCTTAGATATATGCAAGAGCTTAAGCTAGCGTGTCTTCTAACTATCTCTAATAATAACTTTTATTAGAGATTAAGTATTTTCTAAACTATTAGAATAAACTTCTTTATTATCTTATTTCTATTTATCCTTATATTTATACTTATACTAATACTCTTAGTTACTACTATAGTTAAAGGCGTTAAGTTCTAGACTATTAATGCTAGCGGCGGCAAGGCGCTTATTACGCTAAGCCTCTATTATAGTCTTTCTAGCTATAGCGCATTTAGGGTCGCCAGCATAGTAGTTCTTCTTAAAGCAGCTAAAGCAGCGTTCTTTCTTACTAAGGTGTAGATAAATATATAGTAGGACGCTTAGTAATAGAACTATAGTAGTCTTCTTAACTATAATATAGTTATTAGTCTTAGTAATAAACTACTTATATTAAATATAGTTTATATTATAATAGCTATTCTATATATATATATTATTTAATTAGCGTACTAAGATCTATATAGTAAGGAGCTCTTTATAGGCTTATTTTTCGCGTTAAATATAATAATAGTCCTTATATAGAATATTATCTTTTATCTAGTGCTAGGTTAATAAACTAAAGTTAATATATTTAGCAAGATTAGTGCATAGTATTTTCTTAAGGTAATAGTATTAAGTTATAAGGCCGTTATTAATTTTACCGTACTTTAGCCTGTTAAGAATAATATTAAGGCGTTATAAAAAGTCTAACGTTTTTTTATTATATTACTATTTTATACCCTTACTATTAAGCTAGTTAAGAAGGTAGTTATAATAGATAGTATTACTCTTCTAGAATATAGCGTCTAGATCTTAGATAAGTTCCTTAAGAGATTAATATAGGTTAGTAGATATAAGAAGACTATAGTCTTTTATAACCTTATATGCACGCCCCTTATAGTAGCTAATAGTAAGTTAGATTTAAGTTATAGCTATAGAATAGGTCTACTAGTCTACTTAGACTAAGTAGATTAGATAGTTCTTCTAGGCTATATATACTAAAGCTCCTAATTTAAAGTTCTATAAGTAGGTATACTTAGGTTAAGGGCCTTATCTAAATTAAGGATAGACGGGTCCGTAGGCCTATAGCTAAGTAAAACTGCCCGGTTAGCTTAGGTTTAGATTATCTCTACCTCTACCTCTACCTCTACCTCTAGTAGTAGTAAAGTATTATCCTAGAACGCAGTTATACTAGAACTTATCTAGGTTAAGAGTATATAGTCCTACTAGTAGCGGTAGAGAGGTATTATTAGTAGAGTTATAATTAGTAGTATATTTATCTATATATAGATTATTAGGTTATTCTATTTATATATTCTACTAGACTTAAGCTTTAAGCTAGGTAATTTATATTAAGGCCTATTAATATCTAGCTTTAAGGTTATTAAGCTTACGGGTTTAGGCTTAGAAGTTAGCGTGCTTCTTATTATATAGGCGACGTATGCGGGCTAACTCTATTTATTTAGCCTTAAGCTTATAGTTAAGGGTATAGACTTGCATCTAGAGCTTATTAAGTTTACTATTAGTAAGTAAATACTTTTTATTTAGTTTCTTAATAGTTATATTAGCAGTGTCTTATTTCTATACTGTAATATTTATTTTATACTTATAGTTATTACTATCTTAGTAAGCTAGTATAACGCGGTTCTACTACTATTCTAGTATAAGTTAGACGTCTTTAATAAGGTTCTATAGAACTTATAGTTTATATTACTAGTAAACGCCGTCTCTATAGCGCATCTTAAAGATAGAGCTATTTACGCGCTATATAATTATAAAACGCAACTGCTAATAATTCTCTGCGTGTATTATAGTGCGGTACCTATTACTCTATTCTATGCCCGCTGCTTACTAGGCTAGGTTAGAAGTATTAAGTCTAGTAATAGATTTAACGCGGGTAGATTAGTATTATAATAGAGATATATTAGGGGAGAAAATACTATAAATAGGTAGTATTCTTAGATATTTAGTATTGCGGGACTATTTAGTTTTAGGGATAGTATTATAGTATACTATAGTATTAGAAGTATTAATAGTAATGTCTTAATATACTATCTAAAGCTTATTAACTTTATTATCTATATTATTACTAAACTAACGTTCTTCCTCTTAATAGTTATATTTATTAGCGGAGTTAAAGTTAGATAAGAAGTTCTTATTATAGGCGGCAGCTATATTATTAAGAGCGGTAATTATATTATTAACGTTAGGTAAATTAAAGTTACCTAGTATATAGCTACTAACGCGGAAAAGCGGAAGTATAGTTTCCTCTATAGTTAGAGGAGCTAGAGTAATTAGTAGAGGCTTGCCTATAGTACTAAACTTAGTCTAATAATATTATAGTTTTATAGGTATTACTAGAGGGACTAGTCTAATAGATAGAGCTAGTTAAGAAGTGGCAGCTAGTATCTATAACTAAGACTAAGTTGCGCCTTAGAAGGGCAGGTTTACTAGCTAAATAAAAGAAGGCTATAATCTATAATTAATCTATATTATATTATTATTATTATCTTCTATAAGAAGGTGCTATAAGTTTAGGGCGCCCTCTTAATATAATATAATACGGCGGGGGTTAATAGAAATACTATTAGCGTTACTAAATAGGCGTCTAGTAGTAGAGCGTCTACTAGAGACAGAGTTACTAAACTATAGAGCTTTAGCGCGGTTAAAAGTATAGTAATTAGGGTTAGCTATATAAGGAGGTAGAAAAAAGTTAGTATAGAAGAAAGAAAACTTAAAGGGATAAGGTATTAAATTTATATATAAGGGCCTATTAAATTTAGATTATTTACTATATACGCCGGCGCCTAGAAGGTTTAAAAGAAGCGCTAGTTACGCTTAGTAGCGGGACTACCTAGAGAATTATAGTAAATAATAATATTAGGTAGTCTATTTATAAAACGGGTAGTATATAGAAAATAGATAGTATATAGAAAATAGGTAGTATATAGAAAATAGGTAGTCTATAGATATTTATTCTATAATACTAAGTATACGCGTAGGTTAGCTATTATTAATACTAAGCTTTCCGGGCGTTAGTCTCTATATAGTAATAGTAATTAATTAGTAATACTAGGCGCGCGCATACGCTATTATCTATACTAAGCTTTCCGGGCGTTAGTCTCTATATAGTAATAGTAAATAGAAAAAGAAGTTATAGAGCTATTAAAGTAATTAATAAGAATTAGTAAGGACTTTCTAGAGTGCTATTACTACCCCTCTATTATAGGGGCTTATAAGCACTACTATAGTTATAAGGTCTATTATCTAACTTTATATATAATAGTTAGATTACTTTATTAGGGGCCCGCGGCGCTACTAATAGTATACTATATTAGTATAGTCTTTATTAGGGGTCCGCAACTCTACTAATAGTTACTATATAGAGGTATAAGTATTCTATACTATAGCTTATTATAAGAGCGTACTCTATTACGGAAAATTTTCTAGGGGTTACTTCCGTTGCTCCCGGAAGCTAGAAGGGTATTTATCTTATGTTAGGGCTTAAGGTTAAAACGTTAGATTAAATAGTATTAATATTAATAAAAGATAAATATAAGAGAGAAAGAGGTTCCTAGATTAGATATTATAATAACCTAAGGGGCGGAGCAATATTTACCCGTTCTATAGAGCCTCTATTATATAACCTCTAGTTACGTATTATACGCAATTATATAGCTATAATATAGAGACCTTAAAATTCTTATTTTTATATTTAATATTTAGCTAGTATTTTACCTCCTTATAGGTCTAATTTAGTAGACTCTTCTTAGTAAGCTAAATAATATAGCCTTTAATACTACTAGAATATAGAGTATTAATACTAGCCTCTCTAGTATAAGTAGTAAATACTATTAATATTTATAGAGTTTTTCCTATTCTAGAGAGATCTATAAAAATTAGCCTACGCGCCCTACTAGTAAGATCTTAGATAATACTATATATTCTAGCTACCTAGTATAGAGCTATATATATCTTTAGGTTAGTAGTTATTTCTAGTAGCTTAAAGGTTATATTACTAGAAAAATTCCTATATATTAGAGGTAAACTAAAAAACTATAGTACCTTTTTAAATGCTACTACTAAGATATTTTTTATAGAGCTTAATATTAAAGCTATTATAGTAGTAATATTAATAGTATCTACCTTCTCTATATTAGCTATAATTATCTTATTTATATCTATAGAGAGTTTAGTTTTACTAAGACTATATATATTAAATTTAAGTATAGCTATAATATTAATACTACTAATTACTATATCCTCTATAACTTAAGTATTACTAGAGATAGTTTAGCCGCTCTTTATAGTAACTATAAGCGTATAAAGTTATTTTTAAATAGTTAAGTACTAAGTAGTTTTAAGTCTAAGCGCTCTAAGCTACTATATAACCTTATTATAGATAATACTAGGCTAAATAGAATTATATATTAATTTAGTATATAGCTAGATAATATTAAGTATCTATTAGATTAGTTATACTTTCTTCTCTATTTATAGCTTCTATACCTTCTTCTCTACTAGTAGTTTCTACTTTCTTTATTTCTTTTACTCTACTATCTCTTCTAGCTATTTCTACCTCTTTACTTTCTCTTTAGTTATAGTCTTAGCTAGCTCTCTCTTCTTTTATTCTATCTACTTCTTAGCCTTCTCTACTATTGCTATATTTACTAGCTCTCTCTTCTTTATCTCTTTCTTCTTTATTTCTTTCTTCTTTTTTTCTTTTTCTACTTTTACTATTTCTGCTAGCGCTTTCTCTACTAGCGCTTTCTCCGCTAGCTCTTTCTCTACTAACTCTTTCTTCTTCTTCTCTTTCTCTTTCTTTTCTCTCTCTACTTTTACTATTTCTACTAGCTCTTTCTTCTTTTTTTCTTTCTCTTCTTTTACTATATCTACTAGCTATTTCTACTTCTTTTCTTTATTCTACTTTATAGTAAAATTAACTCTATTTATATTAGCTATATATATGTCTAGACTTATAGTTAAGTTAATAATTATTTTATCTAGAGTATTAGCGGCGGTAGGTTTAGATAGACCCTTAGCTATAGTAGCCTTAGGCTTACTATAGTAGGGGCGTTTCTTAACCGGGTAGATACTAGGGGGCGGAAACTTAAGAAAGTATAGACCTAGCTATATATTAGTTAGTAGTAATATTTAATAATTAATAATAATTAATATATATCTAGTCTTAAGTTTAGATATTACCTTTCTAATATTAAGGCTCTTTATTATAAAACTAAGTACTATTTCTTTAAATATACTCTTTATTTCCTCTAATAGCGTAGTTAGATAGAAGTTATTCTCTATTAACTTCTAGGTTCTATTAACTATAATAATATACTCTAGAGGGTTAAAGTCTATAAAAGTTCTATTAATAGCTTCTAGAAACTTTATAAAGCTATAGTTTTTTAGCTCTAGGCCTTTACTACTAGATCTTATAAGATAGAGAGTAAAAAGGCGTCTAGTACTTTTCTACTATAGTAGCTAGTATATTATAGTAAGAACTGCGTATAATAGCTAGAGCTTAAATAGGGTATTTTAGGTAGTAATATCTAGGGATTTTATTAGAGAGCTAAGGCCTACTAATATAACTAACTTCGCGGATAAAGCTAATTTAAACTACTTCTACTTCTTATTACTTTTAATAATACTACCCTGCATCTTATATTTCTTATAGACTTTATACTAGATTAATATCTAATATACTTACTTCTACTTAGCTAATATAAAAGACTTTTTAAATATATAACTCTATATATTTATAAAAAGTATATATATTTTAGACTAAGTATTTAAGTAGGCATTATTTTTATTATAGTTATTTTAGCCTAGTTATAAGAGATATTTTATCTATAGATACGCTTTAGAGTTCTCTATTAATATAAATAAGTTAGCTTCTATCTAGCGCTATATCTTAGAAGCTAGACCTAAGCTAGCTATAATATTTATTTAACTTAAGTAGCTTTTAAAATTCTTAGTAAAATTAGATACCGCCTTACTCTATATAGATATATTATATAGTAGGTTTACTAAAAGTATTATAGCCTTTCTCTAAGTAGGTCTAGAGCGTTAGCAGCTACTATAGGAAGGCTAGTAGCTATAGTAGTTATCTAGCTTATCTAGCTCTAAATTACTATTATAGTCTACTTAACTAGAGTCTATACTTAATAACTATTTATTTAGGTTAAACTCCTTATTATTTTAATTATTAGGGAGGCGTTATTAGTAACTAGTATATTAACCTAATTCTTTAGCTATATTAAATAAATAAAATAAGAAGTTAGAGTATAAGAAAGGTAGATAGAAGGGGGTAGAGTTAGTAGATAGAATAGTATTATATAGTAATGCGGGTAAGGGTAGATAGAAGGCTAATAATATTAGATAAATAGTAATAGTAAGTAATAAGTAAAATAGTTACTTACCTATAAAGTTATAATAGTAGACGCTACTTATAGTATAATTAACCTTAAAATTACGCATATTAAAAAATAAGGTAACTATAGTAGAAGATATATAAATCTATACACGCTAGTAATAGAAGTAGCTACTCTTAGTTATACTTTTAAATAGGTATAATATCTATTAAAGAAGTACTTATAAAGTAGTACTAGAAATATAGTAAGTATAGATAAGCCTAAGGCGTAGAGAAGAAAGTTAGCGTATAAGAAAGAAAGGAGAAGAAGAAGAGAGAGAGAAAAGAGAGAGATAGAGAAGAAGAAGGATAAGAGAGGAAAGATAGGTAAGAATAGTAGATAAGAATTAGAATTAAAAGGCTAGATAGAAGGTAAAGTTTAAAGTAG
>MU004187.1:1602342-1631054 GCA_010093605.1 Lophium mytilinum | reverse complement strand
ATAGTACTCTATTTATCTTTAGTTATTTTAGGTTCTTATACGCGGTAAATATAGCGGATATAGAGGGGCATTCTACTCTTCTTAGGGTGCTGCTATCTAGTGTATTACTATTCTTAGTAGCCTTTCTCTTTCTACTTACCGCGTTAAGAGCTTATAATTCTATTATAGATTAGAATATTACTATGCCCGGCGTATTATTAGTGTTATTATTAGGGCTATTATTAGCCCTATAGTGGGTTAGTACTGCCTACCTCTTTATATTAGCTTTTAGTTAAGTATTCTTTTTTATAGTGCACGCTGCACTGTATAATAGATAGCTTCTCTTATAGTTAGCGCACTTTCTAATACTTTTCTCCGTGCATTATCTTATATTATAAGCTCCTGCGCACGCTGCGTATACCGCCTCCTTCTTATAGTATCTAGTAACGTGCCTATAGCCCTAGTATTAGAAGTATTAAATAGCTATAAAGCCTACCTTATACTTTATAGCCTCTAGTATATATCTATTCTATGCTAGCCCGCTATCTATAATCTTATTTACTATTACCTCCGTACCTATAGTAACTATAGCTAATAAGGCGCGCTGTTTAGGGTTATTTCTAATAGCCTAGATCTAATTTAGGTGCTTCCATATAATCTTATATATAGCTAGGCCTAGGTATAGTACCTTATTATCTTATATAATACTGCTTTATAGTATTAGGTCCTCTAGGTCCGTCTCTTTAGGTACTCCGTACACCTCTAGAAGGACCTTAGGTAGTTAAATTTATACTATTTTATCTAGAACCTTTATCTATTTCTTCTTTTTTAATAGGGCTTCCTTAGTAGTTACGTCTAGCATGTAGGCCTTTACGTCTCCGCTCTAGAGCTTTCTAACGCCGTAGATCTTTATTATATTAGGCTCTTCTACCGCTTAGAGCTTATAGGTAATAGTTGCGTTTAAGTTCTTATTTATTGCGGCGCGTTTCTTCTTATCCTTAATATATATAGTAATTTTATAGATAGTCTATATTATATACTCCCTATTTTCTGCAGTCTTACTATTTCTTCCTGCTGCTATTACCGCTGCGTAGGTTATTCCTTATATAAATAGCGCCTATACGCCCTTCTATATTTCCTCTATTATCTTTATTGTCTTTCTCTATGGCGTTTATTATAGGTCCTCCGCAGTACCTAAGAGGCTAGCTAGTATACGCCCGGCGAAGTTCTAGAGGTGCTTAAGGGCGTTATTTATCTTAGGGTTAGAGAATATAGGCTTATTCTATAGAGAGTTCTATATACTATAGGCTTCTTTAATAAGCGCTTAGACATTAGCGTAAATATTCTACTTAGTCTTTAGTTAGTAGGTTTAGTTTTAGGGTTGTTATTAGTGTTATTAGTAGTAGTGTTATTATTATTATTATTATTAATAATGCTGCACAATAGGGGTTGCGATATATAATTCTACTATAATACCGCCAGCATAGCTTATAGAGCTCTAATACTGCGTGTAAATATTTATAGGGCCTTAAGTAGCCCCTAGGGGCCCTTCTTAGGTTGTATTTCTAAGGTGCTGCAAATTTAATTACATTATATCCTTAGTAAAGAGTTATATAGCTTAAAAAACTCTACTATTTAATAATTAGTAATAATTAGCCTCTACCTTAATATTTATCTATACCTATTAGCTTTTAGTAATACTTAATAGATTAGTAATAACTTCTACCTAATATTACCTTCTACTTACCTAGATTAATTAATATAGGGAGGAAGGCTAATTTCTATATATAGATGCCCCTCTCTATTATTTAAGTTAGCATTATAAGCTCTACTAGATTAGTAGCTAATAGATTAAGGTTTTTAAAATAGAAAGAAAAGTTAGCTATAGCTATCTAAAAAGGTACTATACTACTTATTATTACCTAAGCTACTACGCGCCTTTCTACCTTTAATAGTAGCTTATTATCTACTAAAGTTGCGCCCTATAAGCTAGTAGGTAGTAGTACTAATTTATATATCTTCTTACTATCTACTCTTTTTATAAGTATTACTAATTTAGCTTATACTATAGAATAGCTTACTTACCTACTTTCTTTCTTACTAAATAAGTACTCTTACTCTCTAGCTTTTCTACTAGCGCGTATACCGCCTCTATATAGAGAATACCTACTTTAATCTACCTAGAAAGACTAGTATTACCTACCTATATATTTATTATACTTTTTATCTACTTACTTACTTCTACTAGCGCTAGGCTAACTATAGTTTATATTTAACTAGCCTATATATCTCTCTCTTTTATAGCTTTCTACTACTTTAGATAGCGCTTTCTAGAGGCTCTACTTAGTAGTTTCTACTCTTTCTCTATCTTTTATAGCTTGCGCTCTAATAACTAAATTAGCGTGCTTCTTCTTATAGATTTAGCCTTTCTAGAAGTAGTAGAATTATATAGTTATATTTTATAGGCTACGCCTCTAGAATATATATAGGTTAGTAATACTTAGGTTTACCTATTATAGTATGCTATAAGGCTAACTCTTAAGTATAGCTTAAAATTAGTAGAGGTAGGTTAGAAGTAGATAAGAAAGATAATAGGGTAATACTTAGATATTTAGGAGACTAATTAACTACTATATAGTACCTATATTCTACTAGATAATTTAGCTATTAAATACGCGTTTAGATAAAAGCCTCTTAACGCAACTAATATCTTACTAGATATAATAGTACTTAGTTCTAATCTAATTATATTATAGGTAGTAAGGTATAGAGGCGTATTAAATAAAAAGTAGAATTATATTATAAGACGTACTATAAGAAGCTAGAGTATAAGGCTACTTATAATCTATCTAGAGAAATACGCTAGTAGTAGAATAATAATATTCCTAGTAAGTATATAACTATTAGGCACGTGCTAGGTTTATAGCTAGAAAAGAGGCCTAGATCTATTATACTACCCCCCCCTTTTAAGAAAGAAACCTCTTCTCTAAATAGAAACTATATAAACTATAAGGCTATAAAGCTATAGTAAGTATATAGAAAGAGGTAGAAATAGAAAGGCTAATTATAATAGTAAGGCTGCGGAGTTATAGTAAGTATATAGAAGAACTAATTATAATAGAGGGACTAATTATAAGGTTATAGAATTTAAATATTAGTAAGCGTTTACCTATTATATTAGTAGCCTTATAACCTTAGTATACTTAGCGGAAGTCTAGTATATACTATACTATAATCTATAATTATAGATAAACTATTACGGTTCTATAGATAACAGGCTCTAGCGTATAGCATATAACGGACGTTTATGTATACGCCTAGCCGGACGCCGGCGTTCTATACGCCGGCGTAGCTCTTAAGGCTACGCCTACTAGCTAGCTAATAGGACACCTTTTACCTCTACGTTCTTAATAAATAGTAGCTTAGTATAGCCATTACTAGAGCCCTATAATAAGCTTACTAGCATTATATACTATAAGCACTAGATCTGCAGGCCTCTATAACTTATAGAGAATGCTAGAATACTAAGAAGCTATTACCCTTAACCTCGCGTATAAGTAGTCCTCTATTAACCGCAGCCTTTATAAGACCTTAACCTTAACCCGGAAGGCGTTAATATCTAGCTTATAAGACCTTAACCTTAAGCTCTTATAAGCCCTATTACGTCTATAAGCGCTACTCTACTAGCGTCCTTAACCGCCTATATTATAGACCTTAGCGTCCTATACGCTAGTACCCAACTTAACTCCAGAAAGAGCTATAATATTATTAACAACTACCTAGTAACTACCGTGCTACAGCCTTCTGCCATTAATAACTTTCTAAAACTAGCTATCTTCTTAAAACTTACCGTCTTTAGTAACTTCTAGAAAGCCGCTATCTTTAATAACCTATTATCTTTTACAGCTTCCTAGAATATCTTCCACGGCTTTCTAGAAGGTCTAGTCTTTAATAACTTCTAGGTTCCGCTATTCTATATAACCTTACCTATCTAGGCGCGGAAGGTTCTATAGGCCTTAAGGAAGTAGTTCTATAGTTTATAGAAAACTACGTTATTAATAAACCCTATCTACCTTCTATTAGAATCTCTCCTTTATTAACTTTCTTATTAACTCTCTTAACTCCCTTTTATTACTTATCTTCTTATCTATATCTACCTTATTACGCACGTTGGTAATAAGCTCTCCAACGGCCGCGTAAAGATAAGCTTACTATTAACTATAAGCTAGACGTCTATATTTTTTATAGGCCGCTATTAGCCTTTTATAGGCCGCTATTAGCCTTTTATAGGCTATTATTAGTCTTTTACGGCTACTATTAGTCTCTTACGGCCGCTATTAGCTTAATATTCGCGTTAAGCCTTTTAGGCTATTACTTACTAATCTCTATATCTAGTATAAGTAGCTCTAACACTCCCTTACCGCAGTATACCTACCTAGACCTACCCTAGAATATTATCCGCCTTAGGCACTAGCTTTACGCCTTTAAGCGTGCCAACGCCGGCTAAATCCAGAGCTAGTTACTTAACGCAGCTCTTAGAAGTGGCTTTCTTATTTAATTCCTAGTCGCCAACCAGCCGCTACCTAGCTTTCGCTAGGTGTATCTATCTAAGTAGCTATTATTAGCTTATACCCTCTAGACTAACATTAGGAACTTCGCCCAACAGCTTAAGCAATGTTAGCTTACTATTAGCGTTAACTCTCCGCACTTAGCTAACTCCGGGCGCTCTAACTAAATAGAGCACGTCCCCCGCAACGAGAATTAGAACCCGTTGCCTAATATGGCGTTTAATACTGCCCAGCTATAATAGCTTAATAATCTTATTAATTAAGCTATTACCCGCGTCGCCGGCTAAATATAAATACAGGCCCCCTAATAAGGACCTGCAGGACCTCTAGGACCTCTAGAAGCCTAGGGCCCCGCAGGCGCTAATAGCGTTAGAGGCGGCAATAGCGAAGGCGGCTTCCGCGTGCAAGAGATTAGCTACTTCTAGCTAAATCTAGACGTTACTAACAACGTCTTCTACATTAGTAATAATATATATATCCGCAACGTCTATATATTTATAGAACACGCTAAAGACATTACTAGGCTACTAGAATAATCTAAAGAGCTTATTAAGAATAAGCTACCCTAATACCTATATAGCGGCGCCCTAATATAGTTTACGTCCTCTCTTACAGAATTAAAAAAGGGCGGCCTCCGCTAGCTATCCCTTAAGAATAGCTAGTGCAAGGCCTTAGTCTATTAATTTAAGAAGCCCCTAATAAAGTTCTTAAATAAGCTTATATTAGCGTTCTATACCTTATAGAATGCTAGAAATAGACGCAGCCTATCTACCTATATTTACAATATTCTCTACAGCGCAAAGGCCGCTAACCTTAAGAATATAAAGAACAGCCTTACCTTTACCTAGAAAGGAGTTAACCCCTTACTCCGTAATAGTCTTTTAGCGCCTATAGTAAATACAGCAGTCTATAAGTTTATCTAGAACTTAAAGGCCCAACGTAATAATTAGAGTAATCTTACTAATATCTACTTACGCAGCTCGCTCTTCTAAAGCGGTTAGTATTCTTAAAACTCCTTCTCTTCTTCTTAACGGACTTTCTAGCTGTTAGTACAACCTTAGAACTAGTAGAACTAGTAGTACAGCTCTTAGTAGTACTAAGGTTACTAGAACTAGTTTAGAAGCCGACCTAGCAACTTCTTATATTCTAACGCTTACGCCTAGTATTAGTAGCTATAGGCTCTAAACGCCCCCACAGCGCCCTTAAAACCTGCGCTTCCGGCGCCGCGTTAACTACTCCTCCTTATAAGCAGCAATGCGCCGGCCCAGTCTTAATCCTTATAGAACCGTTAAGAAGGCTTTAATTAAGAAGGCTTTAGAAACTAAGGTTAGTTTACTAGGCCTAACTAGTATAGTAGACAGTCCTATAAGACCGCCGCCTATAATACTAACGCTAACGCCGGCAATAATAAGTAAGAAGGTCTAGAACCCTAGAAAGAAGAGAAGCCCTAGACTAAGAACGCCCAGCTTAAATACTACCTAGAGAATAACGGCTATAATAGACCCTTTAAATAGCATAACGCCTACAACTAGAATTACAGCAACGCCTAAAACTATAATAATAACGTCTAGAATAACCTTATTAACGCCGGGTCTGTAGACGTCTACAACGCTATAACCTCTCTAATAGTCTTATCCCCCTAATATTAGTACTAGACCTATTCTATAAGCTTCCCCTTAAATAACACGCTCTTCTAATACCTGCATTATAAGTGCTCTCCAATATTATAAATACGCCCTTAGAAGGCCTCGCCCCCAAAAACGCCCGACAATAAGGTTACCTGTTAGGCCGTTAAGGTTGTTAGCTTACGCCTTATTAACAGCTATGTTAGCTTAAACGCTATAAAACAGCTTAGCTCCGGCCTTATATTCCGGGGCTACTACTATATTATAATAAAGGCAGCCCTTGTAAAGAACGGAGCCCTTAAGAATATAACCCCTAATAGCGGCAATATAATAACGCTTATAGAAAGAGACTTTCTTAAAAAATACAGCAACCCGTATAAAATTTAGAGCTTAAAATAAACAGTTCTAGTTTATAGCGTTAGCAACCGCCTAACGCTAACCTCTAACTTCTGCGTTGTAACCTTATACATACCCGGGCGCCTAAGTAATAGCGGCGGCGAAGCTATAGCAATTATATAGTTTAAGGCCCACGTTATTAACTACCTATAGGCTAATCTCTTAATTAGCACTAATATACTAACCCTAGAGGGCTTTATCCTCAACCTAAAAAGACGCTATATTTAGATTAGCAGCTATAATAATATTAAGGTGCTAATTTCCGTGCAAGCTAGAGGCTCTAACGTCCGCGTTTAACGCCTTATAATAGCGGGAAGCTCTATAGTAATACCCTTTAATATAGTTACCGCTATATCTATTACTATACGCAAACGCGATAGCTTACTAGATAGAGACCTTACCTTTACGCCGGAGTTCTATACTCTATAACTTAGCCTAGACGGCGGAGTCTATGCATACATTATAGATGTTAACTTCTTAGCCATCCTTATGCGCAATAACTCTAATAAGGCGTACATAGTTTCTAAGAACACCCGCCTTAGAACCCTAGAAGATTATCTAGAGAAAGCCGCCTACCTTATAGATATTAAAAATTACAACCTCGCCTTTTAACACGCCCCGTTTTAGTAGCCTCTAGAAGATAACTTTCTATACTATAGCGCCTATAATAGCGCCGTAGATTAGATTAAGTTCTCTAACGGGCTCTCTAAATAGATTAAGCTCTAGATTAAGCTCTCTAATAAGCCCTCTTCTATAAGCGCGTTAAACCGCGCGACCGTAGAATCTATAATAATCCCGTCTTTTATAACGCCCACGTCCTTTTTATCCCTAATACTCCCGTCTTCTATAACACCCCCGTACCTTATAACTCTACTAGTAACTATAACCGTAATTAAGCCTATAGACGCCCAGCACACGGAGTTTAAGGGCCCCTTTAGCGTCACCGTGTACGCCATATTAATCGCGGTTACTAAAAAGTATAGTAACCTCCTCTAAGGCTTTAAACCACTCTTTATAGATAATAGAAAATTAGCTCGCGTGCCTAAAAATTAGTAGCTGCAGATACCCCTTATATAAAACCTCTCTAGCGCTAAGTTAGCGCACTAGGTTTACTCTCTCGGGCCTTAGAAACGCGCCCTTATTAATAAAGAATTTAACAAGCTATATAAATAGAAAAGAATGGAATAGTCTAAGTAGCTAACTAAGTTTAGCTTTCCCGTATTTATCGTGTAGAGGACAGTAACTATTAATAGCTAGCTAGTAAGAAAGGGCCGTATTATTATAGATATCCGGGGCCTAAATAAGGTCTCTATAAAGAACAGCTATCTATTACCTTAATAGAAGAAGCTAACTAGCGCCGTTATTAGGTGCCCGTATATCTCTACTATCAACGCCGCCTCCTTTTTCTATTAGTAGCTAGTTGCCTACAGTAATAGAGAGAAGTTTATAGTTGTCTCTTATAGAGGCTAAGAACACTTTAATGTAGCTGTAATAGGCTATTACGGGTCCCCTACATATATATAGCGACAAATTAATAGAATTATATAGCTATTAGAACTATTAGCGTTCTATAAGGCCTATATTAATAATATAGTTATCTTTAGCAAGATATTAGAGAAGCACCTATAGCACCTACGCCTACTCTTTAACGCCCTTACTAAGTTTAACATTATACTAAAAGGCCAGAAGTTATATCTTAGCTACCCGTTAATTACGCTTTTTAGCTAGAAGGTTAACGCCCTAGAACTCTCTACCGCCGCTAAGAAAATTGTAGCTATATACAACCTAAACTTCCCGGCTACTCTAAAAAAGCTTAAGCACTACCTAGGCCTTATAAGATAGCTGCGTTAGTATATTAGGTACTACGCGTAACTATTAGAGGCCCTCTAGATAGAGAAAATATAGCTTCTTAAGACCGCGCCCGTTACAGGACACGCCTATAATTACTACACGCGCAGCACGCATATAGAGGACACCGCTAACCTCTAGAAATTCTTTAAAGCCTTATAGTAAGCCTTTAATAACTCCTCCTTCCTAGCTTATTATTAGCTAAAGCAGCAGCTATACGTTAATATTAACGCGTTTAAGCTAGGCTACGGCGTTATAGTATATTATATTATTGGCGACCCATAATCTATTAATAATATTAAATAAAATTAAATATAGCCTATACTCTTCCTTAGTAAGCTACTATTAGCTACTAAATAGAACTACTAGCCTATAGAGCTTAAGGTAGCCTACCTCTACTAGGTAGTCTATTAAATCCGCTATCTTCTAGACGCCGCTAAAGACCCTATAATTATAATCACGGATTACGCCGCAATAATAGAAATTACAAGGGCGACCTTATTATCCATATCTTCCGTAGATAAGTTAAACATCCGCCTTATCCGGGCGTCTTAATATCTCTTATAGTTCCGTCTAGATATACGCTATAGGCTAGGCAAGTAATACCTAGTACTAGACGCCCTCTCTCGCCTATCTATATAAGCAGCTAGGCCCGGAGACGCCACTATAAACACGCTTAAAAACCTATTAGCCTTCTACACTAATATTAAGCCCCTAATATATAGCACCTTAGTTATCTATATTACTAATAACTTCCGCGCATAACTTATTAAGGCCTATAGCATAGATAAGCACTAGTCTAATATAATAAGCCTTCTACGCATAGAAGCTAGCAAGTTAGCTTCTAGGGCCCTAAGCGTAATATATACGCCTAGACTCCCCTTTATACTAATTAAGGGCCTTATCTATTACCGCGATAAGATAGACAGCAGGCTCTAGCTCTATATACCTAAAGCCCTTAAGGGCGACATCTTTATAGAGTACTATAACGCTTACTTCTACGCCGGCTTCTATAGGGCCTATAAACGTGTATAAGCTATATATTACTTACGCTATCTAGCTCGCCGCCTATAGCTATACCTAGACTATTATTAGGTCTACGGGACTATAATAATAACTCGCTATAAGCCGTATAGAACTCTTATACCCGTATAGACGCCTAATATACTATTCTATATAGTTACCTTAGACTTTATTATTAGGCTTCTAGAATCTAGTAAACAAGGCTATAACGCGTTTATTACAGTCACCTGCAAGTTTTTAAAGCGCGTAGCTATTAGGCCCGGGAAAGACACCTACAACGCTAAAGACTAGGTAGGAGTTATACTTAATATACTTACTAACTAGGGCGTCCTAGCTACAATAGTAATAGATTGCAACAAGAAGTTTATATTAGCCTTTTAGCGCTTACTATTCTTACGCCTTAGTACTAAGATTCTTATATCTATAGCTTACTACTCTTATATAGATAGCTAATTAAAGCGCATAAACTAGACCGTTAAGCTAGCAATCCGCTACTACCTATTACAAGGGAATACTAAGTAGCACGTAATTCTACCTGCACTACGCCGGACGTTAAATAACTCTATTAACTAGTCTACTAGCAAGTCGCTAAATAAGATTATCTACGGCTTCCGGCTAAGTAAGGGGCTTCCAACAATAGCAACTTAGACGTCCGCGCCAGTTATAACGCCCGCGTTAGCTACAACGCCGGCGGCAGCAACTTAGTTATTAACGTTAATATTAGTAACGCCTGCAACGCCTACAACTACACCTGCATAGCCTCTTAACCTAGAAGCGTTAAGCTTTTTAGAAGCCCGGCAGAGGCTACGCTAGAAGGCTGCCAACTTAATTGCCTACGCCGCTGTAAGAATAAAAGCCTGTTTTAATAAAAAATACGCACCCCTGCATCTCTAACCGGGAGACCTTATATATATACGCCTCTATAAGGGTTTTAAGGTTTCTAGCATCTACTGCAAGTTTAGATAATAGCGTATAGGGCCTTAACTAGTAATACAGGCTATTAGTTATAACGCCTATAAAGTTAACTTACCTCCCACCTAGAAAATACACCCTATTATCTTAGTAGAATAGCTTAAGCTAGCACCGGCTTCTAAGGATAACCCCTTTAGGCGGCCCATTTAAGAGGAACCGCCTGCCGTTAAAAATAACCGCAATAATAAGAGCGGCGCCTTCTATAAGGTTAAGAAGCTCTTAAATTGCTATTATTACTATATTAGGCGCTTAAAGAAGCTATTTATAGAGTACCTAGTTAAGTAGAAAGGCTATAGGCCTAAAGAGAACCGCTAGACGCGCTAGAAGGACATTAATAATAAGCTTGTCGCTGCATACAATCTAGCCTATAAAAGCTAATCGCTATAGCTTAATTACTATATACTAATTACTATAGCTTAATTACTATATACTAATTACTACAGCTTAATTACTATATACTAATTACTATAGCTTAATTACTACTACTTACACGCCCTCTATTATCTTTTAAGGGCGCTATTACTTTTTTACAGAGCTATTATCTTTTATAGAGCCGTTATCTTTTATAGACTTATTATCTTTTATAACTTCTATAAACTAGTTATCTTTTACAGCTTCTATAAATATGTCGCTAGACCTATATTCTTTTATAACTTCTACACCTTTACAGCCCCCGCAATAAAGCCGTTGGGACTCCCTATTTACTATTACGCATACGCCGCCATTACTTATAGGCTGTTATTATTTTAGTATTATCTAGGACGTATACCTTAGATATATAGTTGTTAAGAATAACAACGTCTTTCTTATTTAGGGTAGTTGTTACGGTTCTATAGATAACAGGCTCTAGCGTATAGCATATAACGGACGTTTACGTGCACGCCTAGCCGGACGCCGGCGTTCTATACGCCGGCGTAGCCCTTAAGGCTACGCCTGCTAGCTAGCTAATAGAACACCTTTTACCTCTACATTCTTAATATAAACTTATACTTTTATAGTAGTGTACTTATAGTATTACTAGGTAATAACCTTCTCTAATAACTTAGTAGAAACTATACAGTAGAGAATCTAATCTAAAGTAAAGAGTTTAGTCTTACTTTAATTAGCTAGCTAACCTTATAGCTTATATTATAATCTTTAAGCTATTAACTTTAACTAATTCTAGCTATAAGGCTACTATACGCGCAGCGGGGTGCTTATTATTATTTAAATCTAGGTTCTTATTATATTACTAGCCTTCTAGTAGTTTTAGAAAGTCCTAATAGAGCCTATTCTTGCGCGGGTATAGCTAATAGAAACGCTATACTAGTTTCTAAGCGCCTTCTCTCTTAAAGCAGCTCTAATTCTTCTAATTACTTAGTATAGTATAACTAGTCTACTAGAGCTTATATTATAGCTTCTAATACTATCTACGCTATTACTATCTACTAGTAATAATATTCTTAATAGGGTATTCTATATTCTTTTATCCTCCTTTATTAATAACTATAACGGGCGGCGGTTTAGGTTATTATTAACCTTTAATTAGCTAAGAGTTATTAAGATATAGTAAGTATAGTAAGAATACTAGCTAAACGCGTTTAGCTAGTATATTCTATAGGAGCTTAAGTTTATACGCGGCGCTATAGTTAATAACCTTCTTAATTTAATATAGTCTAATATTTTTATAGTCTAAGAACTTATTCTTATATTCTATTTTAATATTACGGGCGTTAAGCTATACCTAGTTATCTACTCTTATTAGCGGTAGTAGATTATAGTACTAGTTAGTAAACTTAGCTTACTTATTTTTTACCTAGGTTATTTATTATTATCCTTCTATAAGCACTTCTTATAAGTAAGTAATATATTAATTAGTAAGTATTAGGTTTATATAAGTATAGTGCACTAGGCCTTATTCTAGTAGGGCTAGTAGCTCTATACCTTACTTTAGATAGAACCTATAGTTAAAGAAAAATAGTAAAAATTCTATAGAGGCGTTAATTATATTATTTATAATAAATTTACTAATAGGTAGCTAGTTAACCTAATTACTTTACTAATAGTTAATAAATAGCTATAGAAAGGCTTTTATAAATAAGTTTATATTTTCTATCTACCTATCTATTTTAGGGTAGTACGCTATAGATATTTATAGATTAACGCCTAGGCGCGTATAAACGCGGCGCTAGAAATCTAATATAAAGTTAGTACCTAAGTTACTAATAATTCTTTATAGTAATCTATATAGGCGGAAGATTTCTTATATAAATATATTAGTAATATCTTTAGCTATTATTCCTACTATAGAAATATAGTATTGCTGCTTAGATAAGTAGTTAATAATAATAAGAATTAAGGTATATTTAATACTATTTCTAATACAGGGAGAAAGATCTATAATAAAATTAAATATAATATTAGTCTAATAGTATTTACCTATAGGTAAGCTATAAAGTAGGTCTTACTTTTTACTTCTAGAAGCCTTAGCTTAGCGGCAACTATAGTAGGCCTTAGTAAATTACTTAACTAATTCTATTATTTTAAGCTAGAAGTAGTACCTCTAGAGAAGCTTATATATACTATATTTTTCTAGGTAGCCGCTAGCTAGTACTATATAGAAGACCTAGAGTAATTATAGATATAATATAGTATAGTCTAGTATATATAACTAGCTATAATAGTATAAGCGGGCGTTATTATCTTTACTAATTACCTTAAATACGCCTATATTAAGATTTTCTAGTAGCTACTATAGTTCTATAGATAGGGTGCGCGTGTTATTCTATATAAGCGCTATTAAAGAGTATACTATAGAATTAGTTAGTTTCTCTAGTAGTAATAGTAGTTAATACGCGTTAGTAATTAAGTTACTAAGTAATTATTCTAGTTTAGTATTAGGGTTAGGTTCTACTATAGAAAGAGTACTATCTTCTATAGTAGCGGGCGCAAGCTAGAAGAAATTAAGATATAGGCTAGTAGCGGGCAGTAGATTAAGTATAAGATAGTAAGAAAGTTCTTTAAATAAGAAGCTAGGTATAAAGTTAGCTAACGGGCTACTTATTATATAGCTTAGTTACTTAGTAAGTTCTTTTATATTAGCGTTGCTATATTTATTTTAAATATTATTACTAATAATTAGCGCGATACCTAGATCTAGGTAATAGCTCTTAAGTATTATTTAATATTAAAATTAGTTATATAGGTTATTTAGTCTATATAGTAAGTTTTATAAATACCTAGTTAAGCTATTAGGCTTAATACTAAATATTTCTAGCTAGTAAATAATTTTAAAGTTAAACCTAGCGAGAAACTCTACCTACCGCGCTTAATACTAGTTAAGCTATTTAGTTATTATAAACTACTTAAGGTTATAGTAGTCTATAAGAATCTCTATAGAATTCTTAGAGTTAGTACTAGTAAGCTTAGGCTGCTACTATTTAAAAGCCTTAATAATAGTAAGGAGCTCTTTATTATATATCTTATAATTTATTTCCTATAGTATTATTTTAGTAGAGAAGAAGGTAATAGAATAAAGTAAGCTATCCTCGCCTATCTATAATATAATACCGGCGATAATATAATTAGATGTATTAGTCTTAATATATACTTTTTTACTATATTAGAAATAGGCTAGCACTAGTACGCTTATAAAAGCTTTCTTAAGGATTTAGAACGCCTATTTATAGTTATTTATCTATTTAAACTTAGATTAGAGTATTTCCTTTTTATTCTTCTTATTACTATTAGATGTTTGCATTATTAAGGTAAGTAGATAAATAATGCGAGAGAAACTATAAATAAAATACTAATAGAAATTAGCTAGGCTAAGAAAAGCTTATACGTTCTTAATATATATAGGTATCTACTAGCTTATAATAGCTTCTACCTTTTTAGAATCTATATAAATACCTTTTATAGTAATAATTAGGCCTAGATATTTTACTTACTTAATACTAAATTTAGACTTCTTAATATTAGCTTATAGGCTGTATTTATATAGCTACTAGAGTACTTTTTTAATATACTTCTTATATTAAGCCTTATCTATAGAGTATATTAAAATATTATCTAAGTACGCGGAGTAAAAATTATTAAGGTAGTTATAAAGTGCATTATTAATATAGCCTTAAAAGGTCGCCGGCCCTTCTATAAGACTAAATAGAAGAACCTTAGACTTAAATGCGCTATACTATATTATAAACCTAGTAAAGTATTTATTTTCTAGTCTTATCTAGATTTAATTAAATACTCTAATAACGTCTAACTTAGTAAACTATTTAGCGTAACTAAGGCGATTTATAGTCTCTTATATTAATAGTATAGAATACTATAATTTAATAGTAAGAGTATTAATAGTGCAGTAATCTATATAAAAGCGTACTTCTCTACCTAGTTTTTAGATAAGGAGGATTAGAGAAGAAATATTAGAGTGCGCTAGTTTAATAAAACTCTTAGTAAGATTATTATCTATTTACTTCTTTACTACTTATAGTTCTTCTTTTAATATTAGGTAAGGTTATACACGCGGAAGCTTTTCCTCTGCGCTAGAAAGTAGATAAATCTTATAGTCTACGCCGGGTTAATTAGACGGAAGAGTATTAGCGTCTATTTAGTTAAAAATATTAATAAATTAATAGTATTTCTTTAGTAGCTTATAGAGGATCTCTTCTTTTATTATATAGGTCTTAGCCTAGAGGAACTTATTAATATCTATTATAGTAATTATATTAATATGTTTAGGTATATTAGTGCCCTATTATATAACTAGAACCTAGATGCTATTATTATATATTAAGATATTATAATTAGCGTTAATATCTTAGAGTATATAGAGTAGTAGTTTCTCTATAAGCTAGCCCTTTCTTATATAAGCGTAAGTTAGCCTAGCTAAGATATAGTATATATTAGCTATATTATCTATAGAAGAAAAAGTAGCTTAAAGGTAATAAGATAGGCTCTATACTAATACTAAGCTATTTCTTATATAGTAACGCCTATAGTATAGGCGGAAGAAATTAATATAGTATTCTTACTAATTAATTATAGAGTTATATCTCTTAAGCTATTTATAACCTAGAATAATTAATGCTAGACTAAGATCTATAATAAATACTTTAAACTATTTAGCATACCTATTAAGATTAAAATAGATAAGCGCGGTATAAGTAATCTTCTTTATAATAGCTTCTCTATCTATAAGTTCTAGAGTATAGGCTTTTATTAGGGGGATAAAAGAAAGGTTATTAGTATACGTGTAAGTAGTATTAATAAAGATATATATAGCTCTACTATTAAGTAGAGAAAGGGTAGATATTATAGAAAGAAGCTTACTATTTTTATATATTTAAACGTCCTCTATAAGCTTTAGATAGTATCTATTCTATAGTAGAATATCTATCTAGATTAAAGCCTTACTAATTTTAAGAGTATCTATAGATTCTAGCCTAAGTCTATCTAGCTTATTTATTATGCCTACTATACCTTTATATATTAACTATATAACTAGTATTAAATTACTACTACTTACTATAGGCCCTAAGTTGCGGCTATAACCTAGGGCTAGGTATTTCCCTAGCTATATTCTTACTAAGTAGCTAAGTTTATAGTATAAATAGCTAGGGCGCTAGGCTAGCTAGTGCACGGTAGAGTAGGGCGCTAAGCTATAAGCTAAGCTATAGAGTAATTAGAGTTATTCTTCTTATAGCCTAGTATATAATAGCGGTAGTAGATACTATTAGCTCTTAGTATAGTATACTTAGTATTAGTTATTACGCCTAGAGGCTTCTAGCTATTTAGAATATTAACTAGAGCCTATAGCTAATCTATACGCAGGTTAGTATTATTAATACCGGCGGCTATAATAGTAAGAGGTTAGTTAGACTAAGAAGTTTAGGTATATAGGCCGTATTAGAACTAGTAACCTCTATAGTTATTATAACCTTTTTAGTATTCTCTATATCTACCGCGCTAGTTTTCTTCTTAATAGATTATTAGGTTAGCGTAGTAGGCTATATATATATAGATTAATATATTATTATTATACTAGTAGTAGTGTATAGCTACTACTATATCTATAGCTCTAGTAAATAGCTTTTCTATTATAGCGCCCTTATTAACCTAGATAAGCCCTTACTTCTAAATTATAGTTATTATATTATTATTATTCTATTTAGATATTATATTTGCTTACTCTATAATATAGCTTTAGAAATTATCTATTAATTTATTTTATTTCTAGAATATTATATAGATCTTATTCTAGGCTGTATTCTCTATATTAGGGTTAAGAAATTAATTATCTATAAAGGCCTAGGCGTCTACTAGAGTAATAAGCCTATCTTTTAATATCTATTTAGATATTATATATTATCCCGCTACTAAGTTAAGCTTAATTTAGGAGATTATATATCTAAGCTATAGATAGTTATTTTAGAACTTGCGGCCGCTGCCGGAAATCTTAAGTATAATATAAGCTTTCTAGCTAGAGTACTATACTTTATTACTAGTAAATTCTAGGGCGTCTATAATATAGTTACGTGTATATAATCTTAAATATAAATATAAGTATAAGTAGTAGTATTTTAAGTAGTATTAATTATAACTATAATTACAGCGGTCTTTATCTAAACTAGATAAGCTAGTAGAGCTATTAGAGCTACTAGAGTTATCCTTACTATATAACTTAGTCTAGCAAGACTTATACTTCTTAGACCGCTTCTTATACTTATATAGGTTTTTATTATTATTATAGCTACTATTACTAAATAGGGAGGTTACTATAGAAAAGAGGTTATTAATAGTATTAGGGCGTGCGGTCTTCTATAAAGTAGTAGCTAAAACCTTAACTAGTATAGCCTATTATTTAGAAGTAGATACTATATTAGTAGTAATTATTTAGCGTTAAAGCTTTATAGCTTTCTTTTCTAGCGTTACTACTTTACTTACTTAAAGCTTATAAGCTATCTTAGCTTTATAGTAGTTATTCTTATATATAGCTAGATTTTTAACCTAATACTTAGCTTACTCTATAGCCTTTTATAGCTTTCCCTTAATCTTCTCTAGTTTCTACTTAAGCTTCTTAGTTTTTATAGTAAGGTAAAATTTACTAGCAAGTTTAGCTTTCTATATAGCTATCTTATCTTTATAGACTTATACTTATTTACTAGTAGACGCCCTAATAAGTTTATTAAATTTACTCTTAGCCTCTATAAGTTTCTTCTAGAGTTCCTCCGCCTATTCTAAGAGTTTCTAGACTTTATTCTTCTTATCTTTAGCGGCGTTTTCTTATTCTTTTATAATATTGCGCTTAAGATTAACCTTAATTTATAGTGCGCGGTAACGCTTCTTAGTATCTTTGCGTGTAATCTCTTTATACTAAGCTTATATTTTATATTCTTGCAGGATTTAGAACTACTTTATAGAATTTACCTTAATAAGTATAAGGTAAGTATTAGTATTATTAATCTAGATAAGGCCGAGTTACTTATCTTTACTAATAGTAGAGTAGTTAATAAATATAGAGTCTTTAATAAAATTACCCGGGGTTTATACTATAAGGCGTAATAGGGTTTTACTAACTTATTTCTTTTCTAGAGTATTAATAGCTTCTAAGAAAGAGCCGTTAATGTTTTTAATCTTATTATTATTATTATTATTAAGGGGCACCTGTTGCTAGCTCTATTCTATAGTAATAGATATAAATTAAGTATTAACTAGAGCGTTAGGGTCTTAGGTAAATTATTTAGGTTTATTCTCTTAGAACTAGTACTTGCGCTTAAGGCGCGCTTATAATAGAGAAGCTAATATAGCTAGGTCTTTACTAGAGGTAGAATTATTATTAGAGTTAGGTTTAGATTTAATAAAGATAGGGTTCTTAGTAGTGCTTATAGTAGAGTAGTAAGCTAGTAAGAGAAAGTAGTAGCTATAATACGCAACCCGTATATTACGCGAAATAATAGAGGAAATATTAACCTATAGATTGCGCTAGATAGTATAGAAGTAGACTTTCTTATAGCTTTATAGAGGGGAAGTTATAGGTAGAAGATAAGTAAGAGAGAGAAAGATAGAGAAAGAGGGTAAGGGCGGCTAGTTAAAGTAGCTATATAGCTAGTTCTAAGTTAGGTTAGTATATAGTAAATAATATAGAAAAGTCTATATACTCTTTTTAGAGTATTTATATAGTAAGTATATAATAGCCTATAGTAAGACTATAAAAAATAGAAGGTCTATAATAGCCTATAGTAAGGCTATTTAAAGCTAGAGTTTAAGTAGCTACTTATTTTTAGTAATTCTAAGTAATTTTATAGGCTTATTTAGATGCGCCTATAGATATATAACTAAGTAGACCCGCGGGCTATATACTAAGTAAATTAACTAAGCTAACCCGTAGGCTATAGACTAAGCTAACCCGCAGGCTGTAGACTAAGCTAACCCGCAGGCTATAAACTAGGCGTTTTTAACTAGGCTAATCTATAGGCTAATTAATAAGTAGCCTATAGGCTTATTAACTAAGTGGCCTATAGGCTTATTTTTAACTAAGCAGCCTATAGGCTAGTAGTAAGACTTTAAAGAAATTAGTATCTATAGGCTATATAACTAAGCTAAGAGGCTATACTACTAAAGTAATAGTATTAAGGCTACTAGTAGTATAGTCTAGTATAACTTTATAATAAGTAATTAGAGCTATAGAAAAGAAAATTATATATATAAGTAGTATATAGTATTATAGATAGTAAGATATAAAGGCGTATTAAATAAGAAGTAGAATTATATTATAAGACGTGCTATAAGAAGCTAGAGTATAAGGCTGCTTGCAATCTATCTAAAGAAACACGCTAGTAGTAGAATAATAATATTTCTAGTAAGTATATAACTATTAGGCACGTACTAGGTTTATAGCTAGAAAAGAGGCCTAGATCTATTATAAATTATTAGCCTAATATTATACTAGCCTTAACTTTAACCCTCTAGAAGGTAGCTACTACTATAGTAACTTATACCTTTTATAATAATAGCTAATATACTACTAGTATATATTAGACTAAAGCTCTAAACTCTTTTAATAACCTACTTACTATTAAATTATAGCCTCTTCTCTAACTCTAACTATTTTATTTAGAATATAAGTATATCTATTATAGCTATAATATAACCCCTATTATAATATATTTCTAATATATATAATAGTATTACGTGCCCTCTAGTATATAATTATTATTATATAACTAGGCTTAGCGCTAGCCTTACCTACCTCTTAGCTAGCGCTCCGCGCTCTTTTTTTTTTCTTATAGCTACTTTATCTATATATACTAATATTAGGTCTTCTCTTATAATCTACTATTATACTATAATATAAAGTAGCTACCCTTCTAGCTTCTAGAAGTTTCTAGAAGTACTTTTTTTTCTACCTATCTACCTACCTATATATATACCTAGCTAATTTAATAGGCTAAAATTTTAATATATAAACCTAATACTCTCTATATTAATATAGGGAGACTTAAAAAAAGGCCCTATAATCTTATAGTAAGAACTCTATATACTCCGCCTACTATAGTTAGCGCGCAGGCTCTATAAACCTACTTACTATTACGCGCAACTAACTAATATAAGTATAGTTACTTTCTAATAATAGAGTAAGAACTATATATACTCTATTAGTAATAGGCTAGTATATAGGCTCTATATACCTACTTACTAACTATTACGCGTAACTAACTAGTTTATATATAGTTATCCTATTTTTATTTACTAATTAAAGGCAGCCGCTAAGAATAGTACTAGCTACTCTAGAAAGCACGCCTACTTTTAAGCTTTTATAGAGGATCTATACTCTCTATTTTATACTAACCTTTTCTATAGTCTACTAATACTTACTAGTAAAGATATAAATAACACCTCTAAGACTAGCTATACTAAGTTATAGTAGAAAAGCTCTAACTCTATATAGTATAGCTATATCTAGCGTATAGCCTATAGGTTTACCTTCTAGTAGTAAAGCTAATAAGTATTTAGTTATTTCTAATTCTACCCTTTCTTCTAGCTTATAAGCTACTTAATCTACTCTTATATCTAACTCTTAAGAAGCGCATAAGCTTAATTACTAAGAAAAGAAAGCCGCCTATAAGATAGGCGGTAGAGAAGTATTATAATACTAACTAACTATAACTCTAGAAGCTCTCGCTACGCGCGCTAAAAAATTTAGTAACTTAGGACTAGATATTTACCTTCTATTAAATTAATTTAGTACTAACCTACTATAGAGCTAAGCCTATTATAACTTTACTAACTCTACTAAGTAGAATATAAATAATAACGCCTACGTAAATAAAGATAAAAGTAAAGTTAAAGCTAAAAGTAAAGTTAAAGTTAAAGATAAAGAAGCCTTTAAGTTATTTACTAAGATATCTATACCTTAAGCTATCTAATTTACTAAACCCCTTATTAACCTAATAACTCTAGTCTTCTCTTAAATTCTAAATACCTTTAAGAACTAAGTTATTACCTCTACTAATAATACTACCGTAATTCTAAATACCTATTCTAATCTCCCTTTTTAAGGCCGGTCTAATATAGCTAATATAGGCGCTAGCTCTACTAGAACTAGCAGTAATAAGCCTAATTATTAACAGTCCCTTCTTATAGATAATAACGGCATAGTCTTTACTATTAACCGCGCTAGTAATAGATAACCTACTAATATTACTATTAATAACGCGAAAGAGCTCTATAATATTATGCAAGATAAATATATTAGTATTTATACTATACTACTTAACTACTATAAAGAACTAGGTAAGTTATATAAAGATATTAGAAATATAGTTATAGCTATTTAATAGAAAGATAAGAAGATTATATAACTTTAGAAATAATAAGGTATATAAGATAGTATTATAATTAGTAATCTTAAAGACTAAGTAGCTAAGCTTTATTATTAAGTTACTAAGATATATACTAATACTAAAAACTTTACTAATAAACGCGATAGCCTTACTAAGCAGCTAGAAGATAAGCGTAAGAAGGCTAACGCTTAGACTATTCTTAATGCTAAGCTATGTATTAAGGTTAAAGGCCTTACTACTAAAGTAGCTAAAGTTACTTTCTACTATAACTAATACTAATAGCAGTATAATACCTTTTACACTTAGAGTATAGAGTATAAGAAGAAGTATTAATAAGCTATATAGTAATAACTATAAGCGCGCTCTTAATAAGATAATATAGCTAAGCGCGGTAACTATAGCTACCTATTTAATAAAGGTAACAGCGATAACTCTCTAGATTATAATTATTTTATCTAGCCTAACTTTTTATATAATCTAAACGCGTAACTTACTACTAGTCTGCACTAACTCTATACTAAGTTCTATAACCTTTAGAAGTTTAAAGAATGTAATAATATATCTAAGTATAAATTATAGAAAGCTTATGCCTATACTATCTTCTAGAATAAACCTTAAGACTTCTATAATAAGTAAGCTAAGCTTAAGTATATTAAATTATACTATATTAGATATGCTAAGAGCGTTATATATAGCTATACTTAATAGAACCGCCCTATAAGTAATAACTTTAAAATAATTAAAGAAATATTTAAAGTAATAGACCTATATTTTATAATTAATAATAAAGCTATAGCTATAAATAATAAGCTATATAGCTAATAGGCGTATATAAAATATAATAAGAAATAGTCTATTTTTCTTCTCTAGTTCTAGAAGATAGTATCTATAAACTCTAATAAGGATATAGACTTTATTAAATAAAAAGAATAGCTTAAGCGCCTTATTACTTCTAAACTTAAAGGTTAAGTCTTTAGAGCTGCTAATAACTATATATTCTAGCTAGAACTTATCGCCGCTATTAACCGCGCAGTCTCCTATCTTACTAGTAAGCGCGAACGCGCCCGCAAGCAGTAATATTCTAACGGCCCTTTCTAGAATAATAGTAACAGCTTAAAATATACTAATAAGCTATTTACTAATAAGTCTAATTATAACTTCTAATAGGATTTTAACCGCAACTTAAAGATATATTTATTACGCCCTATTATAGATAATAGCTTATACTGCTATAACTATAATAGTAATATACGCCGCATTTATCTCTCTTCTATAGTAACTAAAGTGCTAAGTAAATAGACTTAAGAAGTCTACTATAACTATCTTAAGATAGAATATTATATATTAGACTATAACTATCCTTATATAAAGAACGCCTCTTCTTCTAAAAAGATAGTCTAATAATATCTTACCTATTTCTAGAAAGAACTAGATTTAAAGCTCTCTATAATCTACTATATAGATAATTTTGCATCTAATATTAAGCTTAGTAATACTCTAGCTACTATTAACTATAATAGTAGTAAAGATAATACTACTTGCAATAATAAGAACTTATCTAATAGTAAGGATTTTTACTAGGCTCTAACTATAGTTACAGTTAGAGTCTAGTAGATATTTATCTAAGTATACTAGTTACCCGCATTTATAAGCTAGAGCAACTACCTTCTAAGCTAGATAAGCTTTAGCTCTCTACCTATACTATTAATTCCTCTAAGGAAGTTATATAAGGAAAATAGCTTAACTTTAAATATAGAATCTATACTTCTACTACTAGCGTTATTAATAGTAAGTGCTTAATAGATATAGGCTACTTATACCTAGCTTTTATATTATAGATATTTATAAAAGTCTATAAGCTTATAATAGTTTTAATTATAAAGCTAATACTACTACGCCTTACTAATAGCTAGTTAATACTTATAGTTATATATAAAGCCTAAATTACGCTATTACTTAGAGCCTATATTAAATACCTATAGTGCTATATTACTAACCTTTAGAAATATAATATTATTCTTAGTATACTCTAGTTTAAGCGCTATAAGCCGCGTTCTATATAGAGAGAATATATATTAAACTTTAACTTTAATTACTATATAAGTAACTATCTATATATAGATAGCTACTAACGCGTCTAGAGTAATAGCTATAACTAAGATATTATCTATAAAGAAAAAAAGCTATATAATAGCGCCCTATATAAAATTATTAACTATTACTATAAGCTTAGCCTTAACCTAGATAAAGCTAATAACTTTCTTACTAAATACTAGAAGCTTACCTATAAAGGTAAGAAGAACGCTATTATTAGACTATAAGATAATAACTTTAATAAACTTAACGCCTATAAGAATAAGGCTACTTATACTATAGCTAATAATTCTACTCTCTATAGGCTTACTAAGCTTAATAATGCCTTAGCTAAGGAATAAGCCGCATTTATAACTAACCTATTTATAATTAACCTAGCTAACTATAGAAAGTTCTTTAATAAAATAAATAGGCCTTCTATTACTAATAAAAAGATTAAGTAGCTTCTTCTAAGCTAGCTTTACTACCTCTGCAACGCCTAGGACCCCTAAGTAGCTAATATATTATCCCCTTACTATAAGATAGATTATATAATTAATCTCTAACCTAATAGTAAACTACCTATATAGAAGGTCTATAGCCTCTCTAGAGACTAAGCTACTATTATAAAAGTATTTATTAATAAGATGCGCTTTAAAGGCTTTATTTAACTAAGCTTATTCTTCTTTACTACCCCTATACTTATTATTAAGAAACCTAGAGGCGGTCTCCGCATCTATATAGACTATAGAGGACTAAATAATATTATAATTAAGAGCTATAATATACTACCTCTTATTAAAGATATACTTATACTACTAGCTAAAGCTAAATACTATACTAAGTTAGATATTATTAGCGCTTTTAACGCCCTATGTATTAAAGAGAGTAATAAGTATAAAATAGCGTTTCTAATATAATAGGGTCTATTTAAATTTATAGTCCTTCTATTTAGCCTATATAACGCCTCTAGTTTATTTTAAGCCTATATTAATAATATACTCTATAAAGATCTTAACTACTACTATATAGCCTATATAGATAATATACTTATATTTAGTAATAGCTTTAAGAAATATAAGAAGTATATTATTTCTATAGTTACTAGACTAAAAAACGCCGGTCTCTTTCTAGATATCTATAAGTCTAAATTTACTATCTAAGAAGTTAAGTATCTAGACATTATTATAGGTATTAATAGCGTCTATATAGACTCTTATAAAGTCTAAATAGTACTAGACTAGCCTACTTTAAGAAATCTAAAAGATATATAAGCCTTTTTTAGCTTCTATAACTTCTATTACTATTTTATTACTAGATACTCTAAGTTTACCGCCCCCCTTTCTATACTTATATTCTTAGCTAGAAAGTTATTTAAATTTCCTTAGAAAGATAATAGAGATAAGGTATAAGTATTTACCTATATTAAGAAATACTTCTAAAACGCCCCTTAGCTAGCTTTATAGAATCTAGACTATAAAATATAGGTTAAGTATAATTCTTTAAATTATATAATAGCCGCAGTACTATTATAGGTCTAACTAGATAGTACTCTACGCCCTATTACCTTTATATTATAATAAATAACGCTATAGTAGATTAATTACGCTATCTATAATAAAGAACTACTTGCTATTATTCTAGTATTTAAAGACTAGCGGCTAGAACTTACTAGCTAGAGCTAGAAATATAGTAGCCCTATTAACGTAATCTCTAATTATAAGAACCTCTAGATATTTATAATAACTAAGCGCCTTAACCGCTATTAAGTATAATAGGCTAAATTCTTAGCTAAATTTAACTTTAAAATTACGTATAAACCCGGAAAATAAAATAATAAACTAGACCTTCTTACTAGATATTCTAGTAATAAACTAGCGGAAGGCGACGCCCGCTATAAGTACTAAGAATAAGTTATACTTAAGCCTGCTAACTATAAGCCTAATATATACTACGCTATTAACCTAGCCTATATTCTTATAAATAACGCCCTAGAATATACTATTATAGATCTAGCCTCTATAATATATAACCTTAGCAAGTTTAACTAGCTAGAGAATAATAGAGCCTAACTAGTAGTTATATATACGCGCTAAATAAGATTACGCCTAGAGCCGCGCGTAGATAAGATAAAGAATTCTGCGCCGGAGCCCTCTATAGAAGATAAGATAAATAATTCTTTTAAGTAAGAATGCAGTTCTAACGCTAAGCTATATAATACGTTAAAACCTATTCTTACTAGTAACTAGATCTTATAATATATTAAGAAAGCCTCTTAGGCTAACTCTATTATATAAGTAGTTAAATATACTAAGCGCTATAATAAGTAATAACTACTAGCTTAATTTTATTATAATTATTATCTATAAATTAAACTTAGTAACTATAATATAATTAATAACTTTCTCTATATTTATAAGAAGCTCTATATACTAGCTATACTAAGATTATATACTACTATTATCTATTCTATATATAAACTTAAACCTGCTAGTTATATAGAAATAACCTCTATATACGCTAGATTAAGTAACTATTACTACTAGCCTTTTATAACCTCTAACGTTAATTAGTATATAGGCGCTTATATAACCTATCGCCGCTTAAAGTACTCTAGAGAAGGTAAGTAAGGCCTTCTTTATCTACTTCTAATTCTATATTACTACTAGTATAATATCTTAGTTAACTTTATTAGACTACTACCTATCTATAAATAATAGGGTAGAAAATATAAGCATATTATAGTTATAGTTAATTAACTATTTAAGAAGAGAAAGTTTATTCTACTTAACTCTATAGAAGTTAAGCTAGTTATCTAAGTATTTATTAAATAGGTTTAGTATAAAGAAGGCTATCTATATACTATTATCTTAGACTATAGCGCCTAGTTTATCTTATACTTCTAGAAACGCCTCTACGCTCGCATTAGCACATTGCTAAAGCTCTTATTATTATTTTACCCTAAAATAGATAGCTAGACTAAGATTACTAATATAGTACTTAAGTAATATCTACACGCCTATATTAACTATAAATAAGATAACTAGGTAGATCTTCTATCTATTACTAAATTTAAGGCTAACTACGCTAAAACTATAATAGGCGTATTACTATTTATAGTAATAAAAGGTTATAACCTATAATTAGGACTTAAGCCCGCTAATAATACTATTAAACTAAAAGGCCTCTAGAAATTACTTTAAGAGAAAGCTAACGCCCTTACTAAATAAATTAATAGGCTTAGACTTTTCTTATAAGATAAGCTTATCTAGATATAGGTATATTAAGCTTACTATATAAATCTTAAGTAGAAGCCCGCGCCTAAGCTTAAAATAGGGGATAAAGTAATACTTAACGCGCGTAATATTAAGACCTAATACCTAAATAAGTTCTTAGACTATAAGTAACTAGAACTCTATAAAATTACTTGTGTTATTAATAATAGCGCCTATAAGCTTATACTGCCTTATACTATAAAGGGACTATTTAATATCTTTTATCTATAGCTACTTTATAGAGTTACTTATAAGCCGCTTTAAGGTTAAATATATAATAAACCTAGCCCTATTAAGGTTAATAAAGAAGGTTTTAAATAATAGAATATAGATAATATTATTAACTTATAAATTAATAAAGTAATAATTAATTCTACTATAGGTAAGAAAGGCCTCTTATAATATAAAATACAATACACTAGTTACCCTAACTAGAACGCTAAACCTAAGTAGAAATTATATAAAAGCACGTTTAATTACCGTGATATTATAATAGACTACTATTATTAATACTCTAACGCCGCTAGTTCTTATAAGTCTTTTAAGAAACCTAAGTACTAGAAACCCCTACTAGCTATAATTATATTAAAACTATAGAAGTAGATACTTAAGCTAGATATTACTAAAGCTAACTAGCGCTAGCTAGCTAAGTAATTACTAACTCCTCTAGTTAGAAGACGCTAACCTAGTAGACTACTAGGTAATAGGTAATATAAAGGTTTATAAGTTTAACTTCTATACTAATTTATATTACGCCCGTATAGTACCTATAGTTTATAATACTATATAAAAGACTAAATAGTTATAAAGAATTATAGTAAGACTACATAATTATAGTAAAACTGCGTAATTAATAGAAGAATTAATTAAAGAACTACTTATAAAAAGGGATTAATTACGGAAGAACTACTTACGCATAGTAAGTATAAAATAGGAAGGCTAAAGTATAATAGAAGGAGCTCTATATATAGTTTCTTTTAGAGGGGGGGTAGTATTATAGCTATAATATAACCCCTATTATAATATATTTCTAATATATATAATAGTGTTATATACCCTCTAGTACATAATTATTATTATATAACTAGGCTTGGCGCTAGCCTTGCCTACCTCTTAGCCGGCGCTCTGCGCCCTTTTCTCTCTCTTATAGCTACTTTATCTATATATACTAATATTAGGTCTTCTTTTATAATCTACTATTATACTATAATATATCTATTTATACTAATACTAACTAACTATTTAAATATATTAGGCCTAATAGTAATATATAGTCTAGAATAGTAAAGGCTAATATACTTTAGATAGAGACTAAGTAGTAAGTCTAGCTTATATATAGTAGTATTTAGACTTAATAGACTAATCTATATATAGAGAGATTACTATTAAGCCCTTCTTTTAACTCTACTCTAAGGGCGCTAACTAATTTTTTAATCTTCTATATAGTATACGTAAAATCTTAGTTATAAGGGATAAATTAAATAAACTATAGAAAGTAGAACTTAAAAAGATACTTACTACTTAAATAACTATAATATAGTCTACTAACGGGTTTAAATCTATAGTAACCTTTAAAGATAAATATAGTAACCTTTAAAAGTACTAGAGATATACTAAATACTAACTTAATTCTATAGTAAATATTCTAATCTTAAAAGGCTAAATAGGGGTAATAGATACCTACGCTCTTACTATTATTCTAATAACTATACCTAATACTACCTATATAGTAAAGCTTACTAAAGCGCTATAAAACTAAAAGCTACTAAAGTAAGTTATAATTAAGTGCTAATTTAAAATCTCTACTTAGATACGCTCTAGCCTACCTACTAATATACTAGGTGCATAATAGTATACTTACTCTTATTATTTTAATCTAGATATATATAAACTATAAAAGGTAGCCTCTATAAATAAGTCTAAGTACTACTATAATTTTACTATTAAGGGCACCCTTAAGGTTCTTAAAATTCTAGAAGAATATCTACCGCCCTTATTTAGAGGCTAGATAATTAGGTATAATACTAATATAACTACTAGTAAAGAGCTAGTAGAGGTCCCTATCTTTCTTACTATTATTCTAATCTAACTAGCTACCCCTGCTAAGCTAGTAGAACTCTATAAGAG